>CAHIKZ030001079.1:0-190000 GCA_903632075.3 Acanthosepion pharaonis
CACACACATTCTTAAGCAGAAACTGCTGAGAAAATGGGGAAGGAGCAAGATGTTCTGTTGAAGAGAGAAGAACTAACAAAATTCAAGTAAACAGTAATAAGAGAGAGACACAGACATACACAAATTTTCAAATGCAGGATGATAAATTTTTAATAAGCTGTGTAGATCTGGTATGTTTCTATTGTTTATAGGCAGTGTGTTCTCAGCACCTCAATATGATAATGATGAAGGCGAATGATGGGTGGAGAGAGCACACAGTGTTCTACAAATCAGCAGCACCTTTAAAGAAGGGTTTTTTTTTCAAGAGGAGAAAAAACCTTGCTTAAGGTGTGCTCCAATCACAGAAGTAGCTGTGGTCACTGTACTGATGCCTGATTCTGCTGTTGGGCTGGTTGGGACGGCTGGGATGACTGGCTGTTCTCTTGACTGTTTGGTCCTTGTAGTGTTGGCCTAAAGGAGGTTAAAAAAAAAAAATATGTTAAAGTTAGGTCATGTTAAATAAATATTTTCTCTGAGGTTTTTCCTTCACCTCTTCAAGGGATCTTAGCTGTAAAGAAAGCTTTATATAGAAAAGAAAAAATATATGATATGGTATGTATGTATTTGGGTCTATTTTTACACTTTGGTTTAATCATTTAAACTGACACAATTGGTGATAAATGCTAATGAAATAAATAAATGAAAGCCAATTTTTTTTTCTTCTATTGATTATCTATCAAACAAATGTTGAGATACGTTTGTTATTTAATGTCCTCCATTTGATAGTTTGATACAAAAATTGAAAACAATATTTCTATTGTTCCTATTATATAAACCAATCATGGGCAACAAACTGTGACCCATTTTCTGAATGGCACGCCTAACTTCATAAGGAAAATAACATTTATTAAAATTTTATTTGCTCTCATGTCATTCTCACTTGTTCACTCACACTCTCTCTCTCTCACTCACTCCAAAATGTTTGGGGAAGGTAGTGTCAAAGAGGAATAAATATTACATGCTCAATTCATATTATATATGTCGACATTTCTTTCATTTTAACTACATTTAAGGATTTTTGTTTGTTTTTTCAAAATTTCTTCATATATACATATATATATATATACATGGATCATATTCATATTGAATACATAGATTTTTAAAGTATTTATATTTTTTCTTTTAATTATTCCATAATATTTAATGGCTGCAGTGAATGCTAATCACATTGATACCAGAGATAATATTAGACCGAAATTTCAATTTTTTTTATAGAAAAGATCTTTTTCTCAAAGAGATAAGAATCAACTTTTTCTCTTTCTAAGGAAAATGCTTACGTGTATGGTCTTCTGTAGTGAAAATGGTTGTAGAACCTTCAAAGAAAAATTACCTTAAACATTACTTCAGATACATAATTCTCTTTGGTTACAAATAGAAAATAAATGTTAAATAATGATCTCTTAACAAGATTTGATTTTTCAAACATCTTAACAGTTCTGAAGTCTAAAACTGTCTATTTTATAATGCCACATTTCAGATTAGCTTTATATATTATCATTGTATGACATTTGTATTTACTTGTAAGATTGACAAGATATATTGTTTTTATAGCTTAAGCTCTCTCTGATCACCAATTTATTAATACTGAAATGTGCTATTAATGTAGAAATAACTTTGAAATCCAGGACATAATTTTTTAAACCTGAAAAGGAGTAACAACTCTGCATTTAGAAGCTATGGTCTAGTCATGACTTCAAAATCACAGCAACCATATTTTCTTTTGCTATGTAGTTCATATTCTATTTTACAGAAAACAAATCACTTTGTAAGAAAAATAATATACATATATATATATACATACACACACACATATAATATTTAAAAATTAAAACATAAGTATGTTATAATTTTTAAATAAATATTATTATTTGCTCTACTTTGTATTGAGCACATTTTTAAAATTAGTGTTTTTGGTTACTGGAAGTTTATTCCATCTATACCAACCTTGTATTTGGATATATATACTTATATTAGTGGAATGTATCACTGCAAATAAGTTTCTAAACAAACAAAAATATATAATGAACATGTTTACTATCCAGAAATCTCAAAGATAATTTAACCATTAACTGGGGAAAATGTAAATAAATTTAGTCTTTTGTTCTATACTCACTCCCCCCAATGACATTTAACATAGTTGTGGTCTAAAAGTACAAATGTTTCCAAATAATAAAGTGCTTAAAAAAAAAAAACAGCTAACAGTTAAGAATCAATCAAATTTGTACTTTTGACAAAATAACTGCACATTATTTTCTATAAAGATATTACTTTATACATTTTTATAAATTCAATGTATTATACTTTAAAATAAATAATTAAAAATAAATCTTAAAATTACTTCTACCAGAACTCTCTGAGAAATTATCATTTATATTAGTACAACTAATATTCTCATCTTTGTTGTTACTTTCAAAACGTTTCAGCCATTGTGTCCTCTGGCCTTCTTCAGATGTCTGTCAATTGGAGTAACCTTCTGAAACTTTTATTTAATCTTTATAGGTATATTGTTCTTGCTCTCTTGTTCATGTCTATAGGATATCTTGTCGAATGCCTTTGTAGTATTGCTCAGTTATTGCTCGTTGCTTTGTTTCCACTGAGTCTGAGCTGCCCAGCCTAGGGATCCACATTTTAATCCTCTAGGGACAATCCTGAAGCTAAAACTTAGAGCCTTAAACCTAATGTTCTTATTTCTGCTGCTGTTGCAGCCTCGCTGCTAAGCTTGACTTCTTTCTCTTTTTTTTTTTTTTTTGTTACTGCTGCTTCTGAAGTCTGCCAGCAGCAAAGGAAGAAGCAATATGAATAGTACCTTATATTGGTTAGCAAGTGTATTGTAAGTCATTACTATTGTAGTGAAGTCTTACTGGGCACCTGATAATTTTAGCCTGATGCCCAATGAATTTCAACTTAGTAAATACAACAATGAAGTAATAGTTAATAAGCATCAATCACAGTACTCATACTACTGTAATAAGTTCCAGACTTAGCCAAACTGGGGAAGTACATAAAAAATAACTAATAAAATATTGGGAGATGACAGCCATCTCATAAGTATAAGTGAGATCAACCGGTCTTGAATTTTTGTTAAGAATTTAGTTCTTTTGAAAATATTAATCTATTTTTAATCCATTGTTTTCATTTTCAATGCAAATTCTTAGAAATGTGAACCTATAGGTGTATCTACAAGTTTACTGAGGTTGAGAACTGAGGTTCTAATGATTTCTTGATCACTTCTTGCTAATGGTTTACAAGATAATCATTTATCTTAAAGTGAAAAAAATATTAGTGGCTTGTTCTTTGCATCAATTTTTGAAAAAAATTTTTAGAATTTGTTAAAATCTTCAAGTCTGGGGCCAACATTTGGATTTACAACACCAAGTTTGGCAAATTGGTTTTACAATTCTGTTTATTTATTGCTGTCAATGTAAATTCTAAATGGCAGCTTTCAAAATATTTAACACAAAGAGTTGATTGATCAATCAAGCTTTTGTGTTAAAGAAAAGCATATGTATTATTTGGAAATTTCATAAAGAGTTTGGTATGGATTCCCTTGCAATGATGTGGGCATAATTTGACTGTTTTTTTTTTTCTTTTCTATTTATTTTTACACATTAGACTTTAATTTTTTTTTTTTTTAGTAGGGGAACAAATTTTCTGGAATTGTGAATCTGGGTTTTTAATGTAATTTTCAATAATAAATTAATTATTTGACTTAAAAATTTTTTTTTTTTTAATTCTTTCAAAATTTAATAACTGTCTCTCCAATTTTGTTAAATGTTATAAGAAATATAACAATAACATAATGTAGTTATTTCCTTAAAATTTGTTTTTACAAATATTTGTAGTTATTTTTCCTTTTAAGACCCAAAAAAGAATTAAGAACAAAAACGTTTACATAAAAAAAAAAAAACTGATTCTTTGATTTTCTGAGAATATATTGCCTAATCTATTTTTAAATATTTTAAAACTTATCTAAGAAACTATGTAGCAAACAAGATGAAAGTCGGAAGGTCATGGCCACCGAGATCCATTGATGAAGTGGAAATGGGGAAGACAGACACTGGTTGTTATCAAAATTGGAAGGGGAGAGAGATGAAGAGCAAACCAATAAGTTTAACAAATTCATTTCCTTTAAGACTTCACATAATTTACAAGTAAAAGATTCTAAACAACTTGTAACATTGTTTTATGAATATGAAAGAAAAGTAAATGCTATAATGCGCCTACCACTCAATTTAGAAATAAATAAAAAAATTTTTTTTACCAAAAACACCATTCTATGATTGACTGTCTTGTCTACTCCAAAGCTTACTGTTACACAGTGATTCTTCCGGATTAATAAGTGTATCATCTTCAGTGCTTCACCATTGTAAAAGAGATTTAAATTTTGGAATGCAAATAAGAGCAGACGTCCTCTTCTGGAACAGATTGCCAATAAAGTCACATGGATGCCTGTTACTAGTATAGATGCTGAACGTTCATTTTTTTTTTTTCAGTATAAACATTTACTCAATAATCAATGTGAAAGTCCTGCCCCTGAGAACACCAAGCAACTCACAAGGTTATATTACAATGGAGCTTTAGAGAAGAGATTAGAAAATTTGATATTTCCCAAATTAATAAATTAGCAATTTTAAAATTGAGCAGTATTTCAACTTGGGATAAGTTATTTTATTTGAATTTTGAATTAATATGTCTAATTTGTTTTATTAATATTTTGTTACAAAATTTCAGCTATTATGCTTTAATTACTGTTTTGTAAAATTTTAGTCAAAATGTTTATGCAATAAAAATTTGAATTCTGTTTTTGTTTTAATAATAATTATAGCATAATGTATTGCAAATTTCTCATAAAATACTATAAAAATGGAAAACATGAAATTTCACAATTCTAAAAAAAACAAAAAACAAAAAAAAAAACAGAATTTACCAAAAGTGGAAATGGAATCAAGGAAAATTTGAAACGGAAAATCACAGTCCTACACCAGCAGGACTATTCCAGATGACACTTGTATTAGGTACAAGAGAGTACATCTTTTTAACTTCCTTCAGTTTAGGTTAGTTTATCATGTGACATATAATCTGTCAGACAATGTTTAAAAAAAATTCAAATCAGATTCATCTTATACTGATGAGATGGCTGTCATCTTCTGTCATTTTATTCAAGAGTACATATAAACTTATATTTAGTAATGAAAGTAATTATTTACACCTAAAAATGCTTAAATTTGATTTTAGTTTTAATTAGATGAATTTTTTTTTTCATAATGTTTATAACCCATATTTCTATTCAACTTTGAAAACAAAAGAAATCATAATGATTTCTTAACTTTTATATACTTCATTTTTTGATAGTAAATAAGCTTTTCTCTACCGGTATATAAACTATTTGTGTACAAAATGAGGCTCAATACATATTACAAAAAATGTAAGTGAATTAGACTTAAAACAATGAATCTTACACAATTTAATAAATTAGCAGTGAATAGAGAACAGAAAAGACAACAGAAAATAGATTAAAATTGCTTAAGAAGTAATTACTAAGAGTAAAAAAAAATATTTTGTGGCAGAATTGGGTGAAATGAACAACAAAAAAAAAAAAAAAACTTCCATGAACATTTGACAATATTTTACAGACTAGAATAAGATACACATACTACATGCAAAATTCTTACCTTTATATAAAAAATACAAAACATTATTTACCATACTCCAACATCAATACTTAAGATTACATCACAATTTACAAGAGCATTTAAGATTAGAAAGTCAAACATTTTAGAATGATAGAGAACAAAATAAAAACATAACAATCAAAACAATTTAACATTAAAAAAAAAACATTAAATTAAGCCCCAAAAGAAAAAATTGTTTTCAAACATTACAAAAAAAAAGAAAAAAAACTACAAACCCTCATATTTTAAAATGCTTCCATGAGGTATTGATTAAAGATCAAATGGTAGCCAGTAATTGAGATAAGATTATTAGATTAGTAAAATTATTATTAGTCTGTGGCTTGATACTAGCTCACTAACTTACACATTAACCAACAAATAATGTAGTATTATTGATAAAAAAACATAAGTTTTGTACAAATAAGATTATATTATAGTTTAAGAAAAGCTTATCTATAATTTGGGCCAGGTGTGGGTGTAGAACAGAAAGTGGTACTTTAGGCAATATTTTTCATATATAATAAAGTATATAAAATTTCTTTATTAGCATATAAAGTTATATTTTTCTCAAATTTTACATATAAATTTGTAAGTTTTATGAGAAATATAGTAATATACGCATTTTTAAAATGTGGTAATTACTGGTTATTAAAAGAGGACTGAAAATTTTCTTGTATTCTTTTATAAACATAAACTTAAACTCTCTTTTGGAGTTATAATGTTTGCATTTAAAAGCAAATTATACAAAGAGAAGTTTGTCCAATATTTTGTATATGTGTTTCCTCTATGAAGATTAAATATAACAGAATTAAAGAGAGAGAATAAGTTTACATCACTTTAGAAAAATGTGTGTAAATTAGGCAATTGTATTAAAACATTTCTTTCAGGCTTTTTTTTTTTTTTAATCAGTTTTACCCATAAGGCTATTGGCATTTACTAAGTTTGGCATAAGGAAAAATAGGAGCTAGAAAGATAGTGCTGTACCAACCATCTAAGTGGGGAGAATTTGGCAGCCTTGAAAATCAGTATTTGAAAATCTGGCTTGACAGCAACCACTGGTACTAATGCAAAAACAAACATCTACCTCAGCCAAGAGACAGGTCCAGGCTTTTTGATATTGTCACTCTTGTAAATATATTATTCAACTAAAAAGGAACTATTTAAAGTTATAGGTTTTTTTTACATTTGTGTAGCAAACATGAAAAATATAATATTATACTATCTTTCTGCTGTGTTAAGAGGGATTTAATTTCTTTTTTAATGAGTAAATATGGAATGATGATTCTGAAAGCTATAATGGTGCAGGCAATCTTGATAAATGATGAATATTTGTCCATAGAAAGGAATTAAAATATGCACAGTTTCTTATATATCAATTTATTCAAAATATTGTTTTTAGCCGAGTTGTTATAGACACAATGTTTTGACTACATAATCTCTGGCCATAATCAGATGTGTATTTATGACTAAAAGGAGATATATTAGTTGATTCTTGAGATATCTAATCCCTCTTCTTTTGCTTATTTATATATATATATATATATATATATAGATAGATAGATAGATAGATAGATAAGGAATTGGCATTATGATTATATAATAAAGTTAAACAAATTATCAGAGTGGTATAAACTGGACATGATAATGGATGCTAATGCATTTGATTTTGAATTGAAAGCCTCTAAAAATACAATATTTGCTGTACAGAACAGTATCCTAGGTGTTATATGAGTTGGTTAAAAAGTGTTGCATTTACCTAGTGGTTGTGAGTTTAATTTCTGGATAAGGATACATTTATCTGACATAACAGAACTGAGCAAGAAATTACACCTTAGTAATCAAATGCCACATCAGTCAACTTCTAAAAGATATCAGCCAAAGATAACTACCTGAAATGGGCAGGATATACAGCTAAAATACTGTATCTATAACAAAATCAATAATAGTTTGAATAATTCAATATATAATGACAATTATTCATCTAAAAGTAATCACACACACACACACACACATTATATATATATATATATATATATATATATATATACAAAAATAAATAAAGTGAAAAGGAAAACTTGTTTTAGCCAACACACACACACGTTCCATCCTTTGAGGGACTTTATCAAGGCAAATGTGCCTTGATAAAGTCCCTCAGAGGACTTTAAATGAAATGCGGCAACTAAGATAAGCTTTCCTTTTACAGATATACTGTATTTGAATTTTTGTCACACACACACACACACACATATATATATATATATATATATATATATATATATAATGTGTGTGTGTGAGAGAGAGTTATTTTTTATGCAAGTTAGATTACACAATGACTTTCTCCTTGCTACTGAGAGATTTGATGCTGTACACAATCTGCTGAAGATGAAAAACTGCTCATTAAAATTGTATTATTTATTCAACCTATTTTATTTTAATACACTTTAATGATGTAAATAGACTCATGACACTGAATAGTAAAAACTAATTTTCTGTTGTATGGTCTTTAAATAAAAGACTGAAGAATCACTTGTTTTGTTATAAATGAAGAAACAGGATACTTTTTGGTTAGTACACAAGTAAAAGTCACAAGAATATAATCAATATCAATGTGTAAAAATCCTTGTTCAACTGGGAATTCTACAAGATCAATATTAGCATACACTATATATCCATTCTTTAGGAAAATTGATCCAAAACCAATAAAATTAATTTTAAAATATCTCTATGCATGCTTATATGTCTAAAATTGAAACTTTAAAATTCAGACACTTGATTTCACAAATTCCAGAATAATTATCAAATAACAGTCCAGATCAAGTCTTGTTGATGCAACAACGTCAACTTAAAATTGTATTAGTTGAAGTGGATTAAGTGATTAGTAACTGAATGTAGGTTTTGCTATAAAAAGCCAATAAGGTATACCCAACAATCAAGCACCACCCATTTTCTGCTCTCCTCAGACCTGTGCATAAGTTAGTTAATTGTAGTTTTCTTTGCTTAGCAAATTAGGCATTGGTGAACTCTCTTCCCACTGGTATAATTTGGAGTCATCAGGGTAATTGTAATACTTTAGCATTAAGGAACTGGACTGATCATCTTAGTATATTAATAGCATTTTCTTGTCAATTTTTTTTTTCTTGGAAGAAAGAGGTTTCTTTTTCTCTCGCATAATATACCTGATGAGGGCTGAAGAATAGATTGGTAAAAACTGTGTTAACAATAGTAACTATACAAAGGAGAGGTTCAATTATCCAAATAATGTTGGGCATGTTATTAACTCTTTCCAAAGTTATAGACATTTCTTTTGGCATATTGATTCTTGGAATTATTATAATAAAATATGATAAAAATCATACTAATTTCTTATTTACATTATTTACTTGCAGACTATTGGCTTATACTATTATAACATTTTGGGTGTTATGCCCACCAGCATTCATCAGGTTTGTCAATCCAGGTAACCTTTAGGGAATTTTAAACTAAACACTTTAATCTACATAGGTAGACTGTTCTTGTTCTGCTGACCATGTTTAGATCTATCTTGTCTAGTTCTTATTTAGCCTCATTCAATTATTGCTTGCCACATTTCCACTGAGTTCAAGTATACACAGTTCAGCCCAGGGATTGAACTCATAATTACTGTCACCAAATTTATGAACAAATGTTTAAATCCACTAAGCTATTGTTCCATGGTACAATCAGGAGTGGAGAAATTGATATCTTAAATTTAATCTTCCCACTGATGAGACTGTTGCTGTTTGTCAGGATTGACTGCACTCACTGAGGCTTCCAGTTTCTGTTCTGAAGCCTTTGCTGTCGTTTCTTATTAACAGCTCCCATATCATATTTATTTCTATGCTAGGCCTACTAAAGAGGTCCTCATAGCCTAGCATATGCATTAATTCTTTCAGAAGGCTGGATGAACATTGAAAAGCTGTAATTAGAAGTGAGACAATGAAATAAGGTATGGCTGATTATATACGAAAGAAAAAGGGTAGTCATCAACTCCTGTGAAATGAAGTAAAAATACTAGACAAAACAGAACACTAGAGAGTTAGACATGTGAAAAAAGAAAGAAAGAGAAATTATGGCAAAGGCTTCATTAGCTGTAGTACAAAAAAAACCCTCATGACAAATTTCTTCAGCAGGCAGATTAAGTTTAAGGCTCTAAGTTCTCCACTTAGGATTGTCCCACAGGACAATAGCCAAGTGGATTGAAGCATTGACTTAGACTCAGTGGAAATGGAACAAGCAATAACTGAACAGTACTAAAATGAGAACTAGATGAGATATCCCTAGACAGAGGCAATGGAACATAAACAACATACACCCATAGATTAAATAAGAGGTTCAGTTCAAAATTCCCTGAAGATTATCCAGATTGACAAGCACCTGATGAAGGCCAGACACAAGGGCTGAAATGTTGTGATAATAACAAAGATGAGGACACATGAATGATAAGTCCTCATCCCAGAAATTCAAACAGAAAATATTAATTTCTTTAATATATGTGAGTAATTTAAAATTGATAACATTTCACAGTGTACAGTAATATGACACCATGGAGGTACTGCCAGGGTTTAAAAAGTAAAGAAGCTAATTACTGATTACCATGTTTTCAAGGAATCAGATGAGGTATTTCTTAAGAATTAACACCTGTAACTTTCAAACAATTAAAGCTCTCTTCTAATGGTCATGGGTTAGGGTTAGTAAAACATATCCATTTATCTAAGTGCCTAAATTACATATTTTGACTAGGGTATTATGAAGCTCACATCCATCCAAATAAATAGATCAGAACCTTTTCTTATTAGCCATTTTTTAAATAGGCTAAGAATTAAGCAAGAGGCATACTTCAAAGAGGGCTCCATTGATTCATAGTAGACGATGCTAGAGATGGTGTTACTTGAAGGATATTATAGTAAGGATAACATTTGCAATGTTGGTTAAATGTTAAATGCTTCATATTTGATAGATCCTTAAATTTTAATGATGGATTAACAATTAATGGTTAATAAATTTACACATTATTTCTTATTTATGTTTATAGAGGATTAAAAATAATAACACTTGAGGTGAGAAAATTAAAATTATTTCTTTCTTCATGAATAAACATAATCTTTTAACTTCTGTCTCTTCCTCAAATTCTAAAAAGCAAAACCAAAGATATTTGCTTTAAATTCATCTTGCTGTTGGGTTCAGAAGAAATGTACCAAAAAATTGTCATACTGATGATATAGTTACACATGAACAGAAATGATGAATCTTGCCGAGTGATACAGATGTATTCTCAGACTGACCCTTCATATGACTACAACAATAAAGAATATACATTAATACCTACAGAAAAAAAAATCCATATAAAAAAAGCAGTCTGCCTTAATTCTAATGTTACAAAGATATTGTGGGTATAAAATCAACATTACAGGGGTCCTTGACTTACAACATATTTCCATTCTTATGATGTGGTGTAATACAATTTTCTGTGAATGAGCACTTACATCACTCACCTATGCTAATGCAACAGTAAAGTAATAATCTAGGACAGAACAACACATGTTAACGTAATTAGAAGTAAAAAAATACACACGGAGTATATAAATATAATGCATATATATATATATATATATATATATATATATAACGAAATTGTTTTAAGCTGTTTGTATGTCTATTGCCAGTGATGTCATTGGCTCTCAGTACATGAGATGACAAAGCATAAGATTGTGCCTCTCTTGCAGCACTCAGAAGCAGCAGCAAATCTGGGAGAAGAAATACAAGCATTTTTCTTTTTTATTGGAAATTCGCCAACATACTTTAAAACAAAATGTCCTGATCTCTTACAGGGAAACTCAATATGCATACACATATGTACATGTTTTAAGCAACAGTTGAATGACTTAAGCCAATCAACTGGCCAATGTTTGTCACTGTTTCCTCTTTTTTTTGGAATGTTTAACAATGTCTAATTTCACTTCCATGGTGATTGCTTTCCTTTTCTTCAAAGTACTGCCATCAGAAGTTACACTAGGCTTGGAAGCCATAATGAAGGGCAATAAGTTTCCACAAACACAATACAAATAAAAGAGTGAATGCACAACAATCCAATATGGCATACAAGCAGGAACTGACCCACATTGCCTTATGTATGAAGTAAATGGCATAAGTCAAAATAAGATTAATAGAGATTGTGCTGTAACCACAAATTGTTGCAGGTTGGGACTGTTGTAACCCAGAGACTTAATGTTTCAAATGAAGTTCAATATTTTCTTGTTCACATGGAAATCAATTTCCAAACACAAACAATTACTTATCTGAAGGCAAAAAAGATTGTGCTCATTAAAAGTTCATATCTTAATTTTTGTCCACAAATACAACGTAATATAAAAAAATGTCATATGTGATTACATACTATATTTTCTTTTTACTGTTAATTAATGATGATCAGTTTATTAAAAATCTGTGATAATTAACAACCATGTTAATGGCTTTAACACTTTCTTATTAAATAAGGTTACAGCAGGGACAAGACATCAGCTTAATTTGTTTTTTAATTAAAAGAGCAATTATCAGATATGTTTTCATGAATAAAAATTATTTTATTTTAAACTTTAAAAACTTAAAGAAATTAAATACTTTGAAATATCAAAAATACAAACCAACCATTTTGCAAAGTTCTCTTTAACAGCAATGTACAGATTATTAAAATTATAGATATCTGAATACATTCCAATAAAGTTATTATGAACAATGTGTTTTTTTTTCTTTTAATCATTTCACACCAAATAAGGTAACAAAACCACTAAGATGCAGGAGGTTACTGGGTGCAAAAGAATATAAGAAAAAGAAAACATCATTAAGGAGCAAGAACAATAAAATAATAGAAATTAAGAAGATAACGATTGTCATTGCATTTAAATTTTTGAAGATCTAATTTGGCTGGAAAACAAGAAAATGGAAAAGAGTTCCACAAGCAAGAAGTCTGAGAAAAGAAACTGTTAGCATAGAACTTGCAGTTACATCTAGCCATTTCAACTGTAAAATAATGAGATCTTGCTGACAATCTAGTACTGTGTTTAAGTTCATAAAGTCTAGGTATCATAGAGGAAAATTCATCAGAACAATTCCTATGAAAAGATTTATAGAAAAGGAAGCTACATTATGGCAGTGGAAAAGTGACTGAAGCTGGGATACCAGGTCAAGACCAATGACATTGCAGATTATTCTTTGGATTTTATCAAGAATCTCTAAATGTATAGCAAAGGTGCCAGACCAGATGTGGTAGCAATATTCAAAGCATGAATGAATGGTAGACTTATAAATATGCAAGATTGATTTGGGAAAAAAAAATTGTCTAGCACAATACAGTGAATCAACTTTCCTAGCAGTAAACCTAAATATAATCTTTCCACTTCATGTAAGTTGAAAATGTTAGCTCAAGAAGGTGCAACGTCACACTCCTGGAGGTGAACATCAGCCATGTTGAGGAAGGCAAAAACGGTTCTCTTAGATGATTAATAGAAAGTAGTTCAAATTTTGATGCATTAAAATTAACAAGTCATTTCTTGCACCAGTTAACAAAAGAATGTAGATGCTGAGTTGGGAACTGATGTTATCAGAAAGGTCCCTGAGGAAAAGTAGAAACATCCAAGGAAACAGCCCTGCATTAATGCAAAAGTATCTAGAAGAGTAGCTAGTAGTGTTCAAGATAACTTTCATTTCATGATTTGATAAGACTGAACCAGTTCAAAATTTTTTCCCAAAATACCATAATCTTTCAACTTGTGAAGAAGATCAATATGCCAAACACTGTCAAATGCCTTTGAGATATTCAAAACAACAGCTCAAGCTTCTCCATTCAGATCTAAAGCTTGAAAAACTCTTTCAGCAATAATCATTAAAACATCAGCAGTTGACCTAAAGAAGTGGAGGGCATATTGCTTATCTGAAAAAAGACCTTGTGAGGTGAGATGCTTAACCAAATTGATAAGAGTCTCTAATACTTTGCCAAAATGAGGTGCAAAGCTAACAGGCCGATAGAAACATCAGATGGTTCACCTGAGTTGCTAAAGTCTGGAACTACAGAAGACATCTATTGTAGAGTTTAGAAAGAACTGGAGCCAGTTCAGGGACACATTTCTTAAGGACTATTGCAGGGATACCATCAAGTCCACATGCTTTGAAGGGATCCAGTTTAGAGATGATAGCAGAAACCATGGATGGAGTTATATGCATATCACTTGATAGTTCTAAGAGGAAAATCAAGCAAAGATATTCCAGATGAGTCAAGAGTAGAATTTAAAGAGAATTTACAAACCAGACATTCTGTTTTGTCAGTAGAGGTTAACATCTCAAATTGAGTGAAGAAAGGAAGGATAGAAAACTTACTCTTATTTAAGACACTATTACAGAGTAACCAGTAGTCATGATAGCCAAACTGTTTAGAGGCCTCATTCTATCAGCAAACAAAGGCTTTTACAATTATTGCAATCAGACGCAAAGAGGCATCTGTTGTCATCAGAACTATCACTCTGGAACACCTGGAAGAAGTAATTCCTGTGGGCTATAGTGGCTGAACAGGCCAAGGTGAATCAAGATTATGTTTTCACCTGGTATTTCCAAGAAGGAACATGACTGTTTTCTTTCTTAGATTGAACTTGTTAAATAAATATGCAACTAAAGGTTTTTGCAGTAAATATAAAAAAGTCTTTAGATATAGTCCAACACAGTCAAAGTGGCTTCTCAAAAGAGCATCTTCATTTTAAACTGAAGCTTTTATTCAATATACAGGAGAGCAAGGAAATAAGAATAATATCTATTCTTATCCCAGTGAAACCAGCATGGTGGTATGTCATTGTCTGTAAAATATTTTTTTTTGCTCTTTTGTTTTTCTTCATTTTTCTTTTCCCTTTTCTTTTTATTTGGTTGCTGCTACTAATTTTTTTGAGTTTTCCAAGTTGCAAATTTAATGTGCTCCCCTGGTTTTTTGTTTTTATTTTAGTAAGGAGCAATGGGACTTATACTTAGTTAAAATTTAAAACATAATTACAACCCCCTACCCATTTGGTAAGCATTCCAGTTAAAATGTCAGCAACTAAACTGACTACCCCACTCCAAGTTCAGAGTGAGGCAGCTCATTAGCAAGACAGTAGGACAAAAAATAAAACCTAACAAAAGGTGGAAGAACCTTGAGTCAACAGCCAGCTAACTAGAGGTGGTGTCTTCATAAACCACTGTGGAGAAGGCAACGGGAAACTACTCCTCTACCAATACCAAGAAAAATCATGGTCAACAACTCAATGTGAAACCTAATGATATGAAGGAGGTAAAGTCTATAGGAATTAGATCCTCACCTGGTAAAGACCAACATGCGCAACAGGTGTCACCTGACCGTCATCCAGCGAATGCTAGCATAAATGGCATAAAGGGGATAAAACTTCTTGGAAACTATCCCTCGCCCAGAAAGGAATGACACGAGTGACAGGTGTCACCAGACTGTTATCCTGTGACTGCTCACATCAAATACAAAATAACTCTCGGTACATGGAACGTCTGAACATTGAACAACTGCAGCCAGTTTGATAATGTTAAACAAGAGATGAACAGACTTAACATCAACATTCTAGGTGTATGTGAAACCAGATGGCCAAACAGTGATTTTGTCAGTGTAGGAACAGGACTAATACTAGATAGCACATTTAAAAAATGCATTCTAGGATACCACCAACTTTCTGAAAGAATTCTGGTAGTGAAGCTGAAAGGGAAGCCTTTCAACATGGCTATTATAGTAGTGTACACACTGACGGCACAAAGCAAGGAAGAGGACATTGAATCTTTCAACTCCATGCTGGACAGTGCCATGGCTCTATGCAAATCACAGGAAGTTATCATTATCATGGGAGACTTAAATGTCAAAGTAAGCAGGGAAAGGGTAGGGGATATAGCAGGAAGATTTGGACTAGGAACCCGCAGAAAAATGAATCCAACTGTGCACGGCCAATAACCAGGTAATAGCCAACACATGGTTTCAAGAGCATCTGAGATGGCTATAGACATGGAGGAGTCCAGGAAGAGAAACTAAAAACCAAATTGATTATATAACCATCAACCAAAAATTCAGGAATGCAATGATTCACTGCAAAACCTACCCAAGTGCCAACTGCAGAAATGATCATTGCCCTGTTATATGTAAACTAAGAGTGAAACTAAGGAAACTGAAGAAACCTAATGTAGCACCCAAACTGCAATACAACTCCTGTGCTACCCTAACCTTAAAGAAAAATATATGGACAATGTCAAAAGAAGATAGATATGAAGCACACAATGGAAATTCAAAATGGGACTCACTAAGAGATGCTTTAGTGACATCAGCAAACAATATCATCCCAAAGGAGAAGGGACGAAGAAGAAAAAATGAATGAATAACTGATGAGATTCTTGACATGATGGAAAAGAGACAGAAAACTCTGCCAAGATACAGAATGGAGTACAGAAAATTACACTATGAAATAAGGACCAAGTGCAGGCAAGCTAAAGAAGAGTGGCTAAACAAAAAATGTGCAGAAATAGAAAGACTGAGTACTACCAACAAAAGAGACATGCACAACCAAACAAGGCAACTAACAGGACAGAAGACATGCTCGTCAACAGACTACTTAAAATCAAAGGATGGAACATTCATATTAGAAAAGAAAAAAATTCTTCAATGCTGGAGTGAATATAATGGAGAACTCTTCCACGATGAAAGGGAACAATGAGCAATACACAGAACTACCAATGAACTTAGAATTCTGAAAACCAAAGTAAAATCTACACTGGCCAAATTGAACAAAAACAAGGCAGCTGGGCCAGACAGAATTGTAACAGAAATGCTGACAGCTTTAGATGACTTTGTCATAGACAAGACCACCGAAATAAGAAATGAAACCTACAACAGCAGGGATATACTGGAAGACCTCAGCCAATCTATCTTTATAGCTATGCCTAAGAAACCAGGCGCAAATGAATGTGAACTCCACCGAACAATAAGCCTAATGAGCCACGTGACAAAATTCATTATCCATATTCTGATGAATAGAGTGCACAGCAGAATCAGGCCAGAGATAGGAGGAGAACAGTGCAGGTTCATTAAAGACACTGGAACAAGGAATGCAATATTCATGCTCAGAATGTTATCAGAAAGAGTGATACAAATGCCAAAGGATGTGTACCTATGTTTCATAGGCTACACAAAGGCCTTCAACAAAGTACGCCACAAAGATCTGCTGGAACTGCTCAGCAACCTTGATATATTCAGGAAAGATATCAGAATAATCAAGAACCTATAATGGCAGCAAACAGCATGGATGTGCATTGGGAATGAGTTCAGCAAATATACAAAAGTAGAAAGAGGGAATAAGGCAAGGATGCATCTTCTGACGTGACCTGTTCAACCTATACAGAAAAGGCAATTCTGAGAGAATTGGAAAGCCTACCATGATTTAGCATTGGCGGCCACAATCTTAACAACATAAGATACACAGATGACACAGCACTGAAGGCAGACACGGAAAAGAAAGTACAAAATCTCCTTCAGAAGGTAGTGATGGTGAGTGAGAAGAAGGGACTAAGCATAAGCTACAAGAAGAAAGAATGCATGGTCATCAGTAAAAGGATGAGCTTGAAATGTGATTTGAAGGTCAGGAACACTAGAATCAAGCAGATGCAGACGTTTAAATATCTGGAATGTGTTTTGACAGTGGACAGTAAGTGCGACATTGAGATCCATAAATATATTGGGATGGCCAAGGACGCATTCCAAAAGCTAGGCAGAGTATTGAGAGACAAGATTTCTTTGGTAACAAAGAAAAGAATACTGAGCTGTTATGTGACATCAGTCCTTCTTTACGGCAGTGAATGTTGGACAATTTCCTCAAAGATGAAGGAGTGACTTGATGCGACGGAGACATGGTTCTACAGAGGGATGTTAAGGATATCATGAACTGAGCATGTGAGCAACGATGAGGTCTTAGAGAGGATGCAAACAAGGAGAAGGCTTATACTTAACATCAGGAAGAGGTAGCTGAAGATTTTTGGACACATAATGAGGAAAGAGGGCCTTAAGAATCTGATACTCAGGGGTTGAACAGAGGAAAAGAGAGACGAGTGAAAACAATGCATGGCATACCTAGCGGGCTTAAGCAAGTGGATGACAGAACATGGTCTGGGAGAGGTAGCAGAGGGAAGGAACTTGTTGAGAGCTGCAAGGGATAGAGGAAGAGGTAGAGAACCATGATCACCTACATCCTGAAAGGACATGGCACATAAAAAGAAAAGATATCTTATGGATTGAATAAAGGATTTGGTTAAGACGATTACAAACTATGAAGGACATCTAGAGGGAGGGTACAATGTTCAAAATATGACTATAACAACTAAGATGAGGACACTAGTTCAATACTATCAGTGTATAAGCAATATTTTCATTTTGATTATTCATATAAGTAATTATTCAAATTAAATGAACTGTATTCCAATATAATTTCTGCATGTTATACACTAATGTGACAAAAGACGTGAGATAACAGTATGTAAAGGTAATGATAGGTGGTGCCACTATGCATTAATGTCATGGAAATGCCCAGACCTTTAACACTTGTGCTCAGACTGGTGAGTCAATGTAAACATGGGCTAGGCTTTTCATAGCAAGGTGATTTTAATTATTGGAGTTTGAATTGAATATGACAGTGGTTACATATATTACATTTCTTAAATTGTAGAGACATCTCTCAGTCTATGATGTTACTTGTGTACCAGGTATACTTGATGAAAAGCATTATCGCTCCCCATTAGCAGTGCAGTAACCAACAATTGGTCCTTAATGATTTTAACTAAATTTATTTGGCTAGAATTATCTGCAGTAACAGACGGGTGACACTGGTATGAATTGCAACTATATTCAATGCAGGTGGTACCAGACATATTCAGCAGGTCAGTTCAGCATTCTTTAGTTGTCATGAGATATGAGAACAGAAGACCCACCAAGATGCTCCTGTTGACATCATGACACAGAATTCAGTGCCTTATCTGGGCTTTTTATTTTTTAAAATTTTTACTAAAGGTCATCCAATATAAGGCTCAAGAGCCACTCAATGTAGAAGGTTACTGAGTGAAAATGTTGTAAGAATGAAAGAGGAAATAAGAAGTGTATATTATGAGAATATGTGTGATAGATATCAGTTGACCCTAGACTTGAAGAGGTTAAAATTGTAGTGGTCAGGAAAGTATCCTCTTAGAAGTCTGTTTCACAAAGTAACAACTCTGGAGAAGAAACACAGTGGAACTTACTCTATAGGTCCTAGACGTGAAAATTGGAACGAAGGAATGTAGCTCATTTGAACATTTGCCAAAGTAATTAGAGATAGAGCATTTTGAGGCTAGCAATGTTTTGTTTGTGGGATAGGGTGGAAAATAATTCATCACCCACAAAGCTGTGTAATAGCTTTCTGGATAGTGAAGACTAGGCAGCACCAACCCAGATATGGCAGCAATACTCTATTCTTGATCTGATTTGACTCTTGTAAAAAATAAAGCATGGCAGCAGAAGTATTTTCTGGAGGGATACAAGGAACCAACCATTCAGGTGTAGTACAGACCCCAAGAGATCAAGTACTCTAATTGTTAACAAGACAAGGTGCAAGGCTGGTGGTGGTCCCATAATGGTACATGGTGTATTCTATTGGTATGGGTTGGGGCTGCTGGCCCACATAGTGTCTAGTGCTATATTGCACTATTTCATGACCATTTAATCCAATTCATGTATCCTAGCAATGACAGGTTCTTCCAATGTGTCAAGTAGCCCATTATTAATTTGATGAGCATTCTGGAAACTCATTTGAATGTCCACTCAACTTGAGCCCAAGCAATCATTTGTGGAGATGATGGAGAGTTCTATTCACATGAAAGATCCTGTTCCTACATTCAAGAGGACACATCTCTCCAGAGGTTTTTCAACCACTTGTGGAATCTATGCCATGTTCAGTTCTTGGGCTTCACTATCCATACAATGCTAAGCACTTAACCCATGACTTTTGGCACATTGGTGTAATTTCCCTTAGTATGGCTTAAAAGCACATTTGTCATAAGGAAAATTTAATAATCTATATTATTTAGTATATTTTATATCAGAGAACACAACTAATTGATATTACAATTAACAATAGGTAAGAGAAAAACAACACAAGAACACTTGGCCTTTCACTACTTGATCTATTGTTGAACCTTCCAACCAGCAAAGATTTCACTATTAAAGCATGTTGGGAAGTGTATCCTTCTGACAGCTAAGAAACATGATAATGTTCCTACTGGTTGCATTTTACTATTTAGAAGACTCAGTCAACCTCTTATCTATAGACTTTTTCTGTCATTATCTGTGGTGACCATTAAAAAGAAATACTGTATCTTTAATAGCTAAATGTTTTTTAAATAGTGAATGTTAAAATCAAACATGTACAGAAGTATTTAAACAAATGACAGATTATGTGTCACCGAAATCCAAAGGTGCATTGGAATATCAAAAGATGCATTCCAAGAAACAGGAAAATTTTGTTAGAAATCAAGAAAACAGTGATTGTAATATCAAACCTCCTATATTGCAGCAAATGCT
Source organism: Acanthosepion pharaonis (assembly GCA_903632075.3). Classification (NCBI taxonomy): domain Eukaryota; kingdom Metazoa; phylum Mollusca; class Cephalopoda; order Sepiida; family Sepiidae; genus Acanthosepion; species Acanthosepion pharaonis. The sequence continues at coordinate 20,356 of CAHIKZ030001079.1, forward strand.
GGACAATTTCCTCACAAATGAAGAGAAGATTTGTGGCAACAGGAATATGGTTCTACAGAAGGATGCGGAGAATACTATGGATGGAGAGTGTAAGCAACAAGGAGGTTATCAGGAAAACTGAAACAAAAAGGACACTTATACTTAGAGTCACAAAGAGACAGATGAAATTTCTGAAACATGAGGAAGGGTTTGGAAAATTTGATACTCAGAAGGCATATTGAAGGTGAAAGGGATGAGGGATGGGAACAAAAGACTGACAGCTGTGAATGAATGGCAGAAAGAACAGGGAGTAAGAAGGATGGTAAAAAACAAACATTGCTAAGAGCTACAAATGATAAGAAGTTATGGAGAGCTATGACTGCCCATGATCTGAAGGGACATGGCCCAGAATTAAAGTGAATTTTTTTTTTGTCAGAGTGAAATAAAAAATAAAATCTAATATCTGTCAATATTATTAAGAGAGGGGACACCAATATACAGTGGTCTGATATTAAATGAAAATTGACTAATCAAAGCATTTTTGAGCTAAATAGAAATACAGAAAATCCCAAAGTTCTTTTCCATTTTATAAGACATTTTAACAGGCTTTCTGATACTAGAATCTAATAAATACTCAACAGCTCAAAGATTACAACATTGATATGAAATCTTAGAAGATTGATAATCTTTGAAAGGAGTAGAAAGACTCGACAAAGAAGAGAAAAACATGAGTCACTGATAGCTAAGTGGTATTTGCCTTCATTGGTAATTAAGTGAGAAAATCACTAATTTCAAATCAATATAAACAGTAACGATATCAATATAAAATAATGTTCCAAATAAGTTATAATCAGCCTATATATATATATATATATATATCTCATTCCTATAATATTTTAAATGCAACTAGTTTCAAATCCTAATTATTTATTAAGCCCTGTTCTCATTTCCTGTCGATTGTTAGTTTTTGTCTAGGTTAAATCTGAATAAATTTACAATTTTTTTAAACAATTGTTTAATGTCTACAACTGATTGTTGGTTAAAACAGACATGATTATTTCCCTTTATCAAGATGAATTAAGTAAGCCAGTTGCCCATTCAAGCAGTGTACATATTCATAAATTGATAAAGTATAAAGAGAAATTCAGGATCACTGAAAAATGTAAATATTCCAATAAGTCATTGAAAAATTATGGGAATTGAGAAAGTCTTCTCTTAACTCTAAGTCCAAACTGAATCACAAAAATAGATAAAGAATTTGATTGTCAAAGTGTTAAAATCAGCCCATTTTCATCAAAATGAACAAGTTGAGATTTAATCTAAAAGCTTTTTTACTTTTTTGGACTCACATTATATGTGTCAACTGAACTAATCTCAAATATTGACCCCTTTTGATACAAATTTGGCACAATTTTATTTAGTATTTTTGATATTGATGAGTTCATGAGATCTTCGATAGGCCCTACTCTTTAGATCCAATGTGTTTTTATATTAATGAGTTGAGACATTCAATAAGTCTTTGCAAAAATTAACAACTAGAATTATTAACAGATAAAAGTGTTAATATTTATAGTTAACAATAACACAGATGTATTAAGAAAACCATGATGACTGATATTTAAGAAGGTGGTGAGAATGTTGTTATTGAAGTTCATAAATATGGCTACTATTTTTACTACTAGAACAAAACATAAGATGTGCCTAGCAAAATAGAACATGATTTACCAGCAGGCAAAATACTAACGCTTGTTTTGTCTAAATTTTATGCGAAATCAAAAGCAATCAGTTTCAGGGAATCCTTTCTGAATAAATCATGAAACAACTGTCAAGGAAACTCTACAAAATTCATATGCATGCATCTCTCTTTCAATCTCTTGTTATAAGCAACAGTTTAGAAGCAGCATATCTACATTCTCAGTGGAAAAATTTATAAACAATTACATTTTGGTGTGATAGGCAGTTTAGAAAAAAAATTAATGGTAAAGTCCTTGATAAAAATAATTATGCAAGAAAAAAAAATCATATATTAAAATTTAAGGTTGTTAAAAAAAAAATTCACATCCATTATTCCAAGTATTTTGACATTATCATTCTGCAGAAAATTAAAAACAAAAATGAAATTTATTCCATCAACTGTTTATAAAAAAGACTTTGTTCAAACAATTACTTTCCTTAAAAAAAAAAGTATAATTGATATTTGTTGTACAAGTTTAACTATTTTTAAAAACTGAAGTCACAGGGTTAAGTGGTTCATCATAATGTTCATTTATGTGGTTTCAAATTATGGAGGTTAAAAGAAGCTGAAAACAAATTTTAAAAGCAAACAGTTTACCATTATAGAAACTTGGCTAATTCTGTATGCTTAGAACATGGACAAATTGACAAGACTCTTTTACAGCATTAAATTTTCAAAGAATATACAGTCAAACATTTATAATAAAACTTACAAACCCTATTTATGGTAAATTAATTAATATCAACTCGTATAACCAATGATTTATTATTGAATTAAAAAAATCTCAAAGGATAAAGGCTGCAAAAAACATTTGTCTAATTTTACATTATTCAAGAAGAAAAAAGCAATCTGAAAAATATCACACAATCAACTTAAAATTTAAAAAAAAAAAAAATATACACATATATTTTATCAGAATATTTATTAGTATTTAAAATTAGTTACCCTTAAATATGACATGGATAAAATAAAATTTACTGCTTATTTTCAGTTATATACATTTGATGTTAAACTATGGCAGCTCAAAATAGGCTTGTTTTTAGACAGTCAAAGGAGTTTGAGTTATTTTCCAGAGAGCATTAATAATAGATGCTTCCCTTTTTTGTCTCCTCTTTGCTGTACTGTGAACTTTCAATGAAATTCTGGTAAATGCAATCCTAACTAGCCTGAACAAAACAGAACCTTTGAATTAAAAATTGCTTGAAACAGAATCAACATAGATGATTTTTTTCACAAATTTTGACAAATGATAATTGGTGAGAAAGTAATTGGGAAAAAGATTTCCATCATTGATTGATTCATTCATTTTCTATGGCTTATCAACCCACTGTAGGTCATTTAAAGCCAGAAAATATTTTTAGAGTGTAACAATTTTTTTTTAATGTTTTTGCAAGATAATAATGGTTTAGTGATACAAGCCTTACTAATTAACCCATAGTGGGTGGAGGAGGAGAAGAGATTGATTCATATGTTTCCAAAGAGTGTTTGCATGTGAGTGAATATAATGAATCCAACGGGTATTGGAACTGCTTTTGGATTAACAATTCTGAGCCAATATCTATCACACTAATTGCACATCCAAGATTACAGCATCTGGTATTCCCAAGTAGTCACCTATCTAGGTATTGACTAGGCTTGACACTGCTTAACTTTGCATATTGAACAGGAACTGGTGTTTCAACATGTGGCTGTAAGCCTTCCATTTTCAGGTAAAGAAGCCAGTATAACAGTTTCACAAAGCATCAGATTTATTCCATTTTATGTTGAAATTTAAAATAACTGCAGACATTGCATTTTGCACTTTGTTTCATTACTTTTTTTTCATCTTTATTCTAGAAATACCAGAAATAAAAATTATAAAAAAAAAAAAAAAAAGAAGAATATCAAAATGCCATTTTAGTTGACTGCTGTAGAATCCATGAAATTACTTTTTATACTTCATTAAATACAGGCATAGTACCCATAAAAAATGATCAGATAAGATTGGAGTTTTGGCAAATATCAGAATATCTATGCACTGTGAAATATATATGCACACACAGACACAAAACATTTTATTTACTCATTTACAGTGCTGCTTTATGCTTAGCAGTTTTCAAAATAGGTGACTGTTAACAGCATTTCCAAGATTAATTCTTCTTTTTCTTATATATCTCTTTGGAATAATTTGTACTGTCAGTATGCTGATGAATTCAATTTAAGACATGAAAAGGACAATAAATCTCAGGAAGACGATTAAAAAAAAACAGTCACCCATTTTGAAAATCACAAAACACAAAAAAGTACTGTAAACAGATAAATAAGACAAAAGATATTTTTTGTGTTAAAAAAGCTCTTTTATAGATATTTAAAATAGAGCACTCCCATGCATATAAAAAAGGCATATACAAATTTTATATATAAGGTATATTTAGGCGACAAGAATTTGTCCAAACAAGTTTTGTTAAATTCTGTTAAACAGACAATCCTTGTTTGGCTGAATTTCACAAAACTCTGTATTTGTATGTATATATGCACACATCCACATTGCATTTTACATATGTCAATTGTATAAAGTGTAGCCTATAAATTTAATCAAACAAATGTTTCTAGTTGTAAACTATTTTTACTACATAAATTATATTTGATTATATTTGTTTTTATTAGATAAATTGTTTTTTTTTTTTTAATTTCTAAACAATAAGCAGTCAGTTAAAAAGAGTTTACCTAAAGAAACTATTATGGGTTGCCAGTCTCTTTATGCATTTGTGGACATAACAAGAAAAACAGAAAGTTTATATTTTGAAATCTATCTTTATTATTCAGAATTTTCTCCTAAGATGGAAACCTTAAACTACAATTCAACTATTCGAATTGATTTTCATGTTAAAGTGATCCAACCAGTAAGATCTTAATAACAGAAGGAATTTAAGTGAAGCAAATTATAATTGTTTTTTTAACTTCTGAAAAAAATTACAAGTGTGTAAACATTTATTGATATAAATATTAAAAGCAAAATACGGAAAGGTTTTAATGAAACAAAATTCTTGTAAATTGCATTTAAACTTTTCAAAGAATTTCTAAGTATCAGATTTCTTGAAATATAAGCAACTTTTACTATAATTAAGCAGTGACACTATTTTCTTTCTATATTTAAATCTTCAGATAGAACTCATGTTGAAATTTAACCATTTTTCTTTTGATAATATGAAAAATAAAATCTTATAGGTTATAGCCTCTAAAAGTGATTTAAATTTTTAAAATATAACATAAAAAAGAAAATTTAGTTGATGTTCTTCCCATGATGTGAACTGTGTGATTAAAAAAGAAAATCAAGTGCAGAATAGGACAGTAGACAAGTTTGAAAAGTGCAAGAATTTAAAAAAAAAAATCTTACAATATACTGGAAGCGCATTAAGATTCAAATTTAACAATTGACGGATATGTTTCATAATCATGGCTGATGTATCATAATAAACATTGTTTATTATATATATATATATATATATATATATATATATATATATATATATATATATATATATATATATATATATATATATATATATATATATGTGTGTGTTCTAATTTTTCTTTACTATTAACACTATACAAAAGCATAGATATGAATAATTCTTGTATTTTTTTTGGAACGCATAAAAATCTACATGGACAAGAACAGAAAATCTCCAACACTGAATGTTCATAAAAAAAATAAAAAAAAAATAAATTGATTAAATGTTGTTTGGCCCTTATTCTTTTTTCAATTTTTCTGAGGAAGAGACTGTGAATAAAAGTTACCTTTGCAAAAACTTGACAATTTTCTTCATACCTCAACTCAAGGCCTCGAAATTGTTTAAGAGGACATTTTCCCAGCAAGATGGAGCTCCCTGTCATAACGCCAAGATTGTTGATGAACATTGCGATGAGAGATTCCCAAACAGGTGGATCGGTAGGTAACGAAGGGTGCACATGTAGAGAAATAAAATGTAAGTAGGAAAAGAATCTGTTTAATTTACTTTTTAACCTCGCATATAGACTTTTTTCAAATAATACTAACAATGTGGTTCGTCTTTTGTGAGAGGAGGGAAAAATTAACATTCATAAGTTTTCATTTTTTTCTTTGGGCTATTATCCTAGTCTTTGCTGCTTTTATTTTCAGAATTTTGATTGGTGTTCTCTGATCTACAACCAGGTGATGAAGGTGTTGGTCACTGCCTAAGATAATATCAGCATCCATATATACACACACACACTAGATTATATATATATATATATATATATATATATATATATATATATATATATAAATAAAGTTCCTATTCAATCTTCATCAGGTGATATGAAGTAATTCAGCTGTTTGGTTCTACCTGTTGACTTCCTGTCAGCTGATGACGAGTTGACAAGAAACTGAAGGTAAATAATTTTCATAATATAACCTGGCTATCATAATTAAATATACACCAATCAAAAGTTTGGAAGAAAAAACACGGATGAAAATAATAGTCCATGAAAAGCCAAAATAAAAACTTATAAATACTAACAATATATTCATGAAACTGTATAGCAATCTAAAATGTGGACTAGACTTTGGGAATTAATAAATATATATATATATATATATATATATATATATATATATATATATATATAGCATGTTGACATACTCTAATGCAGGGTAGAGTTTATCTAATAGCTTTCTATATAACATAGACAAATTGAGGTTGCATTCATGGGCATAGTGTCTACCCTTGTTACCCCACTAAATGGGATCTTCAGAAATCCTTAGCAACAACTGTACCACAATTTGCATATGCTTAACACAAAGCCAAAAACAGCATCCATATGCTTGTTGTCAATATAAACACATCCTTTTATTTATATGAGATTTCAATATGAAGGTGACACGCTATTTTAAAATGTAACATTAACATTAGAGAGAGTCTAAAGAAAGTAATACACCCTTGGGCTAATTGTCAATAATCTGTCCACATTCAATGCTAAATAGAGAAGTTTCACTGCTACCTGCTGCACAGACAAATATTTTTTTTTTTTTTCATATCTAGCAGTCATCTAGTAAAGACTTCATAACTAAGTTGGTTCTTCTGCCGCCCAAGCCAAGACAGTCATCTCCTTGAATGAAAAAATGCAGTAGCATGGATCAGGTATTAGGTAAGATATGTTATTTAAATTGCATATCATTATCATAAACTTGAAGTAAATTCTTTTTCAAATGACAGTTCCTATCAGCTCAGCTGTCATATATAAATACAGATTTTTGTTTATAGTTTCAAAAATAAACACACAGACTTTTTTTTTCTTGGAACAGTCTACATATATTTTAAACAGTTTTAGATGAAACTGAAATTAAAAAGTAGTTTAGTCATTGTGTGACTGCCAAACAGATAAGAATGAAAAATAAATTACTTATGTAATGGAGAATAAGCAACACAAGTCACATTACATTTAACTCTGTAATAGTGAGATAGTGTAGTGAATGTAGCAATTAAGTAATTTAACTAAATAGGTAAAGCATCTAATAACAAGGCAACCTTAATTGGTAAATCTCTGTGACGAAAAAAATGTAATCTCAGATGTAACATTTTTTGCCTGTTTGGATCTTTTTCTTGTAAAGTGTAAATATATTTTTGCTTTCATGTCAGAAGTTAGTCATTCTACTAAACTACACATCAGGCACATCACTGCAATATAGAAATTTCTTGCAGATTAATCAAAATGTTCACAAAGACTAAAGTGAAAGAATAGGGAAACATTTGTCCAAGATAAATAGTTAGATGGCAGTAATGGTTTAAAAAAAAAAAAAAAAAAAAAAAAAGAAGCTACACATGGGCCAGTTATTAAAGATACTACTAACATCAAGAAAAGATGTTAGCATTCATTTGATTCTGCACAAGAGTAAAATGTAACAAAGTTAAGTTTAATGTGTGATCTAGTAGAGGCAGAAAATGCTGAGTTTCCACAGTCTGTTTGTAAGGAACTTTTACAATCCTCGCTATAGTACAATGTGGAAGGTACTGCCTCGAAGATGAAATATGTTCAAAGACAGAACAAGACTAATTCCAGCCCTAAAGTGCTGGAGAAAACTATAAGGAGATATAATTATGATCCTTTGTTTTTAAAAAAAAAAAAAAATACAACAAGAATTCTGGTGTCTTCATCTTTGCTGTTGACATAATATTGTTTTAATCATTGAACCATCTATCATTCTTCAGGGAATTTCAGACTGAACCTTTTATTTAATCTATGGGTATAGATTTACCCAGACCAACAGATATGTAAAGAAAGCTGGAAGGTAGAATGGCCAAAACAATATGATAATAACAAAAAAATAAGGACACCAGTTCAAATGTAAATAATGATAATTCCACATCCCAGAAATTCAAACAGAAAGAATTCTGGTGCACTTAGATGATATGCCATAACAAACATCCTCAAAGGTAGCTTTGTTCTAGAAAAAAGGATGTGAATTATATAAATAAAATCAAAACTTCAATTTTATAGTAATATAAGGTTTAAATAACAAACTTTACACAATATCTGCAGACTTCTAATCTCCTCTTTTCTATTAATTCGTGTTTTAGTTCAAGTCTTGGTTAATACAAAAAAGCATGTGTTAGTTTGTTGAAAAGAGAAAGAGAATGCGCTATTATTAACTGATACCATACAGTGATCAGTGTGAGAGATGTCAGGAGTGAAAAGAATCTAGGTTTGAGTGGTGGGAAGAACCAACAAAGACACAATTTAACATTTGATAATTATTCATACACACAAAATACAAAAAAATGTCAACAGTGTAAATGTACACAGCTACAAAAAAATAAAAATAAATAAAAAATATCTACAAAGGCAATTCACTGCTGGTAAGTAAAAGAGGATTTTCTTTTTACTTCCCATCAATTGTTCAAATGATTTAGCAAGCTTGTCAAGAAATCTCTCATTTGTCCCCACTGCCAGTAGCAGCCATGGACATTCAGAGGAAAAAAAAAAAAAAAGAAAAAGCTCATTCGAACTGCTGCCAACAACAAAGAACAAACCCAGGATTCCTCTTGATATATGAATCTCTAAGTTACAGGACAGCTATATCCTAAAAGATCAATTCATCAAAGGAGCATAGATGAAGAAGTAACAAAAAAATTAGAAAAAAAAAAAAAAAAAAAAAAAGAAGCCTTCCTTACAAATCTTTTTCCGAAATCACTGTAAATAGATGGTTCATACGACCATGACAGACATGTTCAATTTGTCTGCCTTATTCACAATATAGTAATTTTCATGCTGAATGAATGAAGTACACATAAAAGAACCAAAAAAATATACAATGATATTTTAAGATATCTGATCTTGTTTATTTATAAAAAAAAAGTTATATTTAATTAATGAATAAAATCATAAAAACATGCAATAGACCTATTGCCACTGAGTTGTGAAATCAGCCTTCATGCAACTAGAAAAAAAAATTCAACTGACTTTAGAAGAGATATTCAAGTCGAGCCACAGTCAATTGCAAGAACAGAACTTAGTTTTCAGTTTATCTCCCTTGTTTATCCCAATGAAGAAAAAAAAATCAATTAAAAATACAAAGTTCTATACAAGGACTAAAATAAAATTTGTCTAAATTTTTCTAAAATAGTGAAAGTGAATTCAGTGTAAAAATTAATTTCAGATTAAAGAAATATAAGGTAAAACCTTGTCAAACAAGGAATGTATGAAAACATTATTAAAAATAGCTACCATGCAAAAGGCTTACTCAAAGTAAAATGAAGATATATTAAAATACATCTAGAATAATTGTTTAAACCACACATCTCAAGGATTGTTGAAAGTTTACTAAATTTAGAAGGAAAAAAGTGGTTCAATATTTTTAAGAGTAGGAATAGATGTACATGTTGCCAATTAATACCAAGCTTTTTATTTTTTTTTGTTCACCTATTAGATAACAGAAAAGCAATATTGAACTTAATTATTTAAACATTTAACAAACCTAATGAAAAGTATTGAATATTGCTTCAAAGTACATGCAAACAGAAGACTGAAGGATCTTTTGTTCTCTATCATGTTAACTAATAACACATTGGCATCAAATCAACTACTCCTGTACAATGACATTAAAGTTGTATCTTAATGAACCTCTAACACTTGAGTAAGATTGTTTTTGTCGTCTTTTGTGAGAGAATTATATCAAATTCAATATTCCCAAATTTAAGTAAACTTATACAATGTTTTCCTTGCATAACATTAATGATATATAATAATTGGCAATTTTATATTTTCTTCCACTTACTTTTGTTCCTGCTGTAAACAGCTTTAATTACCTCAAATTATTTTCTGAGACATGAATACTGTGCTTTTTCATCTAATAGTTAAAAAAAAAACAAAAAAACTTACAAATATTTTTCTATAATGTAATGAAATCAAAGATCAGAATTTCTAAACCTACTGGTCTTTTTTTAAATGAAGGACATTAGAAATCATTTTAGTACTATGAGTACACTCTTTGAATTTAGTCAAATTACCTAGTTATTGTAGGTAGACAAATTCCAACTAACTTTACAAATGTATAGTTTTATTACTTTGAATGTTTTCAGTGGATACCTGCATTTTAGTAGACACTCCATTTGTTTTAAACAGTATTTATTTCATCTACTAGTCTGCATACTTGAGAAAATTTAATAAAGAAAATGTGTCCTCTGGCAGGAATTAGAGAGTAGCATTTGTAATCTTTGTCAAATCTCATCAGAAAGAAACTAGTATCCATGGTTTAGATTAAAGAACTTCGTAAGGAGCTCAGGTTAAAGATTGTGGCTACCTACAATAAGGAGAAAGGCTACAAACTGTATCCAAATAATTTCCATAGCCAGTTCCAACAGTATTATCAAGAAATTCAAGAATGTCCACAATGTGAAAAACCTCAATGAATAAGAGAGGAAATCTAAGGTATCATACCTGATGCTACATGAAGAATCCTCAGCGACATAGAAAAAAAAAAAAAAAAAAAAAAAAAAAAAAAAAAAGGAAGAAAATCACCAATAAGGATTTTTTGACTGTTTTGAATGACTCTGGTATCAAAATATCTTGGCAAACACTCCAGTGAGCTTTACATAACCCTGGCCTTCATTGACAATGAAGAAGCCTTCAATGATCCAAGCCAAGTATGTAAAAGCTTGTCTATCTTTTGCTAAGAATCATCTTGACAAAGATTCAAATGTCTGGTCATCAATTCTGTAAAATGAAACAAAAATTGAGCTTCTTAGGTGCAAAGATGTTTCATTTGTTTTACAAAAAAAGAAGTGAAGATTTCAACCCAAAGAACACTGCCCAACAGGTAAATTTGGTGACAATATTATTATAAGTGTTTTTTTCAGCTAATGAGACTGGTAGTCTGGTGAACGTGGATGGGATCATATTCGTATAATCAAATTTGAATCAAAATATCAAATAATCTGATGAAATACTTGGCTTGGAACATCAATAAACCTTCCAACAAAACAATGATCCAAAAACACATGTCAAAGTTGTCCAAGAAATGGTTCATGAACAATAATGACAAGGATGTCTTCCAACTTTAAGAAGCTGAAGACCTTAGGAAAAAAAGAAGTGGGCTGAAATTCCTGTTAGGACTTATCATAATCAGGTGATGAAGCATGAGCACCAACTACAGACCATGATACCTAATAAAAACTTTGCAGTTTATTTTAAGATATAGGTATGAATAATTTTCATTTGTCCCTTATGATCAAATTGCAAACAATATTTCAATGAATTATAGTTTTTCTCTATATTTCTTATTTATTGTTTTGTTCATTTTTTTTTCTTTATATATCAATTTGAATCAGAAAAAAAATCTATTTAAAAAATGAAAAAACTTTTTCAAAATGACAAATTTTACAGGGGTATGTATAATTTTTGTGTGTATGCATATGTAATCTGAGTTTTCCTATCATTTGAAATTATTACATACTAAGCTCATTACAAATTCAGATAACCTAATTTAAGAGCTGGTGTTGCCTTAATTGTGGTCAGTGTAGATGTGTTGCGAATAGAAGTTGGTTAATTTTGAAACATGTACAGAAATATTCCCCAGATTCAAATGTTTAATTCAGTATTTGGGTGATTATGTGTGGAAAAGAGATTAAAACTTAAATCATTAAAGGTGAATACTGGAAATCCAATTTCAATTTCTAGTTTCAGCTTCTACTTTTACAAAACTAAATATCTAATTTACATACCTACACACAAATCTATGCTCAGAATGAAATGATATACAATAACTGAAATTTTAACACTTTTTTTCTTGCAATAACTTTGAAAAATGCTTAACCTAATTTAAACTTTAGCAATAGGAAACCACTCTATTATTTAATAAATAATAGCAGAAGGCTATTTCTATTGTAAAAATAAAAATGACTTTTATAAAATAGTGGTATAGAAAAAAAAAAAGAAAAAAAAAAGGCTTTTCACTTGGCTTCAGTAGTAATGTGTAATTATGGAATAAAAAAGGTAATTTATGCTTAATATACTTAAGAACGGAAAGAGAGAAGTATAAAAAGTTACATTTTTCATCCATCAGATACCAAATAATACCCTCAACAATAAAATGTTCATTTAAAATCATTTTTATACCAGATGTTTCCAGCAGATTTTACTGATCAGTAAGCTTTTCTCCTCTTCTGGCAATTTTGTTTTTCATTGCATAAAATCTTACCTGGTTGGGTTTGTTTTAGGTTTAGGCATCTTTGCAAGAACAGGAACAATTTCTTTTTTCTCTTCATAGTTTTTCCATAGTTCATACAGAGCTAAAATTTGTTTAGTAATTTCCAGAACCTGAAAGATATTTAAACAAGTATTTTTAAATAGGTTTAAATTTATGTTTCTACAATTAAGACAAAGTCAATATTTCCTATTTGTTTATAAAAGGGGAAATAAATGCAAACAATTGTAGAAGATTTTATTTCATTGTTAGAATTTTGTGCCACGATCAAGATGAGAGAAAGTTTTTATGTAAAAAATATGTCTACTCTTTACAGAGTAGGGAAGCAAAAACTTCTTCCATTATTTTTCATTTCCAGCTTCAGTGTTAACTCAAAAAGCCACACATCTCTTAATCACAAATCTGTTGAATATATTGACCCATTTCTCCTTGATGACAGTCTTGAGGATATTGATCCTGGGATTGGAGGGGATGCTACTCTAAAACATCCCACATATCATAGCCTACAGGGCTCAAGGTTCAGGCTCAGTTTGGACGAGGGCTGCTTGCTCAAAATCAGCAAAATTAGTTTTGCAGAAATTCTACAGTTTCTTAGATGTGTGTAACTAGGAGCACTGTCCTAATTCTTAAACCTGTAACACATGTCAAATCATAGTAAACCAGGACCTTGTCTCAGGCATCAGTACTCACTTTTTCTCCTTATAGAAGAATAGAAACAACTTTCACAATGACCAAGACCATAACCTGGCATGGTGGTTTGGTCCTGGAAGATCTAGACTGTGGGCTAGGAGGGAAATTCTATCAACACACAAACTTCTTTGATATTTTCTTGTAGCTCAGGGTTCTGTGGTGCCAGAATCAAATAACTAGCAGTAAACTCATTCCTACTAGACTAGAAATACCCATTTGTAACCCCCTCCCCAGAAAAAAAAGGGATATCTGGATTTGGCACGAGGGGAAACCTTAAAGCCAATAACTTTTTTTCAGATTGTCAAATTACAATAAATTCAATGTTGTTGTGTAGTGTTATGATCATTCTATCCTAAAATCCCATTATAATTTAAAAAACTCATGTAAATAAGGATTTCACTAAAGGCAGAAAAATCAAATCAATGCAAAAATATCTTAATTTCAAGTGCAACAATCACATAGAAAATTATGTACAACCCCCAAACACAATTTGATTGGTATTTTCATGTAGCTTTGGGTTCTCTTAAACAAAAAAAATCACATTACTAGCAGATATTTTTATTTGCACTTCACCAAACACACCAGTTTTTAAATACCCCCACCCCAAAGGAAATCTGGATCTGAGGGAGGGGAAACCTTAAGGCTAATAACATTTCTTTGGTTAGTTCAATTTCAGTAAACTTGGTATCATTTTGTAGGGTTATGATCATTCCATCTTAAAATCCCATTATAATTTAAAACATCATGTAAATAATGATTTCCAGAAAGCCAGAAAAATCAATGTGAAAATATCTTAATTTCAATTTCAACAATCATACAGAAAATTATTTACACCTCTAAACCAAACTTGATTGGTATTTTTCTGTAGTTTTGTGTCCTCTTTAGCAAAACAAAAAACCATGTTACTAGCAAATATTTTTATTTAGGTACCTCTACTAGGTCGTGTAAAAAAACAGCATAGTTTGGTGAAAAAAAGTTCAAAACTCAATAAAAACAAAGTTTTGTCATCAAAATGTTTATGTTATTAGGAGGAAAGACCAAACTATTTTTTTATTATTTTTTGAAATTTTTTACTCCTTTCTAGCATGTTTGAAATTTTAGTTAAAAATTTTGTTTTTTTTACAACAGCAGCGAACTAGAGAAAAAAAAGGTTTGTTTTATTTTGCACTTTTTCCAAGGAAAACACATTGGTTTGGAAATTCTTGCAAAATTCAAATAATTGTCGGAGTTTAATGAAACTTTCAGGACATATTCAGAAATGAATGAAATTATTTTTTAAATTTTTATTTTTAGAAAATTTTTTTTACATATGTTACCACCCACATACATAATTTCATAAAATTTCAAGAAATTAAATTTTTAAGTCGGGGGATTTTTTATTAGTTAAAAACAGGACTCTTTGGAGCAAGTAAATCATCAATTTTTTTTGTAAAACATTGAAAATCTGCTCTAAATTATAAAATAAAAAATACAATAAAACTATGACATTATTTAATTAAAAAAGGTTTTAATTGCTTTTGTAAATAAGTTATATTAAGGACATTATTGTCTGAAGAAATAAAATTTTTTCAATGAATAACAAATTTTTGCAAGAATTTTTTCATTTATTTTTTCAATTTTTAATTATAATAATATAATAGTTCAAAAATTGTTTAAAATTCTTCATTGCTTTCAAACTGATGGTCTCGTTAAGTGAAAAGTAAGTTTATAAATTGAAATTTGAAAAGCTCATAACAGTTCTTTGAACTTGAATATTTTAAAAATAATTTTAGAAATAATTTTTAAAAAAAAAAAATGTTCCTAATTTCTACCTATGATAATCTATAGATGACATGATACTTAAAAAGATCATGTGATTTAAGTGTTGTCAGACGCACTGCAATTATTTAACTTTTAATTCAGTTCTGTTTCATCATTAACATCTTTGCAAATCATCCTCTCAAAATGTCAAAAAAAGTTTTACTTTTCTTAATTGCTATTTCACTAAATATTTTTATTTTATGTATTTATTTTAGTTTGGGTCATACTTCAGTTACTTTTTTGCTTAAGGTAGTAAACTTAAGAACCTAGAAACGAAATGCAAATTTCATAAAACCTTCTTAAAAACTTAACTAAACCTCAATAAAAAAATATTAAATAATTGCTGAAAATATGTTAATTTGTAAAAATTACTAGGTAGTTAAAAACTAAAAAAAAAAAAAAAAAAAATGTGTTCATTTAGTTTTCGTAAATATGTCATTTCTGGCCATCCATAAGAGCTGTCATCACCTTAAGTGTTTCTCCATAAATCAATAGAGATCAAAGAAAGAGGAACCCATTGTTAAGAAATGCTTGTATATTGGTTTTTATGCTATAATATTTATTTCAAATCAGATTAATTTAACTTTAAATTTTCTAATTTTACTCAAATAACATGTCACAAATGTATAATTTTTAAAGAATTTAAAACCTGATAAATGTGTTTGTTTTTAAATTTCTTAAAAATTAAGAAAATGGCTGCTTTTAACAAAATTTTTTAAAAATTGAGCAATTATTTGAAATTCCAATCTATATAATTTCTACCTGAAATACACCAAAATATTTTATTTACTTGAAATAATAAATTTAATCCTTTAGCTTTCAGTTACAGCTAAAATGAAATCTTCAAGAATGCTTTATTCATTTTTAAAAATTCATTTTAATCCTTAGGTATTGAAAATCTTAACAAAAAAGTGGAGGTACCTATTTTTATTACACCTCACTCTTTATCCAGAACAAATTCATTGTTTTTTTTCAGCTATTTCTGAATCTTTTTGTTTGATTGGAATTAATTTAAAATAATAAGACAATACTACATTATTAGAACTAATTATAGTTAATTAATGAATCCCCTTTGTTTCTTTTTAACCAATGGGGTTCATTCCTGATAAATTCCAAACCATGAAAAAAATATATATTGTCTTTCATTAAGAATGAAGAAAGAAAATCAAAATATAAACAAACTTTATCTTGTGAGCAGAACCAAGTGTATTTGCAATCTTGCTATTTCAGATAGGTTGTTTTTAAGCTGAGTAGAAATTTCTGAAAACATCTATTTGTGTATAATACAAACCCCTGTCTTTGCCTTTAAATTTCATTCAAAATTTCTCATTATGCAAAAGAAAATATGGTAGACACTTGACAATTTTGGTTTTAAGGCAATTAATGAAATCCCAATTATATTTCTTCTTGACTCCATTGCGGTCCAGTTTCCTCTGGTTGTCATTACCCATGTCTAGGGCCTTCTCGACATTGTAGACAGTGTGTAAGGACACACCAACTATGTTGGAGATGCTCTTAGGATCACTTTGTGCACAAAGCAAGTATTATACTCTTCATTTTTTTGTGAAGCCATTTTTCACAATATTCCTGAAAAATAGGTGGGTATTAATAGCTGACAGTATATTCATTGTTTTGTATTAATTTCACATCAATTGGTGTAATGGTTTGCAGAAATTTTTAGTTTAAATTTTGCTTCCCCAAATAATAGAATCAGAGATGTGTGAAAAAAGCTGCTCATCTATAAACAAAAACAACCATAATTTGCATTAGAAAATTTTTAGGTGAAAGGTAGTTAAATTTTATAAAATCTATCAAAATTAATTATTGCATTTCAATAAACTTTTTGGTACTTATTTCAAAATTTTTTTTTTTTTTTCTAAAAGTTTTCCTTCCAAAGCACACATACACACATTCAACATTGTGTGTGTGTGTATATATATATATATATATATATATATAAACACACACACACAATACAAATAGCAAATAACCAAGATGAACCATGCTCAAGTAATGAGTACAGGAGAGAAATTGAGGATCTGTGAAATAGTGGGAGGCTACAGTACGGTATGTGTACACTTCATTTATGTGGACTTGAAGGGCTTGCATGTAGCAAATTCAAGTTTTTTTGGGTTTTTTTTTAACTTTGCTGAGATCTTTTTTATATTTTACATTTTTTATTCCCAGCTATTTGAATCCATGAAAAGTAAAATTCTATAGACATGAGTGGCTAACTGTGCTACTGTTCTAATAACCTTTTGTAATCTTTTATTATTCAGACATGGTTCTAATGTCTCATACTCCTTTTGTCATCAAAAGCAAGAGGTTAATATAAATTTCTAATGTGTTTTTCAAAGTATAATTTTATTTACTATAAATAAATGTCAATCTTCAATGAATCAATTGCATTTGCAATAAGGTTATCCTCTTGTTAGCCTGAATATTGACAACTGAACAAATGAAATATTTTCAATATGGCTGCTAGCATTTTATAGAAGCCACCACTTGGTGGCACTAAATAACAAGCAAAAGGAAAGGGCAAATACTACAACATTAACACTTCCCCAATTTCTTTATAGAGGCATGCAGAGTACATAATAATACAGGCAACAAAGAAATTTTATAAGACCTAAGTCAAATATTCTTTTGGGTTCCATATGTCCAAGAATCTTGGATGAGGGAACACCTCATCTGGTAAATGAGTCAGTTATTTGGTGACTTGTGCACACCCATTTAATGTCAGACAATTCTTTATTGATCAACATTTCATGCAAGATAGCCATCTCAGTTCTAAGTCTTTTATCCAGAATTTGAGTACTAGAATGGGCTGATTTGCAAACACATGAATTATCTGTTTAGTGTACAACAGGGATGTTATTCATAACATCTTCAAAACTCAACAATTCAAGAAGGAATATTCTGTGGTATATACATGTATCAGACAAGTCAACCATTATCAGTGTCCCAGCAGTTTGTGTGCTCTTCACAACTCATATATACAACTAATACATCTTGACTACCAGTAGTTGCCATGACTACTGACAAGAAATATTATATACCCTCCCTGGGAACATCCATCACTTAGATTAGTAAAGGAAGCATTGCCGTTGACAACCATTTTTAGCTGTCTTAATTTTCCCAGATCTTGTATGGTCAGCTGAGATTTCTGCCCTTTTACTGATTTATTTACTTGTCTAATACTTTCAATTTTCCTTTCTTTGAGAAAGGAACTGGAGTCACATACATTAATGCACAAATCTGGTCTGGTCTGGTCTGGTGGGGAGGGGGGACTGAAGCTAATTTAATTGGTTAATAAGCCTCTTGATATTGGTATACTCAGACTTGGAAAGTTCCTCTTCATTACCTTTATTTTGGATGGGGTATGAATTAATAAATTATGTAATATAAAAGATTCAGTATCGTATCAAGTTTTCAAAGATGAAGAATATCTTTCATCCAACAATCAATATTCTGATTTAAAAAAATGTTTTTAAAAGAGCAACTTATTGTTTTATGAAAGTTTCTATAGAAACAAAAGTAATTGGAAAACTGTAAAGGATAGATTAGCTTTGACATTTTTGGAAACAGTAAAACAATGCAAATGTTAATAAATATTACATTTGTCAAGAACATCATCCCCATTAACAATGACAAAAACCCCACTGTGCAATTAATTCTCTTATCCTTTATGGAAATTCTGAATGAAAAATTTATGTTGACATTTAAATCTTGGTGAAAAGTCAATGGAACATGGTAATTCTTGTCTGTTATGAACACTTAGAAAAAGGCAAAACCATCACAAGAAATATTTATTTTTATCTTATACAAAAATATTCTAGTATTATGAAGTGTCATTCGTTAAAATAACAAAAACCTTAACTCAGAAGTTTAAAATATAACCTTGGAATATTTTACCCCATCTTTCTAACTAGCTTAACACATTTAGATTTCCATTTGAACGAATCACTGGAAAACTTTCTTATTGGCAAATCCTTTAAAAATAAATGAAAATATCAATTTAAAATTATCTAAATTCTTTTTTTATCAAGAATTCCAGATAATTAAAATTTTGTTATTGCTAATAATGATAATGATCTTGAAAAATAAATTTAATCTGGTTCTGAACCACTTTTCAAAAATAAAATTCTTCATTTCTTGCTGAACAGATGCATAAAAAGATATAAAGATGCAGACAAAATACTTACTTTGTCCATATCAACAGACAGTTCTGCAAACCATTGTCGTCCATCTTTATCTTGTATCACACATGCTATGTGTAAACAAGCTGCAAGAAAAAACAGCAGTTAAATCAAAATTACTATGAGAAACATTATCTTGTTCTCACATAAAAATGCAAAGATTTTACACATCAGAAAAATCAAGAAAATATTTATAATAGATAAGAAATTATTGTATTCTCAAAATATACGCCAATAATTTTGAAAGGAATATTTAGGAAAAATTAATAATAGTCAACTGACAAATTTTTATGTTTGACCATTTATTTCATTCTGGAGTCCTCAAGAGACTCTTAAACAATGGTGTTTAGGTGTCAGTTTTGTACCCAAATCAAATCACTGAAGGATAAGGTGCAGTAATTTTGGGAAATTGTTTTTTTTTTAAAGTGTGCCTTATACAACAGAAACTACAATAGACTGTATCTAATCTGCACCAACTGGTAATGACAAATACCAAAAATAAGAAGATTAAAAGTGTTATCAGCACAGAAAATGGAAAGTTCAAATTCTAGCTTGGTTACATTCACTTTCACAATAATGCCCTTGGGAAAGCAATATCTTCTCTTAGCTATGGGTAAATAGTAGACTGAGCTCTCAAGCCCTGGGTGGCAGTTAGTCTAAGAGAAAGGAAACGTTGAATTCCAAACCATGGAGTTGTTCGCAAGGAATCACTCTTTCTCAAGAAGTTGTGGTAATTCACATATTAATAAGGAAAAGGCTCTAAGCAGAGTGTGTAGAGAATAAGATGAATACAAAGTATGAATTTCAAGAAGGGAGATGTTAATTAACTTTGTTTGGTGATTAACAGGTCAGGTAGTAAAAATGTTAATGCCCTTTCACAATGAATATGCTAATAAAGAAAATTATTAGACTAAATGATCAGCATTAGTAGTAGTTAAAAAATCAAAAATTTAACCAATCTATAAAAAATATGAATTGACATTATTTAAATTCAAATAGGAGAAAATGCATTTCCATCAAATATACCGTATATACTCAAGTATAGTGAGCGTTTTTATGACAATTTTTGTACACAAAAATTGGGGGAGGGGAGCAATATACACAGCTCATTCTTTTGAAGAGGTTAAAAATCATGCATTTTCATTGACCAGTTTTACTATACACAGGTAATTACTTTCTGGAGAGGTTAAGATCCAGGAAAAAAATTTCAGGGGTTGCACTATACATTAAGTCGACTTATATGTGAGTACACATGGTGTATTACAGTTTTTCAACAGGAGATAATGTACACAACTTTGGAGAGGAAAATTATTTCTTGACTCTTTTTACACAAAACTTTTGTTAATATCACTCAGCAGTCAGCAAGCCTCATGGTCATTATATGAATATTATTTCATAAGCATTTTTTACAAATGCCATGTCCATTCAGGACATGGACAATTATGACATTACAGATTCCTTCTCTTTATTATTTGTGAATTGCCATGCTTTTTGGGGAATGATAGTGGAGTAGTTTCCCATTTTAATTCAGAGTTATTTTCTCCTTGACTCACTGCTATACAAGGTTCAAGGGTTCAGTTTACCTTGCTATTTAACCCATAAATTGGGGAGAAGAAACAGATCTTTATCTTTCTCAAAGGCATTCCACAATTCATGTTAATATCTGTTACACTACTTGCACATCCTTAGAAGCAATACAAGCCTTAGACTTCATGTTTACATGTGGTTTTTAAACTGATCAGTAAAAAACAAAAAGAACTTATTAAATAATAATCATCACAGTAAAAATATCAGCGTTTTAATAAAGTAATACCTACCTAGTGCAATCAAGTAAGGTGGGTACATTAGACAGACATCAGTTCTAAGACTATCATTCACTATCCGCCTGTAAAAAAAACACAACCAACCAACCATGTATGACTAAGTAACAATACAAACTGTTTACTAAAAATAAGCACTTTTGTATTTAATTAAGACAAACAGAATTCAATATAATCAACTAAGATAGTAAAAATTCTTTGAAAATTTAATAGTTTGAACAGTTAGAAATAAATCATGATAAAAACCTGCTTAAGAAATTTACATGAAAATCTGATTAAAACACTTTCTAAATTGTCAGTTTTTTAAAATGTTTTCAAATGGAATACAAAAAATTATTCAATTTAGTGAAATTGCTGATTTATTAATATATTTATATAAAGAAAAAAATCACTCTTACTCAATATGCATATGTAGAGAGAGAGACATGCATAAAAAGAGAAAATATAGAATTAATATTCATTTTAAGAATGAGTGAGCAGTAAAATCATTTTGGCAGCAATCATTGAATGTGTTATGTTTTTGTACATTTCTAAGTGAGACAGTGAAAGCATTTGTTTTTAAACAAGTATTGACTATAATCATTATCATAATTTTAGTTTAAATATAACACTGTTGATTGGTTTTTGAAATGAAAAGAGTCATTATATCAAAGTGGTCAAGATAAAATATTATGCACTTTTGTGTTACTAATTTTGCAGTTGCAAGCAACTCCTTTAAAATAATGTATTCTTACCAAGCAACAGGCAATAAGTTTTCATCTTGTCCCAAATCTGCACAGTATTGGATTAGAGGACGATAAGGATGATACAATACAAGACAACAATCCTAAAATGACAAAAGAAAGATTTACAAGACATGAAAAAAACATTAAAACAAGAAAAGCAATGAATGTATATCTATATCTATCTTCTTACTGAAATATATTTTTTATAATGATCTCCCTTAATCTGTATTTATGTACTTTGAATGAAAAAGAATCATCTAAAACTGATAGAATCTCAAAATATTTATAACAATACATTAAAATTCAGATAAAACTTGAGATTATATACATAAATTTCAATATTCAAATCAAATAATACTTTGCAACTCCTTAAAGCTTTATTTTTATTTTTCATCTTGCTCAGTCTAGGATAAAATTCAGCTGATCAACAAATGATCTGATTGATTTGGCTTTTTACAGTTTATAAACCTTTTCAGGTTATTTAAAAGCCAGAAAATATTTTTAGAATCTATTTTTTTTTTTTTTAGTGATTCTATTTTTTTTAAATAGTGATTAACTGATATAATTTCTACTAATTAACCCATAGCTGGAAGGAGAAGTGGATTCATACCTTTCTCAAGGGTATTTGTGTGTAAGTGAATACAACAAACCCAACTTGAATTGGAACTTAGAGAGCCAATTTCCAATTCTAAGCTGTTATCCACTACATCACTCATACATCCAAGCTTACAGCACCTGGTATTCGCAAGTGGTTAGCCGCCTAGGTAATAATCAGGCTGGACTTTTCTTAACTTTGATTATCGTATGATAATTGGTGTTTCAACATTTGTTTGTTTTTCTTGTTTTACAGCTTATCAACCCCCCATGGGTCATTTAAAGCTAAGATATTCTTATATTTCATAAAAAATTTTTTTTTTTTTTTTTTTTTTTTTTTTTTAAAATGAGGTATCAACTATTTATTTACTTTTTCATCACATGGTATCAATTACTTTGGTTAGTTTAGATATTTTTTTGTTTTCTTTTAGGTTTATATTTTTTTGTATAAACTCACTCTTTTGAGAAATGATAAAACATCCATCCTTGCTCTTTGAAAAAACTTCTGTATGTTGTTTATTTTGAAGAAAGTCTTCCTAGATGGAGCAAGAGCTGTACATTCAGTCAATACATGTTTTATAGTGCATGCAGATTTGCAAGTTGGACATGTTGGTTGTTCTTCCCCTTTCAGTAGGTACGAGTGTGTGTAATTCTTGTATGGCCAATGTGCAAGTGGACCAATACTACCTCTTCTTTTCGTGATTTTCTGTATCATAGCTTCCATTCACCAAGTATTGGGTTGATTTGTAGTAATTTATTTGGTGTTTTGATACTCTAATGTTGTTGCCATTTTTGTTTAATAAATCTATTTATTTGGCTCTTCAGGTCTGTGTAAGGGATCTTAAAATTCAGGTCAATTTCCATATTTTCAACATGTTTAGCAGCTGTATCAGCTTTGTCATTTCCAATTATTCTAACATGACTTGGGATCCAACACATCACATCTATCAACACAGATATTAAATGGAGTTTATTTAGCAATTTGATTATTAATGGGTTGTCAAGTTTTTTGTTGTTGTTAGAACTGATAGTGAATCGAAAAAGATAAATTTTATGTTTTTATTTACTGAAATAATTCTGAGCACTAGATCTATGGCATAGGCTTCAGCATTGAAGATGGAGGTTTTGTCTGTGAAGTGCTTACTGCTTATTTTCTTCTAAGATATTGCCGCACATCCTGTTATATTTCCGTGTTTGGTTCCATCCATAAAGATTGGTGTGTGACTGGGATAATTTTCTATGATTTTATCAAATTCTTCCTGAAAGTTAGGAGGATGCATATTTGTTTTTTGAATTTGCATAAGTCCAATATTATTTTTGGAGATCGTATGGTCCAAGGAACAATATTAGGAGTGATATTATCATGGATTGTTGTCAGTTGTATTTTAGATTCCTCAATAAGGGGTTCCATTCAAAACCCAAATGGTTTTATAGTTTTTTTTTTCTTTTTGTTGATAGAGGTTTCTGTGTTGAGGGAAAGTATTTTTGTATGAAGTGTTAGATGAACAGGATTTTAGTTTTGTATAATACTGTAATGTCATTTTTTCCCATCTGATATTAGGAGTTTCATCAGCTTCTACATATAAACTTCCAAGTGGTGAGATTTTAAAAGCTTCAAGCACCAGTCTTAAACCTCCATGGACAGTAGAATCAAGGAGTTTTAAATAGGATTTTCTTGACAAACTGTATATGATGCTACCATAAACTAGTTTTGATCTAATTAGAGACCAGTAAAGTGTTTGTAAAGTTTTCCTGTCTGCTCCCCATTCATTGTGAGCCACCACACGAAGGAGTTGTATTGCTTTGCTACATTTCTTCTAGAGGTACATTTTTTTTTTACAACTATTATTTCCAAGAATTTATGTTGATCTACAAATGGTATTTCAGTCTCTTCTAGTCTTAGAGTAAAATCATTGTGTAGTTTTCTTTTCTGACAGAAGTGCATGCATTTAGTTTTTGCTTTAGAAGACCTGAAGCCATTTTCAGCTGCACATTGGTTAACTTTATTAAGGTACTGCTGTAATTTTCTTTCTATGGTATGTATATGTATGGAATTGTAAAATATAAGGAAGTCATCTACATACAAAAGTCCTCCGACTCCACAGTTGAATTTTTTTTTACTATATTATTTATTTTTATACTGAACAATGTTACTGATAAAAAAATACTGCCTTAGGGCACTCCTTGTTGTTGCTTTTTTTATTTCATTTTTTAGAGAGAGTTGATCTAACCTGGACTTTGAATTTCTTGCTAGTAAGAAAACCCTTTATGAATTTTCCTAGTCTGCCTTTCAGTTTCTGTTTTTCATTTTTACTTAAAGAAATAGTTTCAGCTAATATATCTGTTATGTCCTTTTTGTTGATCATGATATTGTTATTTTTGTAAAGATGCTTAATTGGTGTTGTTTGGTATTTTCCTTACCATTTCCCATTGATTTTGTTTCTGAAGAGGAGCTTAGCTTGTTGACATATTTTTGCCAACATTCTTTTTTGGCTTCTTTCACTGCTCTCCAAGCCATTTCTCTATATATCTTGTAATTGTTTAGATTTAACCATTGTATGTTCTTTGTTAAATTTTCATAGAGATGCCTTTCATAATTTTAAGGTTTGCAAACTTTTACTATTGAACCAGGGTCTGTTTCTTCTATCTGATGTTGAATTTTTGGGGATATATTTCTTTGCTATAGTAATTAGTATTTCTGTAAAGCAATCTGTTGAATCTATATTGTTGTTTCGTGTTAAATTTTCTTTACAAATTTGCTTTGTTCATTTTCCAGCAGGGTATATTTTAATTACTTGGTTTGATCTTTTCCAGGAGGGTCTGGAAAGGGTTACTTGCATAAGTGTCATCTTTTATACCCCAAGATAAGCCCAAATATACTGTTGGGTTGCATATAGTCAGATTGATGGCTGAATAGTTCCCCAAGAAAGGGTTTATATATGTATGTGCTCCTTTATATAGTCGAGATAAGACATTTTAATTTATAAGTTTCTTCACAATTTTTCCAATGCAGTATTGTGGCTATTAAAGTCTCCTAATAAAATAAAAGGCTTGGGTACTTGGTCTATCAAACTTTTGAGCTCATTTTTGTTTATGGGATATTTTGGTAGACTATATATACTGAACATATGTTGATGGTTTTATGCAGGCTGGCTTTAACCACAACTGTCTGAAAGTTTGTAGATATATTAATTTGGCTCTGGGTGATGTTGTTTCTAATGAGGTTAAAAGTTCCTCCAAAGCCTTTTGTCCTGCCCCATGTATATAGTTATATATCTGATAATTTTTAATATTTATTTTATCTTTTTGTTTTAAAAAGGTTTCTTGAAGACAAACAACATCTGGACATGAGTCTGTTAACAGTAGTAAAAGTTTGTTAAAATTAGCTTTTAGCCCATGGCAATTCATATTTGTGTGTGTGTGTGTGTGTGTGTGTGTGTGTGTTCTGACTTTTATTGGATTTTTATGTTCTTTTATTGAGTATTAAGTAACCAATATTTCCTTCCTATTATAACATTTTTGTTTTGTTAAGTTATGTCATCTTGTTTATAATGTGTTGAGGGTAAAGGATCCATTTCAATTTCCATTTGTTCAAATTTTTTAAATTTCTTTGTCGTTTGACCATTTTGGGTTGGTTTTTGTATTTTTCTCCCATCTTTGATATAGTTCTATGTTTTTCTTACTGATTTGTGTTTCATTCTTTTTCTTTTCTTCAGTTATTTGGTTATGGTTTAATTTGGTAGTGAGAACTATTTTCCGTATTTCTTATGCTGGTTTTTTTAAGGTTTTAATGAGGTTTTGCAACTCATTTATTAATGATGTTAATTGTATTTTTGTTTTGTTTCTTTGTCAGACTTCCTAGATTTTCATTTACATTTGGTTTTGGTGATTTTTGCATAAATTTGAAAAGAAAAGGAGATTTCTGTAAGTTTTCTAGCCTCTGGGAATGTAATGTTCTGAGTGATTTTAGTTCTTATTATTTCTTTTTCTTTTTACCCAAGTCTAGCATTCTTTAGCATCAGCTCTGTGATCTCCATTGCAGTTGATACATTTTGACTGATTTTTACATGTTGTATCATGAGGGTTTGGTTCTATTACCCCACATCTTGCATATGCCTGGTCTCTTGTACAATACTCCTTTAGATGTCAATATTTTTGACATTTATGGCATCTTTTTGGATTTGGAATATATTTTTCTACTTTAGCTATTAAATATCCAATTTTCATTTCAGATGATGGTGTCAGAGTATTGAAAGATAATAGATGTGTTAGTATTAATTATTTGATTTTGTTTTTTTTTTTTTTAATTGTTATCCTTTTGATGTGAGTCACATTTTTTTTTTTAACTCAGCTTTTATTTCTTCTATGGTACAAAGGAACAGATCTCCACTACAAACTACAGCTCTAGAGACATTCAATTTTTCCTGTGGGTATGCTTTTATACAAATATCATGGAATTTTTTAGTCTTTAATAGTGTGCTTGTATGTTTTTTATTTGATATTTCTATTTGAATGGTTCCATTTTTTAATTTTATTTACTGATTTCAGATTAACCATTGCAGATATGACCTTTTGAATCAGGAATAGTGATAATTTGGTTAGTGGGACTTCCTCTGTGGATTCAAGTATTATAGATCTAGTAAAAGTGTACCTCAGTCTGTTCATGATAAGAATCTGACTCCAAGTAGAGTTGTTTAGCTTGGATTTTTGGAAGCCCATTCACCTTGGCAAATCAGTGCTATACAGTCAGTATACTCACACTATGATGAGGTAATAATTATTTAACCTCCTAAGTCTTAGTTCCCAAGTTAACTACTTGCTCAGGCATAATTTGGAACAATTGTGTCTTTTTAGCACCATTGACGCTACAGTGACTGCCTTTTGATTCAGCTCTTGCAGAAGAAGTAAAAAGCTGAATCAGGGCTTAGCATGACCAACCAGTTGATTGTTTTGGGCCTCTCCAACTGCCCATCTAGCCCAAGTAAAGGCCAAAGTGACATGTTGGGATTCGGGAGTTAATCCATCCTTCCTCCTGACGCCCCCAATCACCAGGATCCCATCCCCAAGCATCTCGGGTTGCCACTCATGGGCAATAAGTGGCCTCATTGGGGGTGGAGGGGTACCCCTCTGCAGAGGTGTAGTCAGTGTATTCTGAAGCCCCAGCCAACAGGGCGAATGTTTCAATCTGATGTAGCCATAAGCCTTGATTAACAAATAGAACCACCACTAAATGTACTAATTCTAAAACCACAACATTTAGTTTGATGACAATTGTAGACATGAAGTAATTTGTGCAAAGAACAGTTGCAATAACATTATCAAATTTTTGTTATATTCTTATCATTAAACAACAAATCTACATACATAAATGAAATGTCTGTGTACATACACATTGTGTGTGTTTATCATTTTTCACAATAGATAGACAGGTAGTATGTTAGTTGTAATATAAAGAGTCTTTATCCTTCTTTTTTTTCACAGTAATTACAAATTACTAATTTGATTACAAATGCCAATTATAATAGTAAAAAAAAATATCAATACTCACCATCATTTCTAGCAAATAAAATTCACATTCTAAGACATTATTTATCCTATAAGGATATTCTTGAGTATAAGCATGGGAAAATTTGGTCTTCACTGAAAAATAATATGATAATATGATAAATATTAACTCTAATTTTATCCACTGCATAACAAATATTTACTATAAACTTAAATCTTATTCTTACAATGAAATATATAACTGAAATTGGTGTTAACTCTTCAATGTTTTATCGACATTTGAAAATACTTGAACAGAAAAATTATATATATCTTGTATAGGTAAAAATATTCAGCAAATACACATATAATGTAAGCCACTGGAGGGTCGTTGGGCACCACATTTACTACAAACTAGAAGATTGCTTGACAGAACTCATTCTTCTTCAGGCTTGTTCTCTCAGACTAGTTGACCTGCCACAGCTAAAGGGCTTAGTCTGCCCAACTATTTCACCCCTAGCTGGTGGGGAGAAGAAATAGGTTCATGACTTTCCTGAAAGCATTAGTGTAAAATGAATACGAGCAGCCTCAGGTGGAATTTGAACTTGGCTTGCTGTTACCATTTTCCATGCCAATAAGCATGTACAAATTTCATAAATTTGGTTATTTCTTCAGGGAAATATAATTTTTATGCATAAAAACATAATTCTGCTTATATTTGAAATGATAAACTCGATACAGGGAATGTCTAAAAAGTAATATCTGTAATTTCATCATTGTACATTACTAATGAAGACACAAAATTAAATTTCTCATATGTAATATTACATTTTATTCAACTCTAGACTTTGTTAATTAACATTGGTTAATGGGTGGGTGTCTTTTTGGCCTTTCTTGAATGTGGATGCTACATTCTTACACAGATGCATATGAGAGGTTATCTTCTCTCTAGGGTGGGTGTTTATATATTTATCTATCCACTTGAGCAGTCTAAGTTTGTACTACTTGAACCAGTGATTTAAATTATAATTACTATGCTAGCAAATTTACAAACCTATGCTTTAATACACTAGGGACAAGGCAAGCAGTAACTGATCCATACTAAATGCAACAAGACTAGATATCTTTAGATATGAACAGTCTACCTATGTTAATTAAATAAAGGGTTCAGTTCAGAATTTTTTGAAGATTACCTGGGCCAATAGTTACCTGAAGAAGGCTGGAGAACATACTGGCAGAAGCAATGTGAAAATAACAACAAAAATGAGTACATTAGGCTGAATGTTATAATGTTAATTCCTCATGCCATAAATTCAGACACAAAGCTACCATATTTGACAAGCTGATTTAACAGCATATACACCTCTATAGGCAATTATTAAAAAATGCATATGTTTGGCTACCCAGCTCTTTCTGGAAAGGCTTAATACTATAAGGAGTTCAATCCTTGTTGAGTGCTCTGCACATGTAGCCTTGTACCCTACTAAAATGACCTTAGTAAATACATAGGTTTTATAGTCAAATAATGCTGAAAGCACCAGTTTTGTTTGACAAGAGCAGTTAAGCAAGACTTAAATTGTTCAATATAGAAATGAGTAACCACTTAAAAATACGTGCTGTTAGTAATTTGGGGCTCATGTCAGCCAAAGCTAAGTTTAGTAAATAAACTAAATAAGTCTAGGAAATGTATTTGCAGAAATTGTCAAATTTCAATTATACAGTCCAGAACGGAGTAGATGGAATTCAGCATGGTGTAAGTGATCATTGAAAAGTACTTTGTTTTGATAAATATTAAAGGATTAGTTTAAAGAAAAACTCTAAAAATAGATGCCTGCAAAAGTCTTTGAGGAATCATGAGAAAATATTTATAAAGAGAAGAAAAAAATTGATTTTGTCAATGACATTCCTTCATTTCAGTACTTAATCAAATAACTGCATAAAAAATTTCTATCATTCACTGATGAGCCATAGAAGTGCATTGATACAAATTCTCATCATTCAGTCAAGCCATAGAAGTGCACTGATAGAAACTCTCATCATTAACAGTTGAGCCATAGAAGTGTATTGATACAAGATCTCATCATTCACAGTTGAGCCATAGAAGTGCAGTGATACAAATTCTAATCATTCAGTCAAGCCATAGAAGTGCACTGATAGAAATTCTCATCATTCAGTCAAGCTATAGAAGTGTATTGATATGAAGAAAGAAGTAAAAGGATCATAAAAGTATAAAATAAAATATTTGGAACAATATGTACATACTTACCAACACTTTGACATGTGGTCATTAATTTATTGTTAGATATTACACCAAACTCCTAACAAATAAAGAGAAAAAAGGTGAATAGAAAAAATAATTAACACAGTAAAAATACTTTAGAATTAAAAAAGTAACCATCACAAGTGCTAAGTTTTATGAAAAAAACCATTAAAACAAATTCTGTCTGCTTCAAAAAAACAAAAAGTGCAGTTATTAGCAGTACGAAACATTAATGAATAAAATATACAATATATGGTAAAATATAAAGATGACTTACTTCAACTTTTGATGCAAGAAATATTGCTGTTGGCGCCATCAGCCATGGGTCGATGCATTTTAATGAATTTCTGGAGAAGAAAAATGGAAATTTATTTAAAATGATATTTAAAATAGACACACATTAATATTTTCACTGCTGCATTGTTGCCTGGCTGTGCCGGCCTATTTTGGAGAAAAAGTAGGAAATTGCCATTTACTGGAAATAAAATGACCATAAAGATGCTGATGGCAATTTATCATACTCTGCAGTAGAGACCAAGCTAAACAACACTGCCAATACACAATATACCACCTTTCACTGCTTATTAGACACTTTGATGCATTAAATTTTTCTTTGTACATCATATCTCTCCCCACTATCTCCAAGTTTACCCACTAAATAGCATATTTCAGCATGAAAACCAGACTAATCACAAGAAATTCATCTCTGACCAAATTCATGGTGACTATTTAGAATGTCATAATTAGAAGAGAAGTTAGAATGCATAATATCACCAAAATGTAACCTTATTGCTGCCTGAAATCCTTACTAATTGTGATGAATTCATCACAAACCAGGATGGAGCACTAATTTTAAATTGTATACATGTAAATTTGGAAACAGAAATAAGGTTAAGTTTGATTTATATGTAGGTTAAAACATATGATAATGCTTTAAGAAATAAGGAAGGAAGGAAGGAAGGTTAAAGTGTAGCAGGAATTTAATTTCCTGCCAATATCCCAGTATCCCAAATGAATAAATAGCTTCTCTCAAAATACTGTTAATTTAAATCTTGAAACACTGGACTTGTTTTACTTTCAAGGGCTCAGAATCAAGTCTAACTCAGGAGCTGACACTCACACCACAATCTAAATGATTTATAGGACACAGTAATTTTTGGAGATATTTTATAGGGAAAAAATGTGTCTTATAAGCAGCAAAATACAACAATAAAAATTCATTATGAAACAGGTCACATTGTAGGCTACTATATACCTACATCGTTTTGTAGTACTAGTTAGTTTATAACAAATACTATGAACCAACATTTCTTGGTATCTTGAATGCACACATATATATATATATATATATATATATATATATATATATATATATATATATATATATATATATATATATACACACACACACACACACATATATCTCAACTGACCTCAAGTAAGAGGCCAAGATTAAACCTCTTACTACAATTTGTAGATTTTCTAGCATACTGACCAGGACCACCAAAAGGCAGTAGAAGCACCCACCATACACATATATGCATGCATAGATGTTATTAGGAGCCCTAGGTGTCCCCAGCTCAAAGAGCCACCACTGGTCTGTGTCCTTGGTACTGACCTTTAAGAAGACCAAAATATATGCATGACACTATAATAAAATGATAAGAATCAAATAAAAATAATAAAGAAGAATTTTCTTTAAATTGCTGAGCAGTCATATCTATACAATATCTCATGTCTATTATAATATCTATATATGATATCACATGTCTATGATGGTATCACATTTCTATGATGACATCTATATATAATATTATAACACTTCTTGCCGGTCGGTCCCTGGTCAGTGTTGTCGCTGGCTGTTGGAGTTGGTCATTCCAATCTGTGCCCCACTCTGCCCCATGTTCTGTTGATTGATCACAGAGCTGGCAAAGATGAAATTGTTGTTAGCAATTGTAGCATTGGCTCAGTCTTGGCAAAACTATGTCACAAAAGAAAAATAAAAAATGTTCTTGTAGACAAAATAAAGAAAAGACAGGAATTTCTTCAGGGTCTATTTTTATGTGGTTTATATCGTTCTTGGTACAGAAATATTAACCCTTCCCACTTTGAATTTGCTCAATTTTGCTAAGTCTGAAACAAGGTTTAAGTTGAAGGTTCTCTCTGGCAGCAAGTCACATGGGATTCAGCAGAATAGTAGTGGTTCATCATCTGCATGTCAGAACTGGCTTGGTTGCTTGTGCATTTTACTTATATTGACTTTCATCCAAAACTGGCATGGAGGTCAACATTGTTAGGGAACCTGGTGTTTTCCCTATCTTACAATTGGAGCTCCTCTAAAATATTAATTATATCTCCAATTCTTATGAGTAGAAGTGATCACAGACTATTGATCCACCTTGATAACTCCTTCCTTCTCTTACCTTGTACTAACACCTCACAATGGACGTAGGCAATTCCTCTGTCTTCTTCCTCCTCCTCTCTTAGTATCTCATCTTCACCTGTTACCTTGGTTGTCCATTTGATGAATCTGGTTCTCAAACCGCATGGTGTGCCTTAGATTCTGGTCATTAATTAGAATCATTTTAATTTCTTGTCAGCAAACTTTTCCCAGCCTGGTCTTGTTTATACAATCAGAAATTTACCAGCTGTTTCCTCTGGTCAGTTGCCTCCCTATCCTGCCAGGGTCTTTGCATCCCAAGAACCATGGGTAATTTCATTTCCTTGACTTGTTTACAATTTCCACTTTTTGGTAGGCAAAATAAATCAGTTCTCCAATTCTGCCTTCTCTTTAAAATTACCAAATTTTATCTCTCGACTGATGTTTTTGTAATTGGCACTTTTTAGGCAGTGTCATCAATCAACTATCACCCAGGCCTTACGACAAGGCCTCTGTGGCAGTATCTTTCCAACAAAGTCACTTTTCTTCAAGCTGTCTCTGATCAAGAAAAAAAATAAAGAAAAAAGAAAAAAGACTTGCAAAATTAAAAGTAATTTCATGCTTTCTCTCAGTCTGGCTATCATTCTATACTTTAACCTTTTTTGTCTTGTTCCAAGCTTATGTTTTTAACTTAACCCTTTTCTTTCCATTTGCCAGTGTCACCTAGCATAACAATATCACATGTCTATGATGACATTTATATACAATATCACATGTCTATGATGACATCTATATACGATATCACATGTCTATGATGACATCTATATACAATATCACATGTCTATGCAATAGTAAATCAAGCTCTTCTTCAAAGTATTGGAAATAATAACAAAAACTGAATCTTATTTTTGACAAAACACAAACCTTGCATAGAATCTTTTAAAATAAACAGTTGCTGTGGCTATAACCTGTTGTCGAACCTTCAGTTGTTCACCTAGTGCCTGAATGACTGGAAAATAAAAACAAGATAAATATAAAATACTGAAAATTTTTTTTAAAGAAAATAGTATTATATCAATAAGAGTTTACAACAGAAATTTTCCTAAAGTTGATGACAAATTGAACTATTCCTACTAATAGACAAAAGTTTATATTTTTGGTCTACAATATCCTCTTATTGAAATTAATTTCTACTTGAACAGTTACTGAAATGTAAATATCTATAGTGATGAGTTTCTAATTACTGTACATGTAAGTAAATCTACAATCTACTTTGAAAAAAGCATTTATTTTGTGCCACAAGTATTTATTTTTCAATATAATCTCCTTTTCTAATGTACAGAACCCAATCCTTTTCCATTCTCAATTTATCATATAGATTTAATATTATACTGTGAAAATTTCAGATCAAAATTCATCTAATTGTTGGATGACACCCTTGTATGGAATTCAGTATCTTAAAGTACTACTTCAATAATTGTAATAATCTAAAAATGTCTTAGATGAAGAATTGTTATTGTTAACTTACCTGAAGGTAAGATGACCAAATTTCAAATCTAAATTGTTTATCAATTTTAAATTATGGAATTTATACAATTATTAGAAAATATATTAAGTTTAATTACAGAAGGATTTGTAAAAATGTTTTCAAAGAATTCTTGTTTCCACTGAAGTTAGCCCCCAAGACAAATATTTATTTCAATATCATTTAAATTTTGTGTGTATGTTTACATGCGTATATTTTAATTCAATGACAGAACTAAAAATATTAATACAAAAAGAAACACTTTAAAAAATAATAATTTTATTTATTACCCAATAACTTCTGAAAAGTTCAATAGAATCTTATAATTATTTTATTTTTTTTAGGGTTTAAAAAGTCAAGTTTTTTTTTTTATTGAGAATTTAGACATTTTTTCCTCTTATTCGGAAAAATTGCAACTGAAAAAGAAGTTGGTTATTGCTGAGAGAACAAAGTTTCTAGTAAGCAAACAAGAGCTGAATGAAACAATCATACAGTAAGTACACAAGTTTCAAGAGGCTTCCAGATTCCAAGAGTGTGAAAAAACTTGGCACTGGAGAAATGACTATCGAAGATGAGTTGATACCGTTGATATTAATTGAAAGTATGTGGAATACTTAGTACAAATACAACATTTTAGAACAGTTACAACTGACTAGAATGTCCTTGGATACATCTATAGAGTTTCTGCAATATTAGAGTTGACTGAAAAATTCAATACAACCATGAATAATGCTGATGTATAGAGCATATTGAATTACCTTGTACAATGGAAATACTGTGATAAAAAGCATGAATGGGACAAGAAAAAATATCTGGCTTTAGGACAAGTATGTTGCAATTATGAAAAGAAAAACCATTTCCAATCTGTGCACAAGCATAAAAGAAAAATAGAAAGAGTAGAAAATTTACCCCAGAAAATATAGCTGTATTTGCAATATAAAGACAAAGAGAAAAGTACCGAAGAAAAAAAATTAAACTAAGTAGAGTTTGGGAGTGATGTCACCCTAATCCCAATAAATTTCTGAGAATGAATGAGCAAACCCAAATTAAAGAAAAGTTGACTTAAACTAAGACAGTCTGATGACTCTTTCATCAAAACATTAGGTTGTTTTGAAGGAAATTTTGAAACTGACACACACTTCAAAATTATTCTCATCACAGTAGTGAAATGTGGAAAAAGTAATGGACTCATGGGAATACGTCTTGAGAGTAAAGACAACCAAATTAATTAACAGTGCAAAGTTGGAAAGTAATTACATGGAGATGTTAAAAGGATACAAAGTGAGCATTCATTAAAAGAAAATAGTCATCCTCTTATTTTGAGTTTCGTAAGCTGTCCATTTACATACTACCTTTAGTAGTTGCTAAACTAAAAACAATGGTGGAGCAATTTTAAAGCATGTTCCTCCTGGTGATAGTAATTGGGTCTCACCATTGTTGTTTTACAAAAACTGGATGGAGATTTAAGGATATGTGGGGATTACAAAATAGGAGTAAACCACAAAATATGCCCAGATTTGTTCCCAATTCCAAACATTGAAACTGCTATTCACAAGTTGTATGGAATGAAATACTTTGCAAAAATTGACCTCAAATCTGTCTATAACCAAATACAAATTGATGCAAAATTTAGGTCACAACAATTAACTCTTCGAGATGCTTACTCAGATGGAAACGTAGGCCTTATAGTGTAAAAACATCAAGTGCCATTTTTCAAAGAGCCATTGAAAATATACTAACTGGTGATGCTAAGAATATGATCAGCTATCAAAATGATATATGTATTGGTGCTACCAGTAGAAAAAGAGTTAAAAAAAACATATGTTATAAACAAATTCAAAAATGCTGGAATGACCATAAACAAGGATAAAGGCGTGTTAAATTGCGACACAATAACATATCTAGGATACTAGATTTTCAAAAACAGAATTTCACCAGATGCAAATTTCATAAAGAAAATAGCAGAAGTATCTATACCTAAAAATAAAAAAAGAACTGGAATCTTTTTTTAGGGTTAGCCAATTTTTACAGCAGATATTTGCTAAAGTATAGTGAATTGATAGAACCATTTGTGCAGTTACGAAAAAAGAACAATGAATTTAAATGGACAATGGCAGAATAAAGAATTTGAAAATTTAAAGAACTTCTAAAAAAACAACACAACCTGTTATAAAAATATTTGACCCTAAAAGGAAGTGACTTTAACTATGCATGCAAGTGAGTGTGCCGTATCAGTGATTTTGTCTCCAGAAGGTCATTCTATAATGTACCTTTTTGGAAGGTTAACATCAGCCAAGACTTACTATTCAAATATTAAAAAAAAAAAAAAAAAAAAAAAAAAAAGCATTAGCTATCATATGGAACACAGAGCTCACCAATTTTTATTAGGAAGGAAGTTTCTGCTTAAATCTGACCATAAATTAGAGTTTATTTTTAACCTCAGGAATGTTTAAGCTGTGCCATAAAACATATGTAGATGTTGTACAATTAACCCATTTACTCAAATGAAAACGTATGCCTTATGGTTTAAAAACAGCAAGTGCTATTTTTTCAAAGAGCCATTGAAAATATACTGACTGGTAATGTTAAGAATATGATCAGCTATCAAAATGATATATGTATCAGTGGTACCAATAGAGAAGAGATAAAACAAAAAAATGGATTGTTTTTATTAGAAAAATTAGACAATTTGGAAGATAAAATATTGCACTGGATTGAAACAGATGTATTACCCTTAGATCGTCATGCATTTGAAACCTTACAAGAGCCAGTATTAAGCAAGATTGCATGCAGAATAAAAAGAAACAAATGGTGTGATTGTTCTGGGGCAGAGAGACCCTAGAAATAATGAAGATGTTTTAATATCACCAGAGAGATTAAGAAAAGACGTAATAAAAAGTATACACGATGTTCACTGTGAAATAACAGCAATGCAGAAAAGGTTAAAATTAGAAGCATGGCAGTCTGGGTGTTCACGTGATATAGAAAAGCATGTACAAAAATGCTCAAAATGTAGGGAAATAAAAAAAAATTTTGCCAAACCAAGATACATTCATGGCTTAAAGAAAAAGAGCCATGTGCATGTTAAAGACTATTTCTGATTTTGGTCAACTCATTCTCTGGATGGCCTGAAGTGGTTAGAGTTCATGATAGGAAAGCAGCCATGGTAAAGCAAATATTATGAGTAATATTTTCCAGAAATGGGGGAAGGGCAAAAACATTAGTCTCTGACAATACACCAGAATTTTGTGATGAAACTTTATGATTAAAACAAATTGGATGCTTCCTTTATAAAACACCACCACCCACAATCAAATGGAATTGCAGAAAGAATGGGGTAGATAGTGAAAATGGGAATGAAGGCATTTTCCCCACCCAGAGACACTATAGATAGTTACCTACCAAGAACTGAGCTATAGAACTATTCCACATGTTGGTAGAATGCGAAGTCCCTCTGTATTGATGGAAAGACAAATTAGATTGCCTATAACAATGTCCTATTCAATAAATGAGAAAATTTGGTACAAAAAGACAGAGAATCAAGTCCTGAAAAAGCTAACTTTATTGAACAAAAGGGACATAATATGGCTATAATAGTAACAAGTGGAAATTATTTATTGGCTCATTATGATCAGATAAGACCTAGAATTGATGACAAAGAAATTGAGAGAAGGAGGAACCTGAAAGGGAGAAAAGCATGAGTGCTTCTGATAGAGAAAGCAAACATAGTTGTAAAGAAACTATGGAGAATAGTTCACACAAATCTGACATGGAGTTGGAAGATCTGAATGAAGACAAGTCCAGACCTAGATCCCAAATAAAAGGAACTAGGTACAGACGAGAGAGAGAGAGATGATATGTTGTACTATTGTTCGGATCACAGGTCAATGAAGGGCATAAAACCTCTTAGGTTCCAGAAGGTGTAGTGACATAGGAAAAATGGACTTGCTCTATTTTGCATAGAGTCAAGTGACTATTAATAAGTGAGTCATCACTCGGTACAGTGGTAGAATTTCTAAGTCACAGACTAGAAAACATCACAACAGCACTAATACTCTATTTTTGTTTAATCTGACTTAATGAAGATAATGCATGGCTGGTGAAGCTGACCATCCATGAAGAGTCAATTGCAGAGAAGAGAAAAATTGTTACATGAGTGAATGTAACAAGAGAAAATTCCTATAGAGAAGCATTCAAAATGTTAGTTCATTTGAAATAACTGAAAAAAAAAAAAAAAATTTTAAAGTCATTTTGTAAAATTTACTGTTAACATTAAAAAGTATTAAATTAGTATTAAAAAGTATTTTTATATTTCAGCTTTAAATGAAAAAATATGAAAATTTATATACATTTTTGCCATTATTAAAGTGTTTATCAAAGATGATTAAGAATAAAAATCTTATAAACTTACAATTTGAATAAAAAACCATAATTTTCTGATATTCATCTTCGGTAAGTACTTTTAAATCAGCTTGCCGTTCCCTAAGAATGTCCTGTCTGTCTAGGAGCCATTGTTGACTGAAAAAAAAGTCATAATTAAATATTTACAAAACAAAGTTTTATAAATATTCATAACTGATAAAAATTAATATATTCTTTCTCAGCAGAAAAGTGAAAATATTGAATGTCAAAAAAAGATAAAAAGAAATATGAAAAATAAAAAAATTGTTTCTGTGAATTGGAGGTTCTGTGAATTAATGTTTATTAATATTTCCATACTTATTCAGATCATTCTTGAAAATTAATGTTATATATTTTACATTTCATTATAATAGATTATAATAAAAGCATTTTACATCACTACACAAAAGCTTTCGTGTATCAATACTATCATTGTACTTCCTCAGGCAATGATAAATAACTTGTGATAAAACTTATTAGGGAAATTTAAAAACAAAACATTATCCCTTTTGAGAGGTTAGTCCTGGGAGGGGGGGACATAAAGAATTAAAAATATACTTGTGCGTACGCCTAGATTAATCAATTAAAAATCAGATCTATGCTAAAATAGAATCGAAAAATTAAGTCAGAGTGTGGGGTGGGGGGTTTATTTTTTTCATGTCAAGATAAACACACACTTGGATATGCCATCCAATGATCATAGGAAACATGGCAGCGATGTATTGTGGTGTAGTGCCATGCCTACATTTTCTCCAATTCTAATTGGTCAATAAATACATACTAAAAAATAACAGGACAATTTATCTATCGCATTCCACCATAGTAAATTTGTTCCTACATTTTGTTCAAAAACAAGCTTTGCTACAAAATCGCTGATTGGTCCATTTTCCGTCCAATCAGATATTTTTCATGTATATTCAAAAATATATCCAGCGTCTCTGCTGGGAGCCACCCTAGGTAGTATAAATATTGGATGCATTCCAAAAAACCAGTAGTAGTAGTTCCAGAACCACAGTCGAAAAGTGTACCCAGATACAATAGATCTCATCTACCGCTCGTGTATTTCATCCTACTCACTCCACGCATTACACACAGTACAGAACATTATTTGATATACCACCAGTTCTCAGTGGACACACCAAGTTAAATCAACTCTGTAAGTTGCAACAACTGAACAATTTTCTGAAAGAAATATTCTATTTTCAACACTGAACTCTGAACATTTTACTCAGACAAATCTTCTTTAAGACATTTCCTTACAGTCAAGGGGAAGCTACTTTTTCTCCTTTTTCACTCATATTACAACTACTTTGTATTATTGTTGAATTTAATATACATATATTTCTTCGTTAAACAAAATTGGTTCTCATTGTTTTTTCCTTGATGTTTTAAATATTATGTATGAATGTTTATTACCTTCTCAAAACGCAGCCACATTATCTATTTAACCCATTCAACATTGGTGACCACAACACTCAAGAAGCAATACAATCTGCAATTGGTCAACCCGACGTTCTAATCAACATTCTATAGTGGTAGTAGCCAAGTATGATGTTCTGATTTTTTGATATCAGAAAATTTTTTTTTTATATTCAAGAAGCTTCTTAAAGGAGCCAATAAGTAAAATTAAAATGATCTATATTAAAAAAAAATCATTGGAAAAAGAAATAAGTGTAATAAAATAAAATTCACAAGACTTTACCTAAATAACCAATATTATACATGAGGACTAAATATTGTTTTTCCCCTCCACCCACAGGTTTCAGCATATTTGGGATGTTATGACCAAAAGTAAGTTATATATATGGTCCAAACAAGCTAATGTGTAACAAAGAGTTTAAATAACTAATAACTACATTAGTTTAAAAAAAACAAAAAAAAAAAAACACTATTTACACAGATATTAAGCACATTTTAGTATACTTCATTCCTGTTTGTGTCAAAGGTCAATATCTTTATGGTTTCATTTCTGTTGTCAATATAGAAGATATCTTTGTCATTTTAATGTCATCATCATCCATAGAGTCATCTTGACTTCTTCAAAAAGGACACCATCTTCATTCCAGTTCAGTGCATTTGTTATGCAGCATTTTTTGAATGACTTCATGACAATGGTTTTCAGGTATTACTCTGCCAGACTTCCAATATCCTAGTGTCAACTTATTTTTGTTGTAAGCTTGTTGCATTTTTGTATAAACATGCCTATGCATTTGTCCTAAATACTTTGTTTCAAAACAGAATACAAACTATATAAATTCTTATTTTTAGTTGATACAAAAAGGATTAAAAAAAAAAGTTGAACAAGCTATAAATTTAGGTTAAATTTAGTTGTAACTGATTCTAAAATGTCAGTGCATATTATATATGAAAGATGCTTTTTCCATAATTTCATAGCCCAAAGTTACAATATATGCATTTTACATCAGTGCATATAACACACATATGATTAGAGTAATTATAAATTCTCTAAAAGATCATAGATTTAGAGATTTATTGTAATGACCTGTAGAAAAGTAAGGAAACTTGTTGAAAACCTTCACCAAATGTAAAGTAACATAATGTCAACAATTGATAATTACTCTAACAATATTAAGTGTTGCTGCTATAAAAATAAATCGATCTGGTGGTTCAAGAACTGAAATAGAAGCTTTTTGTTTCAGCCTTGTAATCTCTAATGATATATTTATTTCTTACAGCTTGTCAACACTTTGTGGATTATTTAAACATATTTTGGATTGTAAGAATATTTGTTTTTTGCGAATGAACAAAAAAATTAACAATTTAAGAAAAAAATATTGTATATACTTGCATATCATGCAAGTTTTGAAGACCTAATTTTGAAGCTAATTTTAAGGGGGTCACATCATACGAGATATAAAATTACCATATGTACTACTGATCCTGCCTACATTGTTAACCAAACTATATATACATTTATTGTAGTCAAATAAGCTTCAAAATTAGGTCTTCAAAGGTCACATGATACACGAGTATATACAGTAGTGAGTAGTGTTTTTATCAGATACAAGTCTTACTATTTAACCCATAGCTTGGGGAAGAGATGGATTCATACCTTTCCTAAGGGTATTCATGTATAAGTGAATAACAAACACAGCAGGAATTTGAATTCAGCTTTCTTATTCCAAGACACTATCAACTACACTACCTGCACATCTGACCCAAAATAAAGAAGACAAAATATTTTTCATTTATAACCAGAGAAAATGGAATTTTTTATTTATGTAGAGTATACAGCAGGCATAAGAAGTTGTACTGTGTGATCAGGAAAAGCACCATCATCATCATAGTTCCCATAACTGGGTGTGGTCGTAGGATTGCACCTGATTAGTTCCCTTCACATATCTGGATTGAAAGCCAGAGTTTCATTCAGCACAATGTGTCTTGGGCAAGTAGATCTGGTAGAGCTCATCCCTCTTCAGGTCAAACTACAGTCAACATCCTCCAACTTGGTCATGGACATGTAGCCATTGATTACATTGGTGAAACCCTCTCCTCTGGCCCTTGATTTCATACAAAACAAACTTGGAAGGAATATGAATTTTAATATATTAATGGATTGCCAATGCTGTTGTATATATTTTTAAA
Organism: Acanthosepion pharaonis; assembly: GCA_903632075.3. Lineage (NCBI taxonomy): Eukaryota > Metazoa > Mollusca > Cephalopoda > Sepiida > Sepiidae > Acanthosepion > Acanthosepion pharaonis. The sequence continues at coordinate 62,259 of CAHIKZ030001079.1, forward strand.
CAAAGTCCTCAGAATAGTTTAAATGAGCCAAATTACAAGAATATTTGGGAAAATTTGACAAACTTGAAAGTTTTTGTGTGATGTTTTTCAATCTTTAGGACTTCATTAGACTAAAATGATGTTTACATTGATGCAACTACACATGCACAGAAAAGAAAGGGGACACTGAGGATTTTAAATTTAAATTAATTTTTTTTTTTTAAATATATATTTAAGGTATATATAATCTAGCTGATTTCATCTAGTTTCTTTTTGTTTTTATCATTTTTGTTATTAAATATCCCAAATCTATGGTGGCTGATCTAGCAATTAAAGCACTTTCTAAACATTTTTGTCTTAATAAATTACTCTTAATTAGAGTAGTAATTTTAAATAAAAATTATAGTCAAGCGACTATGGTGAGTAACTAATGAATTGAGTGTGTTGTTTTGTAAAAGATCACTTTTGCATTCATATAATTTTTATTTAAATTCCTTAAGGCTTCTATGTATTTCTTGTTGCAATTATTACAGGTGATAGAGTAAATTCCTCTTTACAGTTTTAACTTATTAATATTTTGTTTTGTATTAAGACTTTTATTGTTTTTGAAGTAGCTGTAACAAATTTTATGTTAAGCTTGTATAAATTCTTTTCAATTGTAGTTAGAATTGGTGAGTAGAACAATATATTTTCATTCGTTGGGTTTGTCAGAAAGGTCTAATTTCTATTTGAAAATATTTTCCAAGCCTTTTGTGTTGAATTTTTGATATCTAAAAATTTATATAGCATTTTCCTATACAAGAATATTTATAAATCCAGTACACTGAATAGATTGAAATGATTACATTAGCAATGAAGAGTTCAGTGTTCATTTTCAGTCACCTAAGATCTAGCCTGTTTTATTATTTATCAATGAACAAATTCCAAGTAACAAAAATGTAAACTAGATCAAGTTTTATCTTTAATATAAATGTTAACTTATTGCAGGTTTTGTGCTAGACAGGGATAAGATTGGTGAATATCTATTGAAGTGTTAGTTTATTTTGTCAAAAGACTGATATCACTCGTTTAAGGTAAACTGACAAGTAATTGTAAAGTATCACAGACAATGTCATTTCTCAGCCAATTTCACTGCAATGTTCTGATTACCTCAAATCAGAATAATGCAATGAAATTGTGTCTGAGGTAAACAATAAGAAAACACTCAAATAGTGCTACTATGCCGAGATAAATGCTCAGTGAATTTCCGTGTCAGCTACAAGAGTAATTCACTGATTATTTACAGAGATCATTTTGTTTAAATTCCAACAGTTGCTGAGTCACTACCTCAGCAGATATTGAAATGAAGACAATTTACACTTGTTCTGTTTAAATACATTTAAAGTAAAACATACAAAGTAAATTTTTAGTTTTAAATAATCAATATTATTAAGATAGCAAAAATGAACAAATATGAATTTTGAAAACGATTCAAAAGGCTTTATTTTGCATTTTTAAAAAGCTTTATTCTGTATTTTTAAAACAAAATAGAACCTTCAATTCAGCAAACTTGAAATAAATTCGATAAAAACTAAAATAGCAAAAGAACAAAGAAAGAAAAAAATTATTTTATAAAACTATTAGAGTTTATATTTTGGTAAATCAAACAAATTGTGTTTATCAGTCAATATAATAACTTATTTACAATTAAATTTCTTGACATTTATCTCAAGCTAAAAGAAAATCAGACATAAATTTGCATTAATTTAGCTTAAACATAAATTGTTTTCTGTTACATCAATATCATTTCTCACACATCTTTAGGAGATAAGTAGATAGATTCTTTTTATATCAATTTGATTACCAGGGTTTCCTAGGAATTTCATCTCCAGTTCATTTTTGAGTCAACTTAATTGCTGGAGTTTTCAGGATTCCTGACTCCAGCCCACCTTTGAATTGACAAACATAGAATTTTGTTAATGATTTTAGATAATCATAAAAGTAGAGTCTTTTGAAAAGCTGACCAATGACCAAACCTCCAGCTTTTGGGTGGTCTACTTTTCCAGAAGACAAGTGGATGAATAGTGGGGTGGGTTTTCCAGCCAGTATCCATATAAGCAGAGAGAGGCAGGAAGGCAGCAATAGGTGACCAGCGGCCAGTGAGGAAGGAATCAGTGAGCAGTGAGAAATCAGCAACCACCTGGACAGTGAATGCAAATGTCCTCTTTCTGTGGCACGAAGTAGATAACAGTCCACTTTGATGAATCCAAAAGACAACATAGATGGTTAAGTGAGAAATTGTATTGCTGCTATTTCCCCATCCAGTGTCTTGAAAACATTTGTTGTTATTCTTTGTTGAATTAGATCATGGCCATGAAGACAAACCTGTGAATAGCGAGTCAGGTGTATATGCAGACAAAGCCAACCTTGGAGGTCATCACAGGTTGTGCAGTGATAACGAGTGGAGTACGAAATCATACATCTCTATTTCTATTACATGTCATTGGATATAAACATGAAAGGAAAATATAATCAAAGAAAATAACAAAATGTTAGTAAATATTGGCAGTAAAAATAAATAAATAAAAAAAGCAAAATAAAAGAAAATTATATCCGCAACACCTCCCCATTACACAAAGAGGAGTAGAGTCAGAGATATGCTGAGGAACAGGGCAATTTCTATGTGACCTGAAATAGTGTGCTGATACCTGTCACTAACAAAGACCTTGTGTCACATTTGTCCTCATTGGATAGCAAAAATTATTTCTATTGCAATAAATTAAAACCTTAATTTACATTCAGAGTATTGTTCTCATCTTTGTTCTTACTATCATAACATTTCAGCCATAGTGCTCGCTGGCCTTCACCAGATGTTCCTCAATCAAGGTAACCTTTTGAGAATTTCAAACTGAACACTATTTAATCTACAGGGGTAGATTGTTCTTGTCCTGCTCACCATATCTTGGGATATCTTCCATGAGACAATAACAAAGAAGATTAAAGCACTGATTTGTGAATTTCATGGCATAATAATTGTGAATTCAATCCCTGGGCCTGGTAATATGTACTTGGTCTCATTGGAAATCAAGTGAGCAATAACTGAGGATACTAGAATAAGAACTAGATAACATATCACTAGACATGGACAGTGAAACAAAAACAATCTACCCCTGTAGATTAAATAAATGGTTCAGTTCATAGTGTACTAATATAAAACACAATGGTTCAGTTTGAAATTCCCTGAAGGTTACCAAGATCAACAAGCACCTGTTAAACGCCGGAGGGAACAAGTGCGAAAATTTTGTGATGACAACAACAAAGATGAGGACAATGCTCCACATATAAATAATGATAATGTCCCAAAAATTCAGATAGAAGTTAAAACCATAAAATTTGGATTATTCCCCTACTCAAGGTTACCAGATTGGGCTATTTTTGTATATAAAATTTTAAAGTTTACTTTTGAGCTATTTTTAAAATGAGCTAAAAGAAAAAAAATTAAATTCAAAATGTAGTAACACATGTATTTTTAAATGATGCCCAATTTGGTAACTCTACTTTCATTTATTGTATATTTATTTCAATGTATATGAACTGAAACACAGGCAAGTAAAAACAAAGAAAAATCTTAAAAAAGTCAATATTAGATTTTGAACCTGCTTGTAGCAAGAAAAATTGCCACTCATGTAATTCGTGCTCAACTCACAAATAAAACAAAAAACAAAAAAAAAAACCACTAAAATCCTTCAGCCATAGACTAGTTTAAGTGGGAAGTTTGTTAAAATCAGTATACATTATATTTGATGGCAGGCAGCACATTCAAGCTGTCAGTTTTTCTCTTGATTGTAAAGGATGGTTATCAGTTTATTTCTGGTTACAACAGTCTTTTATAAGTTTCATCCTAACCCTTTTTTCTTTTTCTTTTTTTAAAGGAATACCTACATGTGGAATGACAGATCTGACAAATGTTAATTTACTTAAAAATTAATGCATTTATACAGTATGTGGCATAAATACCTCCCATATATTGGTAAGACATTACTGTCAATGGTGTCTTCATTTAGCTAATGTCTTACCATTATATGGGAATTATTTCTACCGCACCATGTATGACTGGACAATTTCTTTAACATTATCAATATAATAAAGCATTTAAAAATTTATGTTACTAAAACAAAAAATAAAAATGAATGCATTATGAGTGAACAATATATTTAAAATAAATTAATTCTTGTATTTCCTAGTTGTCTAACTTTTTCCCTAAATTACAATACCTTATACTGTAAGAACAATCAATTCCCAGTCACATGCAAACTAAGAAAAAAAAATTACAAAATTTTTTAAAAAGACTTAAAGCAATGTCTAAACTACAATACAACAAACTCCAGAATGATTCAACTTGCAAACAAAAATATGCAGAGCAAATACAAAATATTAGAAGAGGTTAGTAACATCAATTGGAACACTTTAAGGAAAGTGATAACAATAACAAAGGAAGTCATTGCAAGGAAAGAGAGTCAAGAAAAAAGGAAAAAGATGACAGGTGAAATTATTGAACTAATGAAAGAGAGACAGTAGATAATGCTAAGGAATGGTACAGAATATAGGATGTTAAAAGAAGACACTAGAAATAAATGCAACCAAGCAAAAAATGAATGGCTCAATGAGAAGTGTGCAGAGATAGAAAAATTACAGAATATAAACATAGCAAACATGCATAAAAAGATAACAGAAATAACAGGACAGAAAATGTGTTCTTCAGCAAAATGCATAAAATCTAAAAAAGAAACAATTATAATAGGAAAAAAACGATTAAGCAGAGATTAAATGAATGCGTCAAAGAGCTCTTCTGTGATGCCAACAGGGAGAAACCTATAATACACAAAAACATAGATCTATTAAAATCTGAAGTATGATCAGTATCAGTCAAGATAAAGAGAAATAAAGCAACAGAACCATATGAGATTGTAATAGAGATGCTGACAACTTTAGACAATTTTATGATTGAAAAGATTACTGAAATGATAAAGGATAAAATATAAGACAGCAGTGCAATACCAGAACATTTAATAGATTTATCTTCATAACACTGTCAAAGAAACCAAGTGCAAGTGAATGTTAACTCCACAGTTAATCAGCCTGATGAGCCACATAATTAAACTAATCATAAGGATTCTAATGAAGAGAACTTGTAGCAAAATTAAACTGGAAATAGAGCAAGAACAATTCAAGACACTAGAACAAAAAATGCTATTTTTATAGGTACCTCCACGAGATCACTAAAAAAAGAGCATTGCATGAAGAAAAAAACACCAAACTTGACAAAAACAAAATTTTATCGTCTAAATGTTTATGTTATTATTAAGAGGAAAGATCAAAGTATTTTGGGGGTATTTTTTTACATTTTTTAATCGTTCCTAGCATGTCCGAAATTTTCGTTAAAAATCTTTTTTTTCTTGAGTTAGCAAAATTGACCATTTTTTTCCATTTTATAAAAAACTGAAAATCTCCATTTGAAATTCTTTTAAATATCAATTATCATTTTTTCAAAACTTATTTTAAGAAAATCAGAAATTATAATATTTATTTAAAATATTTTGAACTAAGCTTAACTTAGCTTCTGCACTGAAAAGATGTAATTTGAAAATAAAACAAAGCAGGTCATAAACTTTCGCATCACTTGACAGGTGATGAATGACATATTGACGGATTCTGTGAGAATAATTTGTTCTATGGAAGGAGAAAAGTGAAATTATTTACATTTAAGTGAACAAATTATTTACCTCGTTATTTTTAAGGAAAACTTTCAGCGTTTCGATTTTTTTTTTGTTTTTTGTACTTAGCTTTCACCTTTACGTTTACTATGCTTTATGGAAAATATATTATAAAGAAATTAAAATAAGACTGTTAAGAGTGAGATTAAATTTCATATTTCATAAGAAAGGTATCTAATTAATTTATAGGTACCTTTCTTATGAAATTTTATCAGAAATGTACATAAAATACTATAATTTTATGTACATTTATTACATTTTACTGTGTTATTTGTATTTCCATTAATTTTGATATTTCATTTATGGAAAATGTCATAACTGAGATTAATATAAAAATAAGATCATATAAATTTCATAAGATGATACTGATACTTGTAGGTACCCTTCTCAGTTGAAACTGAAAAATCAAATTAACTTCTCCACATGTGTTTCGCAAAAGTAAAGGCCTTAACAGAGGAAAACAATGCTTAATTCAAATAACACAACTTAATTAACTGGTTGGTCTTCCGTACTTTATAATTACAGCCCGATTATAAACACAAAATTACATTTCTTAATTACTGCGGGTTTTCTGATTAGTCAAAACAATACAATTTACAACGCGCTAAAAAAAAGATCTATCGCATAAGGACACTTAGGAAACCCGATGCGGCTTTTAACTAATTTTAAAATATTTTAACAACTTAAATGTAAAAATCTATTATAATTAGAAAATAACAAATAAATGTGTTAAAAATTCATTTTTCATCGAAAAAATTTTTTGCTTTCAGAAAATATTGTCCATATTCATAAAAGCAAATAAAAGCATTTGAAATTAAATAATATCTTTGTTTTATTGAGTTTTGTATGTTACAATTCAGAGCTGATTTTCAGGTAGAGGGGTCCAATTGAAAACAAAAAAAACAAGATTTGCATTCCTCAAATCCTTGTGCTTTTAACTATTGTAATCACTAAACCTAATCGAATTTCTAGCGTTTTCATAAAATTAGTTGGGGGGGGGTAATAAATATTAAAAAAGTATTTCTGCCATGACTTTAATAAAAAAACATATTTATAATAATTTCGATCATCTGTGAATAGTTTCTGAAAGTTTCCTTAACATCTGACAATTATTTCTATTTTTGCAAGATTTTCCAACTTAATGTGTCACACAAAAAAAACGTGCTAAAAATTGTATATGTTATTTTACTAGTTCCAGTGATACAAAGAGAAACAAGGTTTTTTTAATCAAAATTTAGAATGTTTTAAAAAGAAGGTAAAATTTTAAAAAATAATTAAAATAAACTTTTGAAAAATTAAATTTCACTCCCTTGAATTCTTTGGTGAATTTAAATCATCAATATATTTTGTAAAAAAACAGAATTGCCATTTACTGAAAATCTGTTCTGAATCATAAATAAAAAAATGCAATAAAACCAAAACCTTATTTCATTAGAAAAGCTTTTAATTGCTTTTATAAGGACACTGTCATAATAAAAAAATTTTTGATGAATAATGAATTTTTAAAAAATTTTTTTTAAATAGAATAATTTATAAACTTCAAAAATCTTTTGAAATTTTGTATTAATTTCACCCCTTTTCAATGATATTATTAAGTAAAAACTATATTTACTAAGCTAAGCATAAATGGGAAAACTTAGTGCAAATCATCAAACCCCAATATTTTAAAAAGAATTTTGAACTTTTTTTTCTTGTATGTGTATAAACATGCCGATTTTTGTAGATAGAGGTGTTCATACATGACATTGGCAGAAAATAAGAGCAATAACTATTGTGAAATTAAAGCCAAAGTGTCTAAAATTCAATAAAAACAAATTATGGATAATATTTTCCTAAATTTTTAAGATTACTAAGTACTTAAAAATTATATAAAAAAGACACTCATGTTATTTTCTTCATTTAAGTTTTACAACTAAAGCCCCCCCCCCAATAGAACAACATTCAATAAACATCCGTCATCATGCTGTCAGCACATCTACACCTTAAATAAACAGCTACTGTTGTGTTAAATAATGCATTTCTACAATATTTTAAATAAAGTAAATAATATTTGTTTCAAATCTACTGATATTCCTCAAACAAAATTTCAGAAAAGTATATTTTATTTTTGGAAGATTTTTAATAAAGAGAATTACATTATGATAACACAGATCGCTAAAAATAGCACTAAAATAAAAAAAATTCAAAAGTCAATTTAAATTAGTATTGAAATACAGCAAAGTATTTTTCTTGTTGGAAATATTAAATTTAATCTTTTAGCTTGAAATTTTATTAAAACTAAAATAAAAAACTTCAAGAAAGATTTTTAAGTTTTAAAAATTAATTTTAAAACATTAGGTATTGCAAATCTGTGGAGGTACCTTTTTAAACGGATTTTAGAAATTTATTTTCCTGGATTAAAAAAAAAACAACTTAGAATTTTAATTTTAATTTTTGGTATTTTTAAATTCTCTAGTAGTTCTTTTGCTAGAGCTACACAGAATGCGGCAGAAATACCTCCCACATAACGGTAGCTCGATGGAGACACTATTGCCACTCATATCTTACCATTATGTGGGAAGTATTAATGTACTTTTAGTCGACAGGTCAAACCAAGAATTGTTATTGTAGTAACTAAAAAGATTGTATAAAAATTTTTAAGTAAAAAATATTGATTCCTAGCTTAAGGTATTTTTAATCGTTAAAGGTACTTGTAATAACGTATTGTAGTAGTGTATATCGAAATAGCAAATGAAACTAAAATCAAAGTCTTAAAGAAAATTAGAGTTAATATTTTCATTATTTTTTTAGAAAACAGAAGAAACACTTTCTTTTAAAAAAGTGCGAGAGAGTTAGAAAGAAATTCGATCTTCGAACAATCAATCAGAAACAAAAACATACAATGCGCTCCCAAACTACCTATTAAATGAGAATATATCATTACGATCACACATTTTTTATGCAATCAGTTCATATGACAAAAATTAAATATCCGCCAATAAATAAAAACAATGATTCAATATTTTAACTTTTGCTTGACATCTTTCTAAGGTTTTTTAAACAAAGATGGCCGATTCATTTGAAAGATTTCAATTTAATATTTAAACACAAGAATTCACTTTCACATCAATTGCTAAAAAGAACTACAGTGGAAAATACATATTAGGATCAAAACAAAGCACCAATTATATTTCCTTAATTATATATATTTATTAAGCGTATCGATGTTTTTGTTTGGGGTGTAAAAATTTGACTGAAATTTGCACAATAATTACTAATATTTTCTTTCACATTAACCGAACAATTATTCACATGCAATAAAAACCCGAAAATAAATATTGTTCTGAAATAAATAAATAATCAACATAGCGACAGAAAAGGCATAATATTCAACTTACTAATGAGAACTTTGCCAAAAGTTCCCTGCCATGATTTTATTTCTGTTATTAGAACTCTCCAATGTCTGAAGTATAAAACTAAAGATAAACACTTCCGATAGAACCGGCACGAAGATGTAGACGGCTACTTCCGGTAGAACCGGCATATTTCAATTTACCCGCTAATTAAACTTAGTGGGAGTAAGAGTAGGAATGGCTGGTAGTAGTAGTTGTTGATGTAAAAAAAAACAAACAAACAAAAACACTATCAGTATTATCTCCTCTTTCATTGCCTATTATTAAATTCAAAATTAAAGAAAGAATAGAATACATTTTTCAAACTAGATGCATAAGTAGTGTTTACTTTTTAGTAGAATATTTGTAAAAAATTTTCCCACGGGTGGATGGACAATATCAACATTGTCTTTTTTGACAAAAAATAAAATTAATTTTACCATTAACAATACATTTTAATTTAAACTTGTTCAAATAAAATAAGACTTGTCAAGTAAACGAAAGTTCTTTGCTTTTTAAAAAAAAAATCAAACTTTTCTGTTACCTTTTTTTTATTTATACATTTTGCATGCTCACACCAGATGTCTAGTGTTTATTGCTATGGATAGTTTCCCAACTATGGGTTGTGCAGTCTCCTTTAGAAATAGGTTCCCAGCCAGGTGTCCACAGACACAGAAGGCTGAATTTAATCTTTTTGTGCAATAGGAATTGTGAAAGTGAAAGTGAAAAAAAAAAAGCAAAATTTATGCATAATTTTTCAAAAGAATCATCAATTCTCAAAAGCACATCCTTCAGCATCAAAATGGAGGACAATCATGCATTTTATGAGACAACCTTATTGGAGATTGAGTGACTGTGACAGTAAATTACCTCAAATCTCTAGTACCATTCTCAGCATTCTTACAGACCTCAACACCAGTAGAGTAGTGTTGCTTTTTGTTGTCACTAGTTAACACTGGAACCATTCTTGTGTAAGAGAGGATGAGCTAATGTCAGCCATGTGCAGCAAATATTTAAAGTGCTTGAGCCAAAATGTCTGTATAGACTATGGCGATCATCACCACCCACACATACACCCTTACAAATTCAAATGTTCAACAGCATTCATTCAGTGGACAGGAAGCAACACTGCTATCTGAAGTGACAATTTTAAAATCACTATATTTTCATATAGTAGATTTTGTGCACTTTTGGGAGAATTGGCCCGAAACTCATACACTGATTGGTCAGTATCAACCAATCAGATTCTCTGCATGTGGAGAATGATTTTCCCTGCGCAGCACTCCTAATTCAATGACCACCTATATAAGCATAGGAAAAGAGGAGACCCGCAGTGAAACTTCAGCTGCCACAGAAATCTACGTCAGTTGAAGATATGCGCCCATCTTCTCACTCAACTCTAAAGCTGCATATTCTATCACACTTACATAATTTTCTTCTTGGACAGCAGAACTGTTTAAAAAACATTTATAACAGACTAATGACTCTTTCATTTCTTTTTCAGACAACTTTGATAGACTTTGATAGTCAAAGAGAGACAACTCTCATCTTACTCATTGCATGTTTTTTTGTATACATTCTTTATTTTATGCTTTGTTGAATACAATTTATATATATTAGTACCTTTACATTGTCCCTTTTTTTACATCAGCTTGGGTTCCTAAACAAAATTAAATAAATGTGGTATAAGGCCGCTACATTTCATTGGTAATCCCAACGTTTGTTTGAGACACGCCACAAGATCACTAATATTACCATCTTTGTGTTTTTCTGTAATGATATTCTCATACACTGTCAGAACTTAAATGGAAGTGCTTGCTTTGACATCTATGACTGATATCATAAAAAAGACCATAATTTCATTTGGTTCAGCACACCTAATTTTTGGAATAACATCTAAAAATACCAAAGTCATAAACCATATTTTCTGACCAACCAGAAAATATTGGTCAGAAAAGATGGTCTATGACCCACATGGTTTCTCACAGCAGCCATTCAGAACCACTGACTGACTATAAAGGGCCACATTGTTTTCACCCACAGAGGTAGATCGAACCTGGTTGACATTAGCAATGGACCCCTTGACCTGGGAGACTTTACAACTGGCCAGGCTATCAGCAGGAAAACCAAGGTGCTTCCATTAATAGTGATGCCTTTGGCCAGTGACAAAACCAACAGTGGCAGAAATTAACTCCCAATAGATTTTATCACTTAAACATTGTTTTTATTGGATATTCATATTTCAGTAGACACTCTGTTTATTTATTAAACAATATATTTATGCTGAATATTCGAGAAATCTTATTAAAAAAATGATACACTCTCCATCAGGATTCGAACCTGTGTCCTCCTAGCAGGAGAAACCACTGTTAGATCTGACATGCTTTACAAGTTTTGTGAGTCTATCTCACTCATCTACATATGAATATTAATATTTCTATCATGTTTTTATCTCACTTGACTACATATGCATATTGATATTTTTTCATGTATCTATCTCAACTACTACCTTATGCTATACCCCAAATGAACTCTCATTCTCCTGTGATTGATGTACAACACCCTGAAATGAGGGAGTGATGGAACCTTGCAAAGCACAAGAAATAAAAAAAAAACTTTTACTTATCTCAACCATATTCTTTTTTTATTTGATGTTTTTTTACTTCCACATTTTATTGTTAATGGTGAAGCTGCCATTGCAACATTAAGTTGCTGCAAAGCCATGAAAAGTACAAAATGGTGATGGGCCAAGGTTAACCACATCAAGTCTTTTGGTTTGTGATTAGATGCCTGGAAAGAAAAATTCATTCTAGGTCCCTTCGTCTGGATAAACTGACCTGTCTGCAGTCTTCAAGGGTGATTTTGATCTGATCTTTATCTGGAGAAAAAATGGTCAGAGTTACTAGCAAAAAAGGTGATTAAGGCTTGGCTTTGAAAAAAAGATACCATTAAAATTAAAGTCGATATGGGCTGCATGTACAACTTTTTTCTGATTCTTTACCAGCTAACTCTACTTCATCTGCATGAGGAGTGAATGTTTGTGCTCAAGCATCAGCATTTTCTTTTTTTCTAGAAGAGAAGAGTAGACCAATATTCTTCAGACATGTTTATCAAGTTTCTTTTTGAAGATTAAAGTCAACTGGGGAACAAGAAGCTGGAAGAGAGTTCTACAAGCGAGAAGTGTGAAAGAAGAAACTGTTAGCCTAGAACTTACGGTTACATCTAGCGGCCATTTCATCTGTAAAATGATGACACCTTGTCACCAATCTAGTACTACACTTAAATTCATAAAGTCTAGGTACCATAGAGGAAAGTTCATCAAAACAATTACCATGAAAGTATTTATAGAAAAAGCACAGGGAAGCTATGTTATGGCAGTGGAAAAATGACTGAAGCTGAGATGCCAGGTCAGAACCAATAACATTGCACATTCTTCTTTGTCTTTTATCAAGAATCACTAAATAAATAGCAGAAGCACTAGACCATATGTGGCAGCAATATTTAAAGGGCAAATGGTAGACTTAAAAATATATAAAATAGATTCTGGCGAGAAACATTGTCTAGCACGACACAGTGAATCAACTTTCCTAGCTGCAGTTAACAACAGATTGTAGGTCATTTTTTTTAGATCAGCTGTAGTTTACAATTTACAAATCACAATCTGTAAATAACTCTGTCCTGAGGTAGCAAAGAAAGTGACCAAACAAAAAATGCCAAGAGACACCTCATGAACTTGAAACACCTCAGAAAAGAAAGGGACCTGAAAAGTGGGTGTGAAACATTAATCCATATCACTAGCATGCATGCTGCCCAATGTAAAGAAGATAATCATCCCTTTCTTGTAAAACCCAGATCTGTATCCTGGGACAATTAAGGGTAGTTGCTGAGTGACTAGCCAACTAACTTTTGAGGTCCACTGTAATAACCTTTTATGGTTGGTAGATTTTTGTCATAACTCAATTTTTAAAGAGAAGCATTTTTATTATGTTGTTAAATACAGACATCATAGTCTAGCAAGCAAATTGGAAACAAGATCTGTCCCCAACAAGAATGTAAGATCACTGATCATGGACCACACAGAAGCCAAGCTAAGAACTACCAGACCAAAGAATACTGCAGTCTCTTCCGACTAAATATAACTCACTTTTCATGAAGTATATCTTAAATATGGTAAAATCTAGTGAACCTGCTGAGACAACAAAAAATTTAATATAAGAAATATTTGTTTTTATATAAGTTTTATGAGAGTTTGAATGCTTTAAGATATGAAATGTGTATAATTTACTGAGAATAAATTGATAATACTTCATCAAATCCATCTAGACAACCAATCTTGAAGCAACTGATAGTTTGATAGCTCTTTTAATTTAGGTTAAATTATGAGCACATTACATATTTGTAAGCTGAATGGAAAGCTACAAAATTCTTATCATGGACAACTATTTGATCTGTCCTAGAGTTGAATTGTTATATAAGAATGTGTATATAGTTTACTTACCACCAAACTGTACATTCCTTATCTATATGGCTTACAGCCAATGGATGAGCTATGGAAGAAAGGAATATTCTTCCAGTTTTCATTTCCCCCATTATGGGCATTATTATATCCATGATATAATAGCTTATTCCAAGGATGGAATGGAATGGCTGAAAGGAAAATAAACGACAAACAATAATTCTCAACTGGAACTCCTGGAGAATCTACTATGTTTCTGGAGAAGTCATATTTAAGATTCCATATTTGAGCAGGCTGGGGGGAAGTAGATTTATCCTCCATCTTGCCTCACTTATTCTAAAAACTACTTGGTGTGACTCATGGAAATTGACTGAAGCACTGACCACTGTTGTCACTGTATATGACCATCACATGACCCATGTGATTTATCTCAACCAATGGGAGATAATTGCCCTTAGTATCTCTATACGGCCATATCATGTTGAAGCACTGGTTCTCATACAATTACTGAAGTTAAGAAATATTGAGATTATTCAGTACCTAGATGGGTTACTGCTTTGAAATACCAGGTGCTGTAAGATTGGATATATGAGTGGTGTAATGGATAACAGATCAGAATTGTAAATTGGAGAACCGAGTTCCAATTCCAGTTGGGTTCCTTATATTCACTTGTGTGCAAATACCCTTGGGGAAGGTATGAATTTATCTTTTCTCCCTTCAGCTATGGGTTAATTAGTAGAACTTATTTCAATAAATTATTATTATCTCCAAATCTAGTAGATAAAGGCATTGGTTAGATCCAGTGACTAGACTCAAAGAATTGTGAGTTCAATACCAGGCTACAGGAATGGTGAAGCAAAACTTGAGAGTTGAGTTAAAGGGAACTGAGACATCTGGAAGAGGTATGGCACGTGGAACTAGAACAATCTACACCAGTGGACAAAATAAAGGGCTCAGTTCAAAATTCCAATCACCTGAAGAAGGCTGGAGTGTACAACAGCCGAAATGTTGTGAATATGGCAATGAAAATGAGGATAACTGTCCAGATAAAGTAAATAATTTAAGTAATCAGCCAGAGATATATTATGGAATTATTATTATGTGACCATAGTCCAGCAAATGGATAATCAACTACAGTTTTGAAACCAATGACACTGGAAAGTTGATGTATCTATATAAAAATCTTCTTCTATGTGCAATGTCCTTTCAGGACATGGGTGATTATAGCACTCCACAACTTTCTTTCCTAAATATTTATCTCCTTACTATGACACCCAACTCTATTCTGTTATCCATTTACACAAGCTCATTAGACAGGTTACTCAATATTTCTTTCTGTCTCTCTTGTCTTCAATATCTTCTGTGAGTGTCAAATTTTCCAAGTCCACTTTCCTCATTATTTCCTTGAGATTTCAACTATCTCTTTGTGATTTTAATCATAAGTGTCTTTTTTATTTCCATTTTCCTTAAAACTTTCTTCTTAGAAAGATATTCAGTCAATGATATTCTCAGAACCCTTCTGTAGAACCATATTTCTGTTGCCTTTTCTTCATCTGTGGGGAGATTGTCCAGTATTTACTAACATATAGGATGACTGATATTGGATAACAGTTTAGCATTTTTTCTTTGTTCTAACCTAATTTGCCTGTTTCTTAATACTTTACCTAGGTTTTGGAAGTCATTTTCAGATTTTTGATGCCACATTTTTTGTCTTATAAGTTGTGGAAATGGTCTAAGGAAAGTATTTGATATCACAATTTTTTTGTATACTAGTTTACCTATGCCATAAAAAATGAAATTTGTTTATTTTAAATTGCTATGTCTCTTCAGGACAGAGGAGATCATGACTCTCCACAGTTTCCTTTTCTTTATAATCTGTGAACCCAAGGTTTAGAGAGTCCAGCCTACCTGGTTATTTAACCAATAGCTGGTGAGAGAAGTGGAATATTTATACCTTTCCCAAGAGTAAGTGTGTGAAAGAGAATGCAACAAACTAACCTAGAATTTGAACTCAGCTCACCAATTTCAATATATGGAAGTCTTTAAATATATTTTTTCAATTATTGTTATCTTCTACTCTTTCATGAAGTTGGCATTTTTACTTCCAGGCTTCAGAAATATCTTTGGGCAATCCAGCACCTTGTACAGGAAAAAAATTTCAGACATTATTATATTTGAAGATTTATTATCCACTTTTTTTATATTGTGATATGTAGATTTTACAAGCAAATGAAATACTTTTTTACAGTGTGACATGTAGATTTTAAAAGTAAATGAAATCTACTTTTTTACATTGTGACATGTAGATTTTGCAAGCAAATAAAATCTACATTTTTATATTGTGACATTTTACAAGCAAATGAAATTTACTTTTTTACATTGTGACATCTTGATTTTACAAGTAAATGAAATCTCCTTTTTTATAGTGTGACATGCAGATTTTTCAAGCAAATGAAATCTACTTTTTATATTGTGGCATATGGATTTTACAAGCAAATGAATAGATTAGAATAGTATTAAGTACATTGTGAAAGACATACAATAATGATCTTAATAATTTGGATTTTGCAAGTAGACCAAAAATACCTCAGGGTTATTTGGTTTATATGAATGAAATTCTTTATTTTGAACTATTTATTTATCATCTGTTTCATACTCCTCCTTGGTTTTTTGAACATGACTAGAAGTTTATCCCTTATTTCCTGTTTAGGATTGGGTTGTTGGTTCCTTCTAAAGTCTTTTTCATTCTCTTTCACTCCCAATAGCCCCCTTGCACCTTAGTGGCATTATCACCTTGGTTGGGGTGAACTCATTAAAAAAATAAAATAAAATTTGAAAGAACAGGAGGAAAATTCAACTGATGAAAAAAAATCCAAGTTTGGCTGTGTGTTGGGAGTCAGAAGATGATACTTGACGTACTTGTCCGCTTTGTTGATCATGAATAAAAAGTCCCTTTTGTTTGAGAGATTAATGCTTAATGGCTTTAACCTGTGAAAATTTCATGGTTTTCCTATTTTTAATATTCTGATGAATCTTAATGATTGAGTAAGCTCATGGCAAGTTCTATGAAAAAAAATTCCCTGATCACATCGTTAAATATTTGAGCTTAACAATTGTAACAAAATATTGCAATAATGATCATAAATATGAATGCTAGTCATTATGTTGGAGTTAGCACTTCCTTAATTTCCAAATTGTCACTTGGGGTCATTCTCCCTATACTATAAATACTGGGTGACTTCTCGCCTCGTTCTCTTTTTCATTTCTTCATTTCAGTGACTACAATGTAAGCTCTCTTAGAAGATCTGTGTCTTCCCATTTGTGGGAGATGCCATGAACATTATACACACATACACGTACATACGAACATTCACCAAAGAACAGACACCAATGTTTACACACACACAAATGTTATTGTCCATTGTAGAATTGTTTTGTTTAATACATATATTTGTTTATATATATCGGTTTTGTTTGTCTTCTTTACATCTTCAGTTGGACTTGAGTCTGGCCATTTTCTTGTAGTTGGATCTTTTAATATTCTACCAGGAGTTACACACGTGTTTCTAATACAACAACATGCAAAAACACATAGTCCTCTACAGTTATTTTAAAAAGTAGGCACAAATGAAAAGATTTGAAATTGGTAACTTTTCCCATTTCACTGAAATAGCCATTAAACACTTCTATCTTCTTTCTTCCTTTCTTCCATTCCTCATTGAAAATGTATTTTCTTCTCTTTCCACAAGATCAAAACAAAACAGTCCATTATTTATAAGGTATTGGTAGGAGATATTAAACACTTCTATCTTCTCTTCTTTCTTTCTTCCATTTTCTCACTGAAACCAAGTAGTATCTTTTCCCTTCTTTCCATCCAATCAAAATAGAATAGTCCATTATTTATCAGGTATTGGCAGGACATAACGGTCGTGCAAACTAGCAAAAGGAGGGACAAACGCAATTATAATAGGATTATATAATTGATTGTTAGTTTAGAGTCAAAGGTTAAACATAGCAGCAGTAGAGTTGTTTTCAATACAAATACACAGTGAGACAACTATAGGGAAGAAAGAAGATCTTTCATGTCAGGCTGCTTCTGATAATAGAAAGCAAGACATATTTCAATAAAGAAAAAAGATTAATTCAACAAAAATATTTATTCTTGTTTAAAAATTGTTTTGTATTAAACATTTATAAAAATAAATTTTAGTTCACATTTAAGTAATGACATAAAACCTTTATGAAATTTAAAAAGTTATAAAGCATTTTGTAAAAGTGTTCTCTTAAAAGAAAATAATGATAAATGTTACTATTTACAATGAGACTGAAGAAGGTGGAGAAATAGTTCATATGGTGCCAGAATTTGGAGAGAAAAATGACATGACCTGTATGGTAGTTGAAAAATATCACTTGATGATATGAAATTTTCTGCTTACTTATCATCATAGGCTCCAGAAGATTTTTACTTTTAGATGGGGAGAAGTTTTCATTGGCTGAAATCAGACAGGAGAAGTTTTCATTGGCTGAAATACTTTCTTATTTTATTTTATTTTTCAACTAGAAATTATACATCAAAACCACTTGCACAAACACAAAACACATGTTTTTGGTTATCAGCATTTTATTTATGGAAGCATTAACTTCTGTCTTCACGTTCAGTTTCTAAATATGTTGAGTTTGGAGAGTGAATTTGGGCTTAAGAAGAAAACTGACAAGGGAGTAAAGAGATTATCATCAGGGTGACAATTATTGTCTTAGATTGTCATAAATAATTTCTGTTTCAAGTACATTTACATTTTATTCAATTATATATCCACCATTATTTACAATGGCTTTTTGCCACTTATCAGACAGCTCTTCAAAGCTTTTTTAATAAAATTCTTCTGGGTTTGATGTGAAAACAGTTTTCAACAAAATCTTGAATCTGCTTTTCATTAGAGAAAGTTTTCCCCATCAAAGCATTTTGAAGTGATCACAAACGGTAATAGTTGGGTGGTGAAAGATCAGGTGAATATAATGGCTGGGGTAGAATAGACCAACTGAATTCCAAATTTTTTTCTTCTGTTATTTTTGCAGTAAGCATCCTTGTCATAGAGGAGAAAAATATTTTTCCTATTGACAAGTGTAAGCTGTATTTCAAACAAACTTACTTGCATGTTGCAGCTGCTGGATGTATAAATGTGCATTTAGTGTTTCATTGAGTTTTAAGAACCCTCAATGAATAATACTTCAATTATCCTACCACTTATATAACGTTATCTGTAGTGATACTAGCAAATTAGTATGCATAATTTGCATAGGCAGAAGTGAACATTCTTATAAGTGGTCACTGAGAATAGCGAGCAGTATGAGCTTAGCAGCTGACTAGTGCTAATCAAGTTCAAGACTTCACAACAATGGCGTCGGCGATAGGATATCAATTATGTCTGGAAGATCCAGAATTTGTGGATACTTGGATTCGTTGCTTCTCTGCCACTGTGAGAACAAAAAAGTTGAAAGACAACAAGGAAAAGGGAGGCGAAAATGAAATCACGGATTTATTTTTGGCCACAGCTAAATGCGAGGCAGTAATGAAAGTCTCCACCATGGCATATCCCTTAAATTTGGAAGACCTGACTTTCGAAAAAATAAGTCAGATTATAAAAAAAATATGAGACCCAAGAAAAGGCTGGTAGTGGCAGAAAGAACGAAATTCATGTCAATGAAACAAGAAATTGACGAACCAATTATAAAATATTTACACTGTCTACGAAATGCAAGTAGATATTGTGAATTTGAGTAACTTGGACAAGACGAACAGACTATTGAAGAGGACTTGATTCAATTAAGACTAATTGAAGGTATGTCCAATGCGTCACACCGATATAAAATATTGGAACAGTTACAAATAGGAAATATGTCTTTAAATGCTTGTATTGAATTTATGCAGCAACAAGAGCTAATACAGACATACCACCATTATAAAAGTCAACCCAGCGAACAAAGATTCGCTGATATGTATGTGTTAAGCAAGATAAAAAAGTGTTCGTATTGTGGACGTGAACACCAAATAAAAAAGGAAAAGTGTCCAGCATTTGGGAAAACTTGTAATAATTGTTTAAAAAAGAACCACTTTCAAGCAGTGTGTAAATTAAAAAAGAAAAATGTTGAAAGAATTGAAGAAAACGACACCGACAGGGAAGTTTTTACTGTGAAAAATAAGACTTTTGAACAGAAGAAAAAAGACATTATAGTAAAGGTTAAAATTAATAACTGCAATTTAGATATGCAAATGGATACTGGGAGTGAAGTAACACTGATACCAAAAAATTTTTGGGAACACATCGGTAAGCCACCTTAACGAAAAAGCAATTTACAACTCCGCCAACTTGATGTATCCGTTATAAAAATATTAGGATACTTCGAAGGTTCATTGGAGTTAAAAGAAAAATTTGAAGTAATTCCTGTAATTGTTACAAGTTGCAAGAAAAACCATGGCCTTATTGGAAATGACGTGCTCAATATAAATTCTACTAAGTTAATTAATGAAATAAAAATGGAAAAAACTGGAAAGTTAAAAAAACTATGAAGCAAGTTTAAAAGTAAAAGAAAATGTTTCCCCCTCTTATTATGAGGCACGAAAATTACCAGTACATTTATTGCCGTTAGTAGTGACAAAACTATGTAAACTAGTAGAACAAGACCTTCTTGAACATGTTCCGCCTGGAGGTAGCAAGTGGGTATCACCGATTGTGGTTTTGAGGAAAACAGATGGTGATTTACGTATTTGTGGAGATTATAAAATAGGAGTAAATCACAAGATATGCTCGGATTCATATCCTATACCCAATGTTGAACTTGCATTACATGCACTGGCAGGGATGTCCGTTTTTTCAAAAATAGATTTAAAAACTGCATACCACCAAATACCAATAGACGAAAACTTCTAAGAAGTAACCACGATAAATACGCCAATAGGGTTACTAAGATGGAAGAGAATGCCATATGGAGTAAAAACCGCAAGCGCCATATTTCAAAGGGCCATTGAACAGGTTTTAGGAAATGTACAAAATATGGTTTGTTATCAAGACGACATATGCATAGGAGCTACTAATGAAAAGGAATTAAAAGAGAAAACTGAATTAGTCTTGAATAGATTAAGAAATGCGGGAATGACGATAAATGAAAAAAAATGCGTAAGCAACTCCAGCAAAATTTCTTTTTTAGGTTATTCCATTTCAAAAGAAGGTATATCACCAGACCAAGCATTGATAGAAAAAATACTAAAAGTAGCTACACCTTCAAATAAAAAAAGAATTGGAGTCTTTTTTGGGATTGGTAAATTTCTACAGGCGATATTTATCAAAATACACGGACTTGACGGAACTGTTTGCAAATTTAAGAAAAAAAAATGTAGAATTTATCTGGTCAGGCGAACAGCAGAAAGCTTTTGAAACATTAAAAGAAATAATGTCAAAGAAACCTGTAGTGAAAATTTTTGATCTAAAAAAGGACATAACACTCACTACAGATGCAAGTGAACATTCAATATCGGGAATATTATCACAAGAAGGACATCCGATAATGTATTTGTCGAGAAGGTTAACGAACACTGAATTTAATTACTCAAACATAGAGAAAGAAGCATTGGCTATTGTGTGGACAACTACCAGAGCCTGACAATTTTTAATTGGGAAAAAATTTCTATTAAGAAGTGATCATAGACCATTGGAGTTTATATTTAACCCAAGGAAAAAATTACCCAAAGTCACGACATCAAGGATTCTACGATGGGCGATAAGGTTGATGGCATTTGACTTTGATATAGAGTATGTCAAAGGAAATTCAATTCCACATGTGGATGCACTATCAAGATTGAGGTTTTACAAGGAATCAAAAGACAAAACGGAGGAAGAATTTGAAGATTCGTTCCTACACTTGATAGAGACTGATGTTTTGTCTTTAGACAGAATGGCTGCAGAAACGAGACATGATCTGGTGCTAAGTAGGATAGTATCGAGAATAAGAAAAAAATTTGTGGGGAAATTGTTCTAGGGCGGAAAGACCTTATAAAGAAATAAGGCACAAATTAACAATAGAACATGGAGTGATATGCAATGGGGACCTGGTAGTTCCCCCAGAAACACAAAGAAAGCCGATAATAGAAAGCGTACATAATGATATATACTGTGGAGTAGTGGCCACACAAGAAAGGATAAAACTAGAAGCTTGGTGGCCGGGTTATTCAAGAGATGTTGAGGATTATGTAAAGAGGTGTAAGAAATGTAAAGAGTTAAGAAACTTTACACAAGCCAAGTTACATTCATGGCCCAAAGAAGTGGAGCCATGGAGTAGGGTCCATATGGATCATGCCTACGTAAATGGAGTGGGACTCTTATTAATATTAGTCGACTCTTTTTCAGGTTGGCCTGAAATAATAAGGGTTGCAAACAAGAAAAGTTCCACTATAAAGCAAATTCTAAGAGTCGTATTCTCTAGAAATGGTGTACCAAAAAACTTGATATCGGATAATGCACCAGAATTTTGTGAGGAAGAACATAACATATGGTTAGAGAAAATAGGGTGTAAACCATATAAAACTCCTCCATATCACCCTCAATCAAATGGAATAGCAGAAAGGATGGTTCAGACCATAAAAAAGGGATTGAAAGCATGCTCTCAGCAAAAAGAAAAAAATAGAAGTTTTTCTACCGAGGATGCTTTTAAGTTATCAGACCATACCACACGCGGGAAGACTCGAAAGCCCATCAGCTTTAATGGGGAGACAGATTAGAGCTCCACTAACTATGTCATACTCTACAAGTGAAAAGATGTGGTATAAAAAGAGCGAGGATGCAGATCCGGAAGGAGCTGAGTTTTTAATGCAAAAAGGCCATAATACAGCCATAATAAATAGAGAGAATGGCGATAGTGTGTTGGCCCATGCTGACCAAATAAGGACCCAGGGTGAAGAGGAAGAACGAAATGACGAAGAGATGTCAATTTCATCTGATAATGAGTTGGTAGAACAACCATTACAGAAGGAAACATCAGAGGAAACAATGCAGGAGGAAGAGGGACAGAAGGACTCTGAAAGTTCAGATGAAGACCAGAGTATGCAAGAAAACACATGTGACTACAGCCTAGACCGGGACAGATCGAGGTCTCCCAGGGAAAGAAAACGGAGGGAGAGAGAGAAATAGAGCAGAGTGAGGAAAATAGCAGAAGAAGAAGTACAAGATCTACGAGAGGGATAAAGCCCTTAAGGTTTAGGGAGATGTAGTGATACTAGCAAATTAGTATGCATAATTTGCATAGGCAGAAGTGAACATTCTTATAAGTGGTCACTGAGAATAACGAGCAGTATGAGCTTAGCAGCTGACTAGTGCTAACTTGAACTTCACAACATTATCATTATTCTGTGGAGCTCAGCTCTTTGGGTTAGTTGTGAAGATTTATTCTTATCAATCTGCCGCCATTTGCATCGAAAATTGTTGAAAGTAAACCATTTTTCATCACCTGTGATGATATATTTAAGGAATAATTTGTTGGGATGATATGTTTGTCATTACAACTGGTTCCCAAAAATAACTCAACCAAATAGATATAGATAATGTTGAAGCTAGAAAATTATCATCTTTATCAGAAATTTTAATTGGCTGAAGAAATATAATCTAATAACATAACACGCATAGTCCTACCTTGATTATGTTAGTGAGAATGACAATGTAGTAATTGGACAAAGGATAAATAAGGTCAAATTTGCAAAGGATGTGTAAAGTAATAGATTGGTACTTAAGGATTATTAATCAGTTATTCTAAGCACCAATCACTCCAAGAGATTTTCAGTGTAAGTCATTTGATTTGGGGCTTTAGGCAGTTGTCATCAGGAGATGGCAAGAAAAGCAGCAAGTAGTTATGACCAACAGATGAACCAACAACCCTTTTCTTAATATGGACAGCATCTTGGCCCAGATTCACAGACTTCATTGGAAAGTGACCTCTCTTCTCCAAGAGACATCACTTGGCCAGCTCACCAAAGACCATTGCCCAAATAAGTCACAACTCATCCCCCTCTCCTCCTATATGTCTTACTGGATGCCTTTTACAACTCCACTTATCTCATTTTTAATACAAGAGATATCTACACTGATTTATCATTTGTTGTATTTTATGTTAATACAGTTGTTTATTTCTTTAAATTTTCATTGTTTCTTCTTTATTTTGCCACCAAACGCTTATGATAACAATAAGATATGCAGATGACACAGTCTTGATAGCGAGAAGAAAGGACTAAACATCAATTGTGAGAAGAAAATACATGGTTGTTAGCAAATGGGACAGCCCAACATGCAAATTACAGATTGGAGATACCGAAATCAAACAGGTGGAACGATTTAGGTACCTGGGAAGTGTTTTAACAGAGGATGGAAAGTATGACAGAAATCTGAAGGTACATTGGGATAGCAAAAAATGCCTTCCAAAAGATATTGTGTTTTCCTTTGAAGAATGTGGTACAGCTGATGAAGAAAAATTATAACCAGGTCAGCATTGCACAGGAATATAATAAAGAGTTTGGCTTCTAGAAGATTGTAGTGACTACTATGTTTTTCCATGCCGACATTTTATTGGTCTGCAATTGGCTAATAAATCAATACTGCCTTTCTATAGGACAATTTAGCCATCGCAGTCGTTGCTCTGAATTTTTTGGTTTTGAACTCGCTTATTTGTTTCATTAGTACAAATTTAGCGATTGGTCAATTTTTAACCAATCACATATTTTAGTGCAAAATCAACTTTTCCCGCTGTTTCGCTGGGAGCCTACCTGTAGCTTTAAAAGAGGCGACTTTTCCATAAGCTGCTAGTAGAGTCCACTAAATTTCGCCTGTCAACACAAACCTATGACTTTATTCACAACATTTCAAATGTACACACAGATACAGAATTTTGAAATACATATATACATATCTCTCTGCGACTCAGCCAAGTTCAATCAACCAGAACTCTGTTGATTTCTCTAACACAACACACTTTCTGATCAATTGTATTCTTGTGTTATCTATTTTAACAGCAGACTTGTTCTAACATTGATTCCTGAACATTTCTCTCTTAAGAGAATTTTCTTTTGAACAATCAATTACAAATCAAAATACAGTAAAAGGGAAGCAACTTCTTTTCCCTTAATCTATACATTGAATACAAATTATTGTATATTTTGTTCTTGTATGTTATTTCAATATATACTTGTTGATTCACATTTGGAATTTTGTTGTTTTCTTAAATCATTAATAATACAAAAGATATATGTGTTAAAGAACACACCCATAACAAGATTATTCTACAGTTTGGATTGATTCTAGTGAATTTCCTGTCTTTTTGCTTGTATTTATTTGATTAGTCTGAAAATCATAAATTAGAGGTTAATTCAATAATTTTTTAAGCTAAGTTCTAAAACAAAGCAGATAATTGGTCACTTCACTATTTGCTTTATACACATGAGAGTTATAGTACAAAGGTAAGTAAACTGTTCTCATTTAGCATTGTTTGTGTGTTCTGTCTTTACTAAAGACACCATAATTATATTAAATATTAGGAATACAATTTGGTGTGTAAATTAGAAAAAAACATTTTGTCAAAATATTAACAAAAACTTATTTTACAAATAAACATGATATTAAAAAATGAAAATTTCTTAACTTAAACAGCCTGTTTAATTTCTGTGTGTAATGATGACTGCATATAAGTCACAATGTACCTATTTATAGTTCTCCTGAGTTTGAGATAATTTTCATTTAATTATATAAGTGTCTTAAATGGCTAGAAATTATGTACCATATTTTTGGATGTATAAGATGCACTTTTTTACCCCAACACTTGATGTCAAAATCTGCTTGCATCCTATACACTTAAGGTATGAATAACTCACATGCATGCATACACACAACACACACATGCACACACTAGCACACACACACACTAGCACACACACACACACACAGTCCTGGGTATGAAGATAAATTACATCTGGCAACAAAGCCTCTGATTGGTAGATTGGAGGCTTAATTGCTATTGTTCCCATGTCGAACTTCACCCGGGTTGGTAGCACCTGTTAGGTTCCCAACTATAGGCAAATAGTAAATCCCCAAACAAAACACTATGAAAATATAAAAAATACATTTTTATAGTAAAAATGCCAGTAATACATTTTTATATAAAAAATGACCAGCAATACATTTTATCTGTAGTTGAAGGCATACAGTTTCTGCCTTAATATAC
This sequence comes from Acanthosepion pharaonis, assembly GCA_903632075.3. Lineage (NCBI taxonomy): Eukaryota > Metazoa > Mollusca > Cephalopoda > Sepiida > Sepiidae > Acanthosepion > Acanthosepion pharaonis. The sequence continues at coordinate 88,073 of CAHIKZ030001079.1, forward strand.
CTTTGCTATAATAAAAATATTGTTTTAAGTTATGCTATATTTATGGGTAAAAGTGCACAGTATCAGGGGATAGAGCATATATAAATATAAAATTGAGGTCAGTATATTAAATCATTAGTCTCCAAAAAATTCTTACAATCTAAAAATATATACTGTAAAAAAAACAAATCAATCAATACACAAGCCATGTGCAAATATATTTAAATAGGCATGCATAATTTAGTTTATTTGAATGTGTTATTCATAACAATAGCATAGATTTCTAATTTGCAATGTGCTTGACCAATCAGAGTACTTAATGCCATTAATGTCAGTTATCACATAATCAGTACTTCAATTTTCATTGGTTGTCTGGCACATGCTTACTGTCAAGTTGAATACATCACCAAAAACCAAAGTACTGTATCTTAGGTTTAAGAAGCAAAATAGTTTGTTTCTTGTGTTTAGGAAAATATATACTAATTTTTTAAATATTAGATTGAATTTTTTTTCAATGAAAATATTTCAATCTTTCAAATAAAACTGTAACTTTTTCTAAAACTTTATCTTCTAAATAAGGGTTCATTTTAAGAATATGATATGTATGCAAACATTCATAGAAGCAGTAATGATAACTAGCCTTGTCTATCTAATTGTTGATTGAAATTCAGCATTAGATTTTAACCTATTATGGGAAAATGACTTGAAAACATGTTGATAATTATGAACATAATTGGCTAAGCAAAAATATATATATATATATATATATATATATATATATATATATATATATATATATATATATATATATATATGTATATATATATATATATATATATATATATATATATATATATATATATATATATATATATATATATATATATATATATATATATATATATATATATATATATATATATATATATATATATATATATATATATATATATATATATATATATATATATGATGTGTTCATGTTCTTCATCCTAGAGATGGAGAAACTGAGAGAATTGAAATGTGGTAAATGAATTTGATTGTGGTTTATTTTGTAACTTCAATAGTTTCTGATCACTGAGATTTTCAGTGTAAAATCTACCTATTTATAGGAAAATGACCAGCTTCAAAATGCATCTAACTTGGCTATTTGCTGAGTGGTTTATTAAATTCCTTTTTGGATTAGTTCAAAAAGACTCATATTGAAGTTGAAAATTGGAGAGTGACTTATCCTGTCTTCTTGGGCGAACATTTTTTGCTGAAATGAAGTAGAAAAATTATATTGAATCAATTGCTAGGTTTGCTGCTTGGAAAATTGGTTTACTGTGTCATGCTAGACAATTTTACTTGACAGAATCTGTCTTACACATTTATAAGTCTATGATTTGTCCATGCATTGAATATTGCTGCCACATCTGGTTTGGTGCTCCTGCTATGTATTTAGAGATTCTTGATAAAATACAAAGATGAATCTGTAATGTTATTAGTCCTGACCTGGCATCTTGGCTTCAGTTATGTTCCCACCAGTATAACATAGCTTCCCTGTGCCTTTTCTAATTTAAGTGCAGTACTAGATTGGTGACAAGGTGTCATAATTTTAAAGTTGAAATGGCCGCTAGATGTAACTGTAAGTTCTATGTTAAAAGTTTCTTCTTTTGCTCTTTTCACTTGTGGAACTTCCAGCTTCATGCTTTCCATTCAACTTTGATCTTCAAAAAGTTAAATGCAATGTCAATTTTTATCTTCTGTATTCTTAATTCCTGTTCTTTTATTGTTCTCTCTCTTAAATAAAGTTTTATCTTTCTCATATTCTTTCACACACAGTAACCCTTTGCGTCTTAGTGGCTTCATTGCCTTGCTTGGGGTGAAATTAAAAAAAGAAATATTCAATTTGTTCCAAGTCTTGGCTAGCCCTCTCTTTCTCTTTGTATATCCCATGTTCCTTCAAATATGGGTGATCGTAGTTCTCCACAGCTTCTTGTATTTTGTTGCTCTCAATAATATTTGTTCCTTTATGCCTTAATGGTACTTGTTCCTGTATTTCTTCAAACTTGTCATGTTGATTACTGGCTACATTCCTCTGCATCCATTGCTTTCCATGTGTCCTATGAGTATTAAATTCTCCAAGCTTTCTTTCCTTATTGTGTATCCCCAGAATTTTAGTTTCTGATTGTTATCAACAGTTTCATTGTAGTTCCTGTTTTCCTTAAAACTTCCTAATTTTTCATATTTGTCCATGGTATTTTGAGATTCATTAGTTGAATAATATCATCATCACTTCAATCATTTTCTGCATTTGTGGTGAAATTGTTCAGTTTTCATAAAAACAATGATAATAATTTCTTATAGATGATTTCCAAATTGTTTTAAAATGTTTTTACTCTAGGAAAAAAGAATTGGGAACATTATTCTATGTAAAATGATTAAAATGAGAAAAAAAATAATTTTAGCAGAAAAATTTAAATTACACTTGGTCTTTGTAAAATCAAATTTAATAGTCGAGATCTTATCAATTTACAGTTGAGCTGGCTATATGTAACCGTAAGTTCTATGTTAACAGTTTCTTTTCTTGCACTTCTCTCTTATGGAACTCCATTCCTGCTCCATGCTTTCTAGCCAACTTTAATCTTAATTTAAAAATTTTAAATGCAATGTCAATTGCTATCTACTGTCCTCCTGATTACTCTTCCCACTTATTATTAATGTTTCAGTTCCTAATTCTTACACACCCTGTAACCCCTTGTGTTTTATTGGCTTTACTGCCTTGCATAGGTGATACCGATTAAAAAATTAACAATAACTATTTAACTATTAAATTTTAAATATAGACAGATACTAAAATTTAAGGTTATAGTTTTAAAAGTTACCTCCCTTGTTCTATCGGTTCTTGTATTTCACACACGCACATAATTATTTCAACATTCTAGTGAGAGGGGATCTGATCCATAAAAGTAGATTATCAACGGATCCAAAGCTTTGAGTAACTTCAAAGGAGCCTAACTAATCAGCAGGTGTATAATATTAGGTCTATTTTACTGCCATTTTGGTGGATGGATTTTGAACTGTGCACTTGTGTCTGGTGACACCTCTCAATGACATGAGAAAGGGTACAGGTATAGCTGTAGGAGTAGATAGGTGATATGTCCTGAAAAGGGATATATTTGTTCAAAGTAGCAAAGTGGTTTTTGACTACTGTAACCGAGTGGGACAATCTAGCAGGTAATCATAATGGACTGGTCCTTGTCGTAGCGGTAGGCAATAGGCGTAGGCAATAGGTGAAGACAATAGATGTAGCCAATAGGCATCGTCGCTGTACCTCCACATCAGTCTGTATTTATGGCTGACACCAACCAATCATATTACTGTGAGGGGGAACCCAGGTGTATGCATATTCATTACATCAATAGGTTTGCCTATCATCTGGTTCACACTCCTCTCTGATTTTTTTGAACTGAAGTAAAGGTTTATCCCTTGTTTCCTGTTTGGGATTGGGTTTCTGATTCCCTCTAAAGTCTTTTCCTTCTCTTTCAATTCTGGTGGCCCTTGCATCTTGGTGGCATTATCACCTTGCCTGGAGTAGTGCCTCTGTAACTCTCTACCTCGAGTGGCTCCTGAGCCCTGTACAGGGTGAACATTATTGTCTACTTCAAAGCAACATTTTAATTAGTGAATTTTTCAACAAAATCAGGATTTTTTAAAGTCTTTGTTATTAAAATAAAGCCATTTTAGTGACAGAATAATAGGCCAATGGGTTGAAGTAGCTAATGTTGGCCTTAAAATATACTCTAGTACCCATTTCATTTGGCCTCAAAATTCCCCTGTAATTGGTCAAATTCCAAACTTTTCTTGGAAATTTGCAGCATCCAAACCTCCAGCTGTAGGGCTCGTTGAGCTCAGCAGAATCTATTCATAGCCTACATTTTGGTAGTTGGATCTTCAAATCTATTGTTGCTGATTATGAAAAGGGTACCATATCTGTTCAAGCTTTTGGGCTCAAAAAACATAGGCCCCCTCATTGGATACATTAGTTTGAATGTAAATGATGTAAATAAATCCTGTACTCTCATTAATTCTTGTAATATATATAATTATATTTAGCATTTCTTATATTACTTATTTCTTTAATATAAAAACACAAATGTCTTGAATGCCCTACTGCCAAAAACACATGGTCATTATTAGTCAGGTTTTCTCATGATAAATATCTTTTATAAAATATGACCTCTAGTTGCCATAGAACAATTGCTGAATGTTGTTACACTAATATTAGCCAAATTGGGTTTCAGTCAATCAGAGTCAAGCAAAGCCATGGTTATAATGATCAATGACCATCCTCAACATGTGCCATGTGTTGTTGGTTGGTTGGTTGGTTGGTTGGTTTGTTTAACATATATCAATTCCTTAAGGTTTATTTTCTTGGGAGCTTTGAAGTAATAAAAATATGTTCTTTTGCTTTCACAATTGAATACATGGTAAATGATACTCAGCATTTGTGCATATATATGTTTGTGTGAACATAATTACTAGACATCGTGATATGTGCATTTTATATTGTAGTTTTGTTGAAGTTATATTTTGGAATACAGTTTGATTTAAGAAATTGTAGGATATTATATGGATTAATGTCCTGAAAGAGTTCTTTCCTGTTGGTTGTTTGGTTTATTTTGTTTAGCAGCATATCAATCACTATAGATTATTTAATACTGTAATCTAAATATTTTGAATACAATATTATAGCTTCAACTAGAAAAAAATGCACTGCTGGTCATTTTACGATAGGTATTGTTTTTTTCATATAAAAATGTATTGCTGGTATTTTTACTATTAAAATGTATTTTTATACTTTCATAGTGTTTTTGTTTGGGGGGTTCACTATTTGCTCATAACTGGGATCCTAACAGGTGCTATGACCCCAGGTCAGAGTGGACCTGGGAACAAGAGCAATTAAGAAATTGTTTCATGTTTCTTAAAACCTCCAATCTCCCAGATGTAGTTTATCTTCATACTCAGGACTGCCATCTGTCATATATATTTCCAGTTTTCCTCTCTGCCAATGCACTAGTGCCAAATTGATTGATTAGCATTCAAAACACTTTTGATCCATTGACTTGACGGCTACCTTCAATATGAAAGGGTTGACTCTTCTTACAAAATAAATGGTGTGCCTCACTCAAGGATGACTATTGTGTTGATAGAGAGCCATTATTTGATGTGGGGACTATGTTCTGACTGTGTTTGTAGAATAAAACATTCCTATAATTCTAGATGCATACATAAAAAAATCCATACATTCAGTTAAAAGTAAAAATAAAATCATTCTTGAAGAAATAAAAAGAATAGCCAAAAGCACTCAGACATACAGAACATTTGGACAAATTGCATATGTTTAGAAAAGAAAAAAATTATACAAACACAAGAAAGATCAAATAAAGAACTTAACTGCAATAATTTGTCAGTTATTTTTAACAAAACTTGTATAAAAGGGGATTGCTTTCCAAATACACAATTATATATATATATATATATATATATATATGATTAATACAAATATAAAATTTGTTACTTTGCTGAGTGATGTTATCTTCAGCATCCTGACTCTAGAGTTTCGTAGATGGACTCTCCAATTACTCCATCTACTCATCAAGGGATATCAACAATATATATATATATATATATATATATATATATATATATATATATATATATATATATGATATATTTTGAATTGACTCATCTTGGGGCATCAGAGGCAGTATATGTCAAAGCTGAAACCAAGTCTTATGAAGCAGTATCACTAACTTTTCAGAAGTATTGTTTGGAAAGGCTACAGTGTCTTGTGGATGCACACTTGCAGGTAAACCTTCTTCAGGTTCAAAAGGGACATGTTGGATCACTGCCAATGTTATTCTCTTGTTTGCACACATATCTGCATTGACATGTTGATTCAGCTCCCTATAATTCATTATGGGGCTCACTTTATTTTTATTAACTTGCACCAAAGCAATTGGCAGGATCAAACCATTGGTTGGCTCAAGCTCCTCCTCAGAATAAGGCAGCAGTTTCTTGTCCAACTAGACATTCAGCACAGCTACTCTTGTCTGGAGATTAGATACTTTATAGTGGCATGTGGCTTAGGGGTTAAAATGAATAGTTGATTTACCCATGTCAAGAAGATCAATGAAGGAAGGTAATGATGAGAAAACACACGGGTAATTTTAACAAAACAAGATAAGGAATTTATTTCTGAATTTACATGCTTGAAGTTGTGTCAATTGCTTGTTTCTGGAAAATAAATCAGAAATTTTAAATTTTGTCGTTTCAATGAATTGTCATGAAGAGGAAATGTTCATACAACAGATTAAATGATCTGACACAAAATAATATTCAAAATTGTTTAAAACAAAGGTAAGAGAGTTCATTGTTCACAGAAAGGATAGACATGGAGAGATAGTTTGGAATACTTAACTTTCTTGGATTTTTCAAAAAGAATTCTTTGAAGTGCCACATGATTGGTTAAGGCCAATAATATAACTGGCAAGTAATTTGGTACTTGCAAGAACTTGAATGCTGGACACGTGAACAGAAACAAAACTTTTCAAATGATTTCACACACTCTTCTCTTGTTAATTTAATTTTTTCCTCATTTTATATCAAAAAGTATTTCACATAGGCTTGCTATTTTCTTTTCTTTCTTGGCTTAATGGCCAATCTCTGTGAAGGTAAGGTTTTCATTGGTCCAAAGAAAATTTCACATAGGCTTGTGAAATTTCTTTCTATCTTTTTCCTCAGCTCACCCGAATTTGAAGGGAATTATTATTATGTCGTACTCACTACAACTCTGCTACTCTTTTCTGCAAATTTACTAGTTTCTAGCCTTCTGCTCATTTCCATGATGCAGTCCATATTTTCTTCTAAAAATTGGCACTAAAATCTGGTTTTTCTATTCAGATTACTGCACATAGCCTGACCATAGGATCTTAACTCCACCCAACACCCTAATGCCATTCATATTGACCAAAAAGCTCAAAACCTAGTGGTCTTCCTCATGTCACCAAAATGACAGCAATAACAGAGTTTCCACTACACATTCCAAAATAAAAAAAAAACAACTCCACAGCATATGCTGGTCTTGTCAGTAGTGTTTATCATATACACATACCCTCCCTTCCATGACTGGCACATGTCTCTACTCACTACTGACTGGGAGAAACGTGAGTCAATTAGGCTGTTGCATGGCCTTCCATTAGCTTGTACCATAATTATGGACAATACCAGGTTTATATTTGGACACTACTTAAATAGACTGATCTACTTATAAAAAAATAGGGAAAAACTTTCCTGCAAATAATTCTTGTGGATTAGCATTTTTAGACCTTCTGCAAGCTAAAACATTTCTAAGATTAAAAAAATATTGATTTTTTATCAGTTTAGAAGGGATCTGTTTATAATATAAAAACTGTCAAATCAATCTCTGGTTTATAAAGAGTTATCTGCACTTAGTTTTTTATTTACAAATGTCATACCTTGAAATGGGTTGACATCATTGATATCTACATATTTATCCATGTCGCCATATTTATTACAACATTTCGGCCATTTCGTTAAATAAAAAAGTCTATTTTCATACACAGGTATCAATGATGTAAGCAGAATTTCAAACTTAACATTTGTAAACAAATTGCTAAGTTCCGATGACTGTAAAAGTTAGGGATCAATTTTACACTGTATCAATATTATAAACAGGACCCCGCCTTCTAAAACAATTAAAATCAACATTTTTTCAATTTTGGCATGGTTAGGTGAGTTCAGGCTTAGGCCTGCTACTGGTAACATGTAACCCAGTACAACCTGGTGTGCATGGACAGGTGGTTGGTGTCTAAACCAGCTCCCCCATGCCTTTTCTGCTGGTAAAGAGGATGACACATCATCCCATAAGAGAAAAAACAAGACCTGTCAAATGGTGGATGAGTTTCTTATAGAAGCCAATGGCCAACATGTATATATATATACAAATATCATTCTTGCCAACGTTGGCTAATGAAAAGTGTTGGACAAAAGTTACCTAGGTCTATAGCAAAAAAAAAATGAACACAAAATTGTGTCTCTAAGTCAATATATATATATATATATATATATATATATATATATATATATATAAGGCTAGGATGGGGTCTCAAGCCTTGAATGGTAACCTTCCTAGAGATGGTGTCTAAACAAAAACACTCGGTATATTTGGATGACTGTGAATGTCTGATTCAGGTGCAGGAAGAGCATCTGGCTTTATAAAACTATGTCTCAAATCATTATGAGAGAGATCCACTGTCAGACAGGACCCACTTTGATCTGTGCAAGATTAATCCAAGTCCTGCCTCAACAAAAAATATGTCTATGATGATGATGATGGAAGAGATTGGCAATGACATCCTGTTTGCATTTCCAGGTTGAATGTTGCCTAGTTTCTTACAATGGAAACATTGCATCTAAGCTCTTACATGTTCACTTAGTGAATGACTTCTATTTGCCTGAAGCATATGTAGTCTCTTGGATAATAGTTTGTGCTATTACACTTATAATACATGGTACTGCTTTTTTGACACCCTGACAGGAGGCTTATCTGCACTCAGTTTAATTGGTCAAGCAGCTGCTACCACCAGGAACTCTACTGTCACTCCTTCCTTCATTACTGACCATAGCTGATCTGTAATCATTTCATCCATTCTTGCAAATGCATGAGGAAGCTTTTTGATATGGCCTGGCAACCTGTCACAAAAATGCACATGCCAGGCCAAGGTTAGATATAATTCTGAATAAAACTGTGAGGTGTCACAGATCAGTGAGCGACAGACTCACTTGGGGGCAAATATGTTAAGAAATGTTCACATACCAGAAACATATCTGTTGCAAATGCCAATGCTATATACAGGACACTTTTTTTATACAGGCGATGTGTGTTTTCTGCTCCCTGGTCAGCTATTGATAGACATTGAGTGCTGCACCAGTCAAGTGTAATGGCAAGACCTGTTTGATACATTTCACCCTGCAAACCAGCTCTAATTTTCAATTCATTCAACTACAGAATGGGTGAGTGACAAGTAACTGAAACCAGAGATAAATTTAAGGTCAAACTTGTTGTCAGCTATTATATGCCTAAAGACCTTATGATTGTAGTATTGGTAAGTCAAGTGAGTCCATCCTATGTAAAACAAAATAGAATAAGCAGAACAACAGTAATTATTGAGTCTTTATAGAGACTGACATAGTCACTCAACTTTTTCTCATATACTACTCACTTCAAGAAGAGTACTGGAAATACAATTCAACCATCAGAAACTCAGTTTGTATGTCCACTCAAAATACTGAAAATTAAAACTGGCATCAAATAAAAGCAGGTTTTTGTTATTTACATTTCTCAGCCTGTGTCTTCTATCTTACCCTATGTAATGGCTCTTGTTTAATGGAGATAACTAATTTGCATATTATGCAAGACAGTGAAATCAGATAAATGTGGCTTTATCATTTATATCTACCAGCATGTGTCTTATACCATGTCCAACTAAGTATTTCTTGTTTAATGGAGATTTCTAATTTGCATATTAGGCAAGACAGTGAAATCAGATAAATGTGGCTTTATCATTTATATCTACCTGCATGTGTCTTATACCATGTCCAACTAAGTATTTCTTGTTTAATGGAGATTTCTAATTTGGATATTCAGCCTTAAAAATTAACTCTTTATTTTAAATAACTGTTTTCTTAGATACCTTCAGTTTAGTATTTTAGAGTCTATAAATAAATGTGTGATTGTTGGATTGGTAAGTCAGCTGATTTTGAAAAAAGCTGCTTTGTCTGATGAAAAAAAAACATAACAAGAGTGATTATTAAAACTTTCTAGAGATTGATATAACCACTGAACTATTTCTCATGTCGTGCATTGGTTCACGACTAAATGCAAAATGATCTCTGGCCACTGATATGGTTTATGATTTTCAAAGAGTTTCAATAACGACCCAAATAGTCACTCTCTCTAGGTAACTGGAAATTGCTGATTGTAGCCATGATGCAAGTAGTAAATGCAATTGATGGTTTACTACTTGCATCATGGCTACAATCAGCAATTTCCAAAACTGTCAGAAATTCTTAACTTAATTCCTGACTACTGACAATCCTTTTCATGATTTTCAATATATATCCATTATTAAAAATATGCATACATATTTATTGGGTATCTTTAATTACCCTAAAATGCTAATAACATTTATGGAATACATTGTAAGCATGTTCAAGGAAATACAAAGTAAGGATGCCTGAAGTATGAAAGAAAGTCAACAAAAACAAGATATAACTATAGAGAGCATGTTTTAATACTGGCATTAAAATTAACTTTTATATCACTGGCATAAAAATGTTTCAATGTGAGTAGAGGGTACATGTTTACGTATCTGTTTGTGTGACAAAAGGTGGGGGGTAGTACAAAATCAACAAAATTGTCTTACTTCCCTTCTAGGCATTGCCATGTCCACCTGTCAAGGTTCAAAGTAAAGGGTATTTACCTGCATGCCCATTCAAGCAGAATGTGTCATAAAGTTTAATTTAAAGTGAGATTGGAACCCATATGTACATAGACTGGGGATAAAAATTGCTCAAGAATGTTTCATCACTTTTGGTGATGCTTCAGTCTCCTCCCAAAGGAGAGGTATTGCCTGGTGAATGACTCCCTGAAGCTTGAGCACATTATATTAAATAACTTAGTGTCAATAAGTGAAGTTGAGAAATGAGGAGGATTTTTTTTAAATTCAGTGCTTCTTTTGTAATGAAAAATGGCTAATGTCACATGGTTACATATCTAAGAGAAAATAATTGTGGGTGTATATGTACTGTATCCTTTTATTATTATTTAGTTAGCTTATACTTATTTACTCAGCTTAGTTTTGGCACAAGATCAGATATATGATGCAGGAAGTGAAATTGAATTCGGTACTCACAAGTAATCATTTGTTAGCTTATTAACCATTACTTCATGGTGTGACATCTATAAAACTACCTATAATATACTCTCTTTCAAATAGATTTATGTTTATAGTATACCAAATGAGGATTGAATTCACTGGTTTGTGGGACTTACTAACCTTTCATTGTCTTCCTATCAATAATTGAAAATGGATAATGTTTATTGTTCATTATGAATTATTCTAAAGTTTCATCCTGTTTTTCAGTAAATTCTCTTTTATTGTTTGGATAAATTTTTGTTACCTTGTTTCTATTCATTCTAACAGATTATGTTTTAGCTCTTTTTAAAATTGTAATCATTTGTTGTTTTCAATGCATGTATAAGTGGTAAATATTATTTAAGAATGTAGAAGTGAAGCATATCTTATATGGTAAGAATTATGGAATATCTATACATCTTTTTAGACAATGTTTAAAAAACCTTCCTTTTTTTTTTCTTTCCTTCCTTCCTTCCTTCCTTCCTTCCTTTGTCATAAAAGAATCCAAAAAACATTCACACTGAATATTTTATATACTGACCTTTATTGTAGGACTTGAAATGATGGTCATTTTCATTGTTAATAGATTGTGAAGTCAGGATGTTAAATACTGAACTCCATTGTGAAAATCCTTTTTTGTGTCCCTTTTCTCTGTTTTCATTTCTTATTTATTGTTTGTTATTAAACCTCTTTGTTGTATTCTGTGTCATTCAATTTATTCTGATTAACTGATTTAATGTTGCATTTTCTGTTGTCTCGTGATCTCCACACTATTAATAAAAATGGTATCAATGAAAAGGGTCATTTACTTTTGGCATTTGTTTTATTAACTCTTGCAGTTTGGATTCTAAGAAGCAGTAGTAGAACTGATGTGACAGGAATACATGTTACATGTTGGCTCAGTGGTCCTCTGCAGGTGATATTAGCCAGTTGCAAACTTGGGTGTGGGAGGCATATCGACACTTCAGAATTCTTGAAACCCTCTGTTGAATTTGTGCTGTTTTGGACTTATATTCAAAACCCAGAAAAAGGGAAACTATCACTGTCAGAATGCCTTGCCCACTGCTCAATTGCTGACCATTCTGGCCCTGGCCTTTGCGTTCTGTAACATCTCTTTCTCACACACACATGCAAAATTTATAAATCAAAGAGGGCTATATTTTTTAAAAGGCTGCTATTAATGAATTGTTAGAAAATAAATTGTCAATATCAATATTATGTAAGTATACAGGGTGGTCTAAGAGTCTTGTCACCACTACTTAATATAATTTTCTATTTCTGATGGTTGACACAGGCTCCTACTGTTTGGAAGAATTTTAGGGGGTGACAAGACTTCCGGACCACCTTCTACTTTAATTTTTTCTTCTTTCTTTGTAACTTATTGAAAACGTGTGTACACATGCAAGTAGGCATATATATTAGACTACTTTCTCCAGTATATATTTATCCTGGTAGCATAGTGACTGATATTGTTAAAAAGAAACAAAAATAAATTCATTATTTTTTTATTAGTATAGAAAATTGAAAGGTATATTGATAAAAATAAATTTGTAGTTTAATTTTTTACTGATATGTCTACTAATAGATTTTTTAAATGACATAAATGATTTTATAGTTGCAATAATTTAAAACCAGTTCACTTTAAAATCATTTACAGGGAACATCGGAATACTAATATTGCCGTAAAAAAATTAACCGATTATATTTTAAGAAATCTAAACTTGATAGTTAAATAATGTAGCTGTACATTGAATTTAAAATAATAACTTCCTTAGAAAAGTATCCTATTTTTCAGTTTGACTAATTTTAGAAAGTAGGCCCTTAAACCTAACCTACTTATCTACCCTTGCATGTTGATCGTCAGCTGTGGTGGCGCTGATAGTGGTCCCACGTGATATGTAGGTATTCCCCACTTTTCACTTGCCTTTCAGCTCGATGGCTTCTGCTGGAGTACACGGTATAAATGTGGGATGTCCAGGTGAGTAATCTACCTACTTTTAGTCGTCTTTTTCTTTCGCCGGCTTATTTATTAATATTTACTTGGCTATCGCCTCAACATAGCATCGTTGTTTTGTTATCTTAAATAGTTTTATAAGGTCGTTGATCGATATGGTGACTGTGGTCATAAAAATGGGGATCAGTTTTGTTATTTATTTATTTTTTCAACTCACATGAGCGAGTTTAATTTCGTGTAAGAACTAGCTTTTCTACGAAAAAGTGATACTCTACAGAATTCTGGAATTTCAAGGGATACGTTGTTTTTTCCTTCTTCCTGACATAAAAACAGAAAATTAACTTGAAAATATATAATTTAATACCGATCCCCCATTTTGTGACCAGCAAGTGATGTCCGCGACAACACTGCTTTCTTTCTCATTCATTAGGCTTTTTATTTCTAATAGGTTATAATTTTTTTTTTTATTTTTACTTAATTTTTTTTCTTGAATACTTATTTTTCATAAATGTTACTGTTTTAAGCCTATTGTTTTTCATTAAAGCTTGATGTATTGTTTTGGTTGTGTGTGGGCCGCTTTTCTAGACTATTTTTATCTCTTGTCCCCACTTTTTTTGTACCCCAACATTTTTTTCAATTAACAAGTGGAAAGGAAAGCGTGAATACTGCAATGTGTATAAAAATTCCATTATTTGCGCTGAGAAACTGATCTCTTACTGTTATCAGTTTACCTTGTCTACCTGTTTACTATGTGGTCACGCCTATTTTATTTAGTTTTAAAGTGATTTTTGTTTATCGCGATCATCAGAAAATTAAATTAATAAATCTTATTCCTATTGATTCTGAGCTTTGTATAACATTTCGCATGATTATTACTAATAATTCATCATTATCGATTATTTAATTCGTCACAGCTTTTTTTGTTTGTTTTTGTTTCACATGTATCACAACTTGATTTTTTTTTGTTTGTTTCTAAAAAAAACAAAACAAAATATACATTTCTCTTCTTCGTTTTATAAACTTACACTATAAAAAAATGCAGAAATCTATTTCTTGTATAAAATAGATATTTTTTTACCCTTAGTTAAAAAAAATATGAGGGATTCATTTTTTTTGTCTTTCTTCTTATTCCTCTAAAAACAGTTGACACGAAGCTGCCTTTTTTTTTTTTTTTTTTTTTTTCTTTTAAAAACTTTAAAGACTCCAGCAAGCTGCAACATTTTTGTTTTTGTACCATCAATATTTTTCAAGACTATCCCTCTTTCTTGCTAATTAATTTTTAAAATTTTTCTCAGACCGATTTACCTAGAGTTTTTTCTTTTTCTACTTTGTGTGGAAGGGAACAATCGTATTCATATTTTAAGTTAAAAACTTTTAATAATTTTTCTTTATAAAAACAAGCTTCTTATTTAAATTTTCTCTTTTTTTCCCAGTTCATTTAGTAAGTAATGTTTACTTACTTACTTACTATATCTTCGCAAAAATAGTAGACACCTTTTTTGAGCTATAATTTAAATTACCTCTCGCGCTGTTGTAAGCGCATTGGTTTTTTCGATTTAAAAATGTATTGTAACTGTAGTGTAAACTCTTTTATTCACGTCGTTCGCCTAAGTAATTTGTTTCCTAGATTCATGCGTAAATTGTTATCTTCGTCTCCAGCACACGTTTTTTTTTTGTTTTTTTTTTTTGGTGGAAAAATAACTTTCTACTAGAAATTCTTCTTTTCAAGTAGAAACTGAATTTTTGTTTCGCACTTGATTTTACTTTATTTAAAAATTAAGAAATAGTACTATCTTTTCTTTTGAAGTTCTCCAAAAAGAGAAGCGAATTAGTCTCATCATGAAATACGAATACCTTAAAAAAAAAAAAGCAATCCAAAATTATTCCCATCTTTCAAAGTAGAAGGAAGGATTTAAGTGCGTAGAGGATTTTTCATAAAAGCGGAACAGTCTCAGTAATGAATGCAGACATTGGTGTACAGTGCGCACTTGTACACTACAAAAAAAAAAGCAACAGAATTCATGAGAGTTGTGTCCATTCGAGAGATTTTCTTGTAAAGTTCCTTTTTATTTTTCAAAATCTCATTATTTGTTGATAATTTTTAGTGACTTAGTTTCCGTTCGCGATATCATTGTGATTTTTTTTTTTTTTATATTTGCTTTTTCAACTTTGAAAAGATTTAGAGTGGCATAGTTTTAAAAGTAGTAGTAATATATGAAAAAAATTTATTTAGAATAGAAAAAATTGAGATGGTAAGAAAAACAAAGTTCAGTTATTTTCACTTTCAGAAAGTTTTAAAAAAATTATCCAACAAATAACTTTAAAATATTTTTAGATCTATATTGGGTGTTGACACTTATCGGGTATGAAATTTTAATTATCTTACTTTGGCACAAGGGAAGGCCACAAGTAAGGATCGAAAACTCGTTTGGTCGGAGGAGTGCTTCAGTTTCTACTACTTATTTAACTACTAATTAGTTATTTTAAATTACCTAATAATTTAATTTTAAACATTTTTTTTAAAAATGGAAGCTAGGTTAAGTTAAATCGACAATTTAAAAAAAGTCTTTTTCAAACACTGACAGTTTTTTTTTTCTTCGAGAAACAAAGTAAAAGAAAGGCTTTAGTGGCTAAAAAAATAAAAAGTACTTAAGTTCTTTTCCAATCGTTTTTTTAAAATTTTTTTTTTATATTCTCAAATTCATTTCACAAGAAGGCAGTCTATTCAAAATATTTTCTGTTGAATGTATCAATTAATTGCATAAAACTTGTTTAGAGACCCATATGTTGTGCTCCTCCCATCCATGGTGGAGTGAAGGTTAATGAACCATTCTCACAGATCGATTCGTGAATGTGAAATCGAACATTTAAGTGTTCCATTCTTCACTTTCTGCTTAGTAAAATAACTTATTTATTCTTGTGTATTTTTTACTTAACCAATTTTTGTCTAAAAAATATTAATGAAAGAAAGATTTACCCAGGATCCGAGTTTAAAAAAAGTGTGTGTGGAGGGGTGCAAATTCTAAGTTATGTCTTCAAATGTTTTTTGTAAGGAAGCTAATGAAAAGTTGAAAAATGAAAACGTTGTTATCAGTTCAGAATGTTACTTTTAGTTTTTTGTTATAGAAATTAAAACTGAATAAAAAAGCTGTGAAACCATTTCTCTTTAAAAACGTTGACAGAGTAGACAAGGATTATGTTGGAAAAAATGTATCAACTTTTTGACTTTCTGTCAATTTCCTTTTGATCAAAATTCTGATTGTATTTGTCGTTGATAAACGAAAATCAAATTGTACTATTTTTAGTTAGAGCCAAGGTCCTGTTGAGTGCATCCGAGTCTCCCGTCCAATGTCATTTCTAGCCTTCTTAATTAAAAAGTGAAAAATTGTTTAAGTTTCTGTTTACCAGATTGAAATTATTGATCGTATTTAAAAGAAAAAGAAAAAAAAATGTTCTTCCAAAAACAAAAACAGTTTCTGAATACCAGACATCGACATAACTCTTCACAATTTTTTATTTTTTTATATTTTGACTTTGAGCGCCCCTTTTGGATTTGGTAAGAAGTCATGCATGAAAAATAAAAACTAATAAGATTATCAATGGAAATGTGAAATAATTCAGTGTTTGGTATGCAGAAATTGTTTCATAGTGTATTTTAAACAATAACTCTGAACAAAATCTTTGAAGAAACTCCAGAATGTGAAGAGAAAATTCATTTTCACTGACAACATTGACAACAATTAATGTGAAATAGACATTTAACCTTTCCAAAAAGTGTCTATCAAGAAAAACGAGAATACAAAGAAAGGATATGAATTTACTTAAAAAATACTGTATTGCATAGTAAATGAAAATAGGACATCTGTCTTACTCTTAAAAAAATGAAAAGTGAAAACACTTTGATTTAAAGTTCCTATCATCCAATGATGGGTTCAATTATTATTTATATTTTATTTAAATTGAACAATCATTTAACATAAATTGTGCTTTGCTTTGACAGTGATCTTTCTTTTTTAAACGAGAAATAAAATTAGATTTAAAAGCTAAGGTTTGTTTTCCTGCATGGGAAATTGATAAAATTGGCTCAATTTCCTTTCTCATGTCTCGCCCAATGCTTTGGAATTATGTTGAAATGGATGAACTGGAAGTGAAGTGGGTTTGTATTATGACTAAGGTATGTTAGGCTAGTTCAAATAGGTCAAGAGTGACAACGCTAGTACATTGGTACACTAACTTGAGTTGAGATGCTAAGTACCATCGTTGGATTTTTATTTTTTAGAAATGTAATGTTGCGTATGTCTTGAGTTCATCTTTCATTTAGACAGGATGGATTTAGATTTGATAAATAAAAATGTTTTTCTTGATGAAAGTGAGACTATGGATTCCATCAACCAATTTTTGTCAGCAGATGGAAAACTCATCATACTGATTTATTTGGTTCATGTAAGTTTTTATTTTTATTTTTTTTTTTATTTTTTTTTTTATTTAGTTGCTTTTATCTTCAGTCTTAAAAATTTAACAAGTAAATGGTAATATTAGCAGTTTCCTTACATGGAAATGTTCGGTATTCACAGTCAATGCTACCGTCGGTTGAAATTTATACAATTTTTCTATTAAGGAAATTAGGTTTTTAAAAAGTCCAGTAACTGTTATCGCTCTTTCCAATCAATATTAATGGGGGCTTCATTTGATATGCTGTAGAACGTCAACATCTTGATGTCATTATTTTCTCATTGGGTTTCTACATATGTGCTATTCATTTTAGTTGTTGCGACTGTTGAAAACCCTCAAGTATTGTAGTTTGGGATTCTGTAGCGCCAATCCATGAGGTTTAAAGTTAGTTTTATTTTATGTTTAGTCCAGTAGAAACTAAAAACCTATTTTGTTAGGTTTTTTCTCTTTTCAACATCATAAAGATAGTAGAAAACATTAAAAAAAAAAAAAGTTTTATAAACAAACTGATTTAGTAAAAAAAAAACTTAAAAGCAATCTGTTTTTAGTTTTTTGTTTTCGAATGTGTGGAAAGTGGAATTAGCTAGTAAATTCCTGGCTACTCTGTTGTGTTCACTTGCACACAAATGCTTTGTGAAAGGAATGGCTCCATTTCTCTTTCTAGTTATAGATTAAATAGCATGGTAGACTGGCCTCTCTAGCCTGAGGTGGCAACTAGTCTAAGATGAAGAATTCTGAGTTCCAAACTATGAAGAATGAAACTGCAAACCACTCCACTAGTTATCCCAAGAAGAAGTCATGGCAAATCACAGATAATATTAATAAAGAAAAGAACTTATGGAAAGCCATGATCGCTTATATCCTGGAGAGACCTGGCATTAAATAATGTGTCGTGTCCCTTCACTACGTAGACGATCATAGCTCTCCACAATTTCCCATCCTTTGTAGTTCTTAGTAAATTTTGTCTTTTTGTTATCTCTTCTCAACCCTGTTGTTCCATCAATTTATACAAATTTGTTAGGTAGGTTATGGGATGTTTTGCTCTGTCCCTCTTGCCTTCAATATGCCTTGTGAGTGTCAAATTTTCTAAGCTCTCTTTCCTCATTAAGTGCCCTAAGTTTCAACTGTTTCTTTCTGATGTTAAATATAAGGGTCCATTTTGTCTATAACTTTGATGTTCACATATTCAGCCTATGGTATTCTCAGCATCCTACTGTAGAATCACATTTCTGTTGTTTCAAGTTCTCTTCATGTGTGAGGAGATTGTCAAATATTCATTGTCATAGAGGACTGATACTCTGTAACGGTTCACTATTCATCTCTTTGTATCTAATAACTTTTTCTGTTTCTTAATACGTTTTAGAAGGCATCTTTGACTATCCCAATGTTCCTTTGGATTTCGGTGACACACTTTCTGTTAAAATACTTTCCAGATATTTAAATTGTTGCTCTTGTTTGATTTTGGTATCTCCAATTTGATTTTTGCATGTTAGGCTCTTTTTACTGACAAGAGACTGAGTGTACTTTAAACTTAAAGTAGTTCAGCAAAAAGATTAAAGCAGAGATAATATAACTTAAAAAAAATTGTGGTTAGAAAAATGAAACAATTTGGTTACAAATAATTTAACAGATTAGTAGTAAACATAATTATTCCTTTTTCTCCGTAAACTTTATTCACAAATGCTATTTGAATATTTTCTACATCACAAAATATTTTACACTGTAAAAAAAAAAAGTATTATTTTACTGTTTACGTATTTTGTCTACTTAAACAGATTTGAATATGCACCAAATTAAATGCTATTAATTTTTTGCTTGCTTTTTCATTCCATTTTTATGGAAATGAAAATTCAAGATTTTATGGCAACTGATCTTAAAAAAAAAAAAAAAAAGATTTTTTTAAATTTCAGAATGAAGCAATTTTTATTATTTTGACATAAAATTAAGATGAATAAATAGCTTATCTCACTGTTAAATGGCAGTTTCCATCTCTTCATCAATTCTCTTTGACATTTTATTTATTTTTTTTTTGTCTGTATTTGTTTCATAATCCAGAACATACAGGCATGGAAAGATAAGTGTTCACAATACAGTGATGGTTAACAAGTTAGTCTTGCAGATGTTTTCATGGTATATTGATTTTGATTCTAATTGGATGATTTATGACTGGCTCTGTATGAGATTAAACTGAAAATTTGTGACTCTCTTATGAATATTCGTCATCTTTACAAAAACCTAAAATAATTAAATGTTAATTCAAAAATTTTAGAGAAATTATCATTAGGCTTTTCACATTCTTAGATGAAGTTCTTCCATGTCCTATCAATTTTATTGGGATTTTGACTGAGAGTTGTCCTATTTAGGTGAGGGATTTGTCAGAGTTTAGTTGTATTTGCTCTCTCTCTCTCTCTCTCTAGTGCTTACTACTGAATTTTTTCAGCCATAGCTGGAATAGGAATCAATTCCACTCCTGTTTTTATTTATTTAGAGTTGTCCTTGATTAGTTTATCAACCAAGGTGAGAGAATTCAGTTTGTCCTTTTCATAATTTTTTTCTCTCTATTAAAGAAACTTAGAATATAAAACATTCTATTTTATCTTAAGTAATTTTTAATTCTTTATATGAAGTCTTATCAATATTGTTTTATTTTTAGTTATATTCCACCTGATTATTGTTACTTTTTATCTCTTTACATTGGATCAAGGCTTTCTTTATTATTACTATTTATTTATTACTTGATTTACTCAGTTTTATTGTTGCATTGAATCATAAAACTATAGTGTAATCAACTTTCTTGATGTTAGAGCAAACAGTGTGAAATAAAAAAAAAAAAAAAAAAAAATCTTTTGGTGAGGTTTGATTTTATGAATATCACTTTGATCACTCCTACCATGGAGACTTTTTGATAATTAACCTAATCTGAATCCACAATCATTTTGCTCGAATATTTTAATTTCTCCTTTGCTGACTGATTTTTATTTATTTATTTTTGTTCATCACATTTAATTTTTAAGTAACAAGTTTTGAGTGAAACCTTAGTATGCTGTTTAGTGGAATTGAGAAATTAATATTCAGATGTCTGCTGTAGAAGTAAAATCCTATCCTGTGAATATTATTGGGTGTAAATCTTCTGAGAAGAAATTATTTTGGTTCTTCTTGGTTATATAATTTCGTTTATATACTTAAATGATATCTACATGTTTGGATAAGGTTCTTAAATATATGCTGCTTGAGATATTTTTCAGTTTAGTGAACTAGATCTTCTTACCTACAATTATAAGATACATAAATAATTCCTGTGACAGACTTTTTCATATCAGTTATTATATAGCAAGAAACTTTACTCCTCAAATTTTGATATTTGGTCTGATTTAGGGAGTGGGGTGAACTGATAACTTTTGTAGATCTTTGCCTTGTATGCTGATATGGTTTTATAAAAACAGCATCAAGTTGGCACTCTCTATTTGTCTTTGCAAGTATCTGTGTTGGATTTTGATTAAATATAACATTTTCTTGTGCATAATATGAGAAATTTGGAACAAAATTAAAGGCAAAAAAGTGGAGGAGTTGTATTATACACAAGTACGCTTTGCATAAAAAATCCTCTTATTTGAAACAGCAAGATTTGAATATACTCAGCATAAAAAATTTGAAAAGATTTGAAACTGAAATTAGAAGAAATACACATATGGCTAAACATTTTATTCGTTTCTATTCTTAAATATCCTGAGAAATTAAATATTTTAGTGAAATATATGGCATTGAGATTTTAATGGATAATATGCTGTAACTTAAAAAAAAAATACATAGAGATAGCTGTATTACAGGGTCATACTCAAGGACATAATTTATTGTGTGTTTAGCTTCAGAAAACTGGGTTGGTATTTTACTCAAGTCAATCTGGTACATGTCTAAATAATAGGGTTAAACTTGGTTCACATAGTCTGGTTTTGTCCTGAAGAAATATGATCCTATTTTGGTTTTCTATTTATTACCAGCATTTATGTACAGACTGGCAATTTTGCCTAGAATCTGTTAAGTATCTGTGAATTTTAGTATTTGAAAGTTAATTTTAAAGTTCAAGCATCAGAACCCTGTAGTGGATATCTCTGTTGCTTGATTACCTCCAGGTTGAACACTTGAAACCAGATTCACTTGTTAATTTTGTTTTTAGCATGACAGCATGGACAGTTGAAGAAAAATCTTCTTGATCATTATCTAGATATATAACAGATTAAATGATGGGTACTTGTGTTTCAGTATATTAGATTTTTGTTTTTTATTGAATACTATTTAAAAACCTTTTTTTTTTTTTTTTTTTTTTTTTTTAATTTATTTTATGAGGTATTTCTCAATTTTGTAAAAACTGCGTATTATGGTAATCTCAATTAAAATTTGAATGTTCAGAAATGTTGAGATTATCCAGACCATAGCATTACTTGTGGTTGTCAAAGATACTGAGGAAAGTGCTGAAGATTTGAGGATACTTGTTTTTTTTTTTTTTTTTTTTTTTTGCTTTTTCTCCAATGATAAGAACCAGACGCCAGTATAAACCTGCAAATGCATTAAAATATAATCTGTTCAAGATGTCGGTTTTCATCATTCTGAACTGATAATAAACTTTTTGAAATTTTGGCTTAATTTGCTCTTTCTTCGATATAGCATCAAATTTTTTTCTTCTCCCCATTTGATACATGACAGTCGACACCATTTACTGGGAGGAAGGTTTATTTACTGTGTGTTACATATCTAGTTCTCACAAAATGTAGGTATCTGGTTTCTACCCCACTCTCTCATTAACTCTGTAAAATTTCTCGTCTGATGAAGATACTACTATTGCTCACTAAAGAAATGGTTTACTTCAGTTATGGCCTACCTTACCTAACTCTTCAAAACTGCTTGACTCTAAATTAAGTGGTATTTTCATTGTGAGGACATATTATTAAAAAAGTTTTGGAAAATCTTTTAATAGAAATGTGCTAATTTGTTAAATCTGTTGACATGTAGAATAAACTAAAACTTTTAACTACTAAAAATTGTAGCTAATAAAAAAAAAAATGTCTGTTGCCTATTTCAGAGCAATGTCTAATTATTACATGTCTGACTCAGATTTGACATTAATATTTCTGGTATTGAAAATGCACTAAAACCTGTCTATATCATTTTTATCTGATATAAATGTAATCAGATAAACATATTTAGTATGTAAATCTTGGCTGATGTCTCCCGCCCCTTATTGGGCACCCTCCACACTTTTTATACTTTGAAAAGCCTCAACATAATTTGAAAACCTTCCTTCTTCGCAAACACGTAGCTAAGTTATGTTTTCTGAATATATCTATGTTTTAATAAAAAGTAGGTAGTGATGATATGGGAATCTTGTTGTGAGGTATGTTATTAAAATTGTGTAATGAGGTTGATTCTCACTAAGTACCCTGTTTTTAGCCTTGTGCTAGGTTAAGCTTTATAGATAATTATTATTAATGACATTAACTATATATTTATTGTATGATGTTCTATTCTATGCTTTATGATATAGGTAAATTATGAGGCTGTTTATATTTGCAAAATCTGTGACAAAAACATTCATCATGAGAAAATCAAATTTGTACATATTTATGTGTAATAAATATTGCCAAATGACTGTCATATAGATGAACATGTTTTGTTAGTTAAAGATAGTTTTGTTTTGTATCCTGTCCTTTCAATTATGGCTTTCCATAATTTCCTTTTCATAATTGCTAGAATTATTCTTTGGACAGATAGTGGAGTAATTTTCCCTTTCTCTACAGCTTTGAATTCAGAATTGTTCTTAGACTGGCTACTGTATTGAGTTTAGAGATTTCAATCTGCCTTATTTTTGTTTGGAGATGGATTCATGTTTATCCTAAAGGTACTAGTTCCATTTTCTGCACTGATAATTGTTATGCAACCTCTGGCTGTGCGTCACGAAAAGGACCTCCAATCTGTTGTGAACTGGGGCAGGAATTGGCTGGTCAACTTTAATGCCTCAAAAACAAAACTGCTCTCTATGAATCACCACAGAGATCCTTCCCTGCCCTCCATTAGAATGTCTGATGCTCAACTTCTCAAGAGCACCTCTCTATGACTGCTGACCTGAGATGGAACAAATACATTGAGTCAATTGCTTTGTCCACTGCAAGGAAAGTTGGCTCCCTGTGCCGCGCCAGGAAATTTTTCTCCCCGGAATCGATCCTCTAGATCTACAAATCAACAATTCGCCCTTGCATGGAGTATTGCTGCCATATATGGTCTGGAGCCCCTTCTGTTTGCCTGGGGGTTCTTGATAAGCTCCAGAGGTGGATATGCAATATAATTGGCCCTGTTCTGGCATCTCGTCTACAGTCGCTCTCTCACAGATGCGTCGTCGCCTCTATCTGTCTTTTTTACAAATACTTTCATGGCAATTGCTCCGAGGAGCTGCATTCGCTGGTTCCCAGACTTCATGAGTTCAAGCACCCTACGAGGCTGGCATCCCGCTCTCACCCTTTCACTGTCGAAACTACTAAATGTAGCCGTCTCTTCTACTCCAATAGCTTCATGTCTCGCACCTCTCGCCTGTGGAACTCCCTTTCCTATTCCAGTTTCCCTGAGAGCTATAATCTCCAACTATTCAAATGTAAGTTGCCTTGATCTATCCACTATCCTTCTCATCCTTTCCTCTATCACTCCTATCTGATCTTGCTCCAAATCTTCTGTAACCCCTTATGTCCTAGTGGCTTTCCTGCCTTGCTTGGGGTGAAACGCTTAAAAAAAAAAAAAAAAAAATAAATAAATAAAAAAAAAATACCTGCATGTGTTAAGGACGATTAACCCAAATGAAAGTATGTTTATTTTTTTATGTATAATCTTTTATATAATTACATGTCTTCACTGAATTGCTAACTGATTGTATTTTTTGCATCAATAGTAACCTAAGAAAGTAGTAGTAATTTATTTATTTATTTATATTTGTCCAAATACTTGGTTAAGTGGGTGGAACAGGGGATTGAAATCAACACACTACAGACAATTGCCCCCAACCCCATTTACATATTGAGCTATTATGAATATAATAATCTGGTAGCATCAATGCCTCTTATAAATATAGAATTACCAATGTGAATCTATTCTGTATATATCCCGGTAACTCTGTCATAGAAATAAATGTATCAAGTTCTATGAAGAATCCTGAAATTATTTTCTCTTGCTGTTAACAAACATCTTTGTGTTGAATATGATTCATGAGAAAGAACTTTAATTTTTTTTTTTTTTTTTCTTTTCTTGAACAGTTTAGATATGGCACTGAGTGGTCTGTTTCTCTCTTGAGAAAACTGGAAATTTGAGTTTGGGTCAAGTTTAAATGACCCTCAGTTGCAGTTCTCATAGTTTCCAACTCTTTTAATGAGTGTTTTCTCCATTGCTGCTGTAGAATTGTAAATATCTAGAAATGGAAGCAGCATCAACAGTGTTTAAAACTAACAGTATGAATTCATAAAAATGCAGATACTTCTATAGTTGATGATGAATGTTGAAATGTATCACTAAGCATGATATTTTATAAAGGTCTCATAGATTTTTGCTCATTGTTGATGACTTTATATGAATTATTTTCTTTTTAATTAGTTGTCTATTTAGAAATAGAAAGTATTGTAAATATCTATTAAATATGGATGCTGCTACTGATTATTCTCTTAAATCTGAAATTGTTAAAAATACAGTTTTACTTTTGAATATTTGTTTTAATGTCAAAATTGCTTGATTTGTATCAAGTCACCAAAGAAGTTAGTTCTGACGTTTCTTTCTTTTCAACTCAAAAAAAAAATATAAATCCTTTAGATGGTAACAGTCCATAATTATTTTCAGCAAATAAAAAAACAACACGCACAATTTATTACCATAGAACTTTTAAAAGATGTATATAATGAGTGAAATCGGCATGGTAGACCAAAAATTGATTGTTTGGGCTTGCCTATTATGAAATGTTGGAACAAAAACAGCAGAATCAGCTTGTAAGATATGTACAGCATTTGGTGCAGGTGAAGTTAGTCATTGTACTACTAAAAAGTGCTTTAGCAGGTTTTCAACTAAAAATGAGTCATTAAAAAAAGGTGCACCTTTATTTATAAATGATAGTAATTATTGATGATTGTACTTGTTGAATCTGATCCACTGCTTCTTGCTTCAAAACATACTTGCTTTAAGGTTCAACAGGAGAAATGAAACAAAACCATATTGGAAATGGATACACATTAAAAAAAATAATAGATTTTTATGCAAATTTATTGACTAAAACAAATAGGCAAGGAGGAGACTGCATGAACTTTCTGGTTACATAATATTTGTTGAACTTTGCATGAGGACTAACAAAGTAGAAGGATTGTGCTACAACCCAAGTGGGGAGGGTTTATTGCTTTTGAATATCTGCTTTCAAAGTTATGACACTGACTTTGCATTGGTAGCAAATAACTATTTCAATCACAAGACAAACCTTAAGGTAGGTATTTCTTGTTTCAAATCCTTCTCTCCATTGCTCTGTAGGGGAAAGTACAATGATTTTAAATATTTTTATCAATACATTTTCTTAATGTGGAAAATTACTCATATGCTGCTTTTTTCTTAACTCAGTATATTTTATTTATTTTTCTTTATGATACTATTAACTGGATTTCCAGTTTGATTCTGAATTTAAACATGTAATATTCAGTTCTTTTGATTAATTTTTTTGATTTTTTTTTTTTTTTTTTTTCTTAATGAGTAGAAACTTAATTTAGGTTAATCTGTTACTGCACAATGTTTGAAAACAATTTTATTTTATTTTTTTGCTATCAGTGTAAATTAGTGTTTGTAACATATAAATGGTTATTTTTGGAATCAACCGTTGTCAATATAAATTGTTAATAGTAACAATTTTTAAAAAGAATTGCTTTTACATCGAGAAAAAGTGGGTTTCCCTAGAATATGTATAAAAATGAGAATTTGAAGGGTAAATAATTTACATTATAATTTGTTTGTATTCAGTTGTGAATTGGATCACTTTTCTGAAAAAAAAAATCAGTTTAAGTATTGTTTGTAATTTTCTATAATTCTTGTTCTTTATCAAGATGTCAATAACATGAAGAAAAATTAGTTTTCTTCATTATACATGTTCATAAATGATACAATCTTCTAATTGTTAGTTTTTGACATCTTCAAACTGTATTGGAACTGTTTGCGTTGTAGTCAATTCTGTTTGGGAATAGTTTTTTGGTGATGAACATTTAAAATTTTGTGATGTGAAACAGGCTTTTTATAGGATATAGAAAGAAACACTTTGGGCAGACCTAGTAGTATAAGGGGGAACAAGATCTTTGGACTTAATTGATAAACACAGCCTTTATAAATTCTTAATAATATTTTTCTTAAATTAACTATCGAAGCAATTATCTAATTTTAAAGTAATATTATTTTTAAGTTGAATGTTATCTAAACTCCTACCATTTTATTGTAATTGTTTTAATTTAAATGTTTGGTACATATGGAAGCATTTATTCCTATAATGGGTGAAATAGATTTGTTTGCAAAAGTCCTTTTTCTTGTTTCTGTTTATTGGCTAAGATATTCAACTGTACAATGTTGCTTAAATCTAAATCCCATAATGTGAAGTTTGAAATCTTGTTAACCATTAAATAATTAAAACTGCTTTTTATGGTAGCACATACTTTTTCAACAATTAGTTTGGCATCTAACTTCATGTATTTACAGAAATATTTTCATTTGATCACTTAATATAGAAATGTTTCTAGAAACAAATTATACAAGTTAAATTAATATTTTAATTTCTGACAACCCCTCCCCCTAAAAAAAACTATTGGACTATTTTTGGAATCTGATCTTGTGTATACCTGTTAAAAGGCCTTGCGCTGTTGTTTGAATAAGTTGGCATTCTGTTAAATATCTCCAAAGCTTACAATGCAACAAATACAAGATTCTTGTATAATCTAAGCTGTATGGCATGAATGTGGTGATATAATTTTAAGTGATATACTGGTGATAACCACCAGACACCCATTTCTTCATGGTTAACTCTAAATTTATATTAGAAAATAATAATCCAGATTTTGAATTCTTGATAAGATATTTTTATTCATAATTTTTGTTGTATTAATAAAACCTATGATATTCAATTGATTCAAATGTTGTGGAAAAAAACCTAAAAAAATAACTGAAAACATAAAATTATAATCTCGAGTTACTGTTAAGACTGAAATGTTATTGGTTCTGACATTTTAGTTGGTATGAAATACAAACAGCATAGTTGTTTTGGGTGGATCAGTTTTGTTTTATTTGTTTTTTAACTTTGCCTATTAATTGCATTATCCACACCCTTTTTGTTCTTTCATGATTTTGACTATACAGGAAGTGACTGATTGATTCCATTACATAATCATGGAAATGGTAAATATGCTCCTGAATTTCTCCAAAGATTTTAGTATTAATTCCATGATTACTGACTGCTCAGATATATTGTTTTATTCTCATAACTACCAATAGATTTCCAATGGGATTATTGTCATGCATTTTTATTTAAGCTTTTCAGCAAAAAACAGTGTATCAAAAGGATGGCTTTTTTTTTTTATTGACACTGCTATTATTTAACTATCTTTGCTCCTCATCATTTTTTCTTTAAAAAGTGATTGTAATAAAATCTAAACTTGAAAGTGAATTTATACATTTTCTTTGTTCTTGAGAATTGACTACAAAAATAATAAATGCTATTTATGTGATTGTTTAGTCATGCTATTTATTTATATTGTTCATTGGAATTGTTGGCAAAACATCGGCAATAATTTAGTAAATGCTTATAAATTTATGAATAAAAAAATGTTCATATTTTTTTATAAATTAGTAAATGACAAATATTACATTGTATTAGTTTTTAGAAAGTTGTAAATATAAAATTATTCTTGTAAATTATTTAATAGTGTTTAATATTTTTGTTGTAAATTCTCAACAACAAATGTCATAAATTAATTTTTATATGTTGAGGTTTTATTTCACTTCTAATCATTGCTTTTTAAAATGGTAAACATTGCTGAAGAGTGAAGATAGCTAAAATAAAAGCAATGTCTATAGAAAAACTGTCCTTTTTGACTTTTTTTTTTTTTGTAGGCACAAATATCCATGTTTGCTAGCTTTTCAATACATAAAAATCTGAGGTAGAATTTTTTTTTTTTTTTTTTTCCTGAATTTGTAACACTTAACAAAGATTATTTTAAATTTGATAACCCATTTTAAGTTATTATGGGTAACATAGACTTGAAATGCTGGCAATGGAAAATTGTGGTCAATATTCAATTTTTTAATTGCTTTGGTACTAAATTCATCAGATGATATAATTTCTACTTTATAATAAAGTCCCCCAATTTCTTATGGATTTATCTTAGCCTAAACAACTGATTTGCTAAATACACCAAAACTATCAATGTAATCTTAGTTCTTTAAGTTGTGTGTTCTCCAAATCAACATGCTTTGTGAACATAGTCTTGGTTCAGTCACTTTTCATGATAATGTATGAACAAAAACTGATGCAATGCTCAATTTAGATGCTTGACTTAGTCATATTTTGAGAACTGAAGCTGTTTGTTATTTCTTGCTGAAAGAGCCAAATTTACTGGGTTGAACTTAAGATATTCTGTTAGTTTTTTTAATATGACTTACAATCTTGACTAGGTTTTTAAAAGATTCCTTTGCTAACAAAGTTGTATGGCCTTTTTACAAGCCTGTTAGTCCATTACTGCTAACCCTGCTGATTGCTCTTCTCATAACCTATGTTGTTTTTATTTAACAAGTTGCTTACTGTACCTGTGTTATTTAGCGATTACCCTCTAAGTACTGATCAGGTTAAAAATTGCTTAACTATGGTAATCAGATGAGAACCAGTTCTTTCAGAGTGACTTTACTATAGGCTCAGTGGAAGATTGTTAATGTCACATTAAGGCTCAGTTGAACTGTAGCTAGTGAGGAAGGGAAAGACTTGCAGCTTCTCATGAAAGTGATTATATTGTAACATTGTATCCTCCAACATTAATTGAAATCTGTTACTTATTATTAATACTACCACCATCACCACCCCTTTTCATTGATAAAACTATTGGCTACAAAATGGCTTTGAGGATTATAATTGGAAGTTGGGGGATAAGTATTTGCCTACTTTTCAGGTTCATGGGACAAAGGAAAAATGTGGATTAAGTTGGACTTTAATTTGCTCTCAATATGTACCTTTTGTCTAATTTGTTTAACTTTTTTATTTTTTTTTTTTTTTTTTTTTTTTTTTTTTTAAGGTGTTGCCTTTGTTATCAATAATTTAACCAGGAAGCTAAGCAGCCTGCTGCTTTAATACCCCATCTTTTACTAATAAAATTTGTGGAGGAAATCAGTAATACTCAACCCCTTTTTTTCTCTAAACTGAGGAAATACAACTGATAATTGTTAAGTTTTGGCAGATATCCATTTTAGGGCAGACTACATGTCTGATGACACTGTCTGTTTTTATTTTTTATGAATGCAGAGCTCCTTACAAGGCAAACATTTGAATGTTATCTGAACTTTGCAAATCCTTTTTGTCAGTGAAAATGAAGCTGTCTCACTAGCTCAGTACAAAGGATAACACTTGGATCTGTTGTTTATATATATATATATATATATATATATATAATTTTATTTGGTCCAAAGCAGACAATTGTTGCACCTATAATACTGAATATTTACAAGCATGGGCATGAAACTTTCGTTCTTATCTGGCTTAAGTACCAACAGCAATGTCAAATCAGTTTCTATTTATAGAATTTCTATTATAATTATTTGCAAATGCTAATTATACTTCCAGGGATTCTTCTCTGCTTATACTTTTTTTTTTTTTTTTTTTCTGAAGAAATTAATTCTGTAATAAGTAAAGATCACTCTAGAGATCTTTTTCTTGAACAGACCCCCCCCCCTGCACGCATTCAATTTATACTCCATTAAAACTTACATGGAAACTTGTGACCCCAATTGAATTGGGAATTCTTCATTTTTTTTTTTTCTCTTTAAGTATAATGTATTTCTAATAATTTTCTATTTCCAGTGTCCCAAAAAAATGTTTTGGAGATCTCAAATTATGAATCTTAAGTGAAAGAATGTGGAATATAATGGAACTAGAAAGTAAATGTTTTAATATTCAGAATGATAAGTCTTTTACTTAATAAATTAAAACGTTTTTGTCAATCCAATATAAAATGTTGCCCAAAATCGTACTGTAGAATTTTATTGCAGTTTTGGGAAGTACAGATCTCATTGCTGAATGAATAATTTATTGTAGTTATTTTGTTAGTTCTGCAAGGTGTTTACAAATACTTTTATTCAATTTGATAAATACACAGATGGAAACTTAGCATATAATTGAAGATGCAGATATACTATGTCCCTTCAGGATGTGGGCAATTGTAGTTTCTCCACAATTTCCTGTCTTTGTAGCTCTGAGCAAATTTTATCTTTTGCTTTCCCTCCTAGACCCTGTTCTGCCAACCATTTACACAAGTTCATTAGGTAGGTTATGTGCTGCTTTCCTCTGTTCGACTTGGCTTAAATGTCCTGTGAGTGTCAAATTCTGCATGCCCCCTTTACTCATTCCAATTGTCACTTTCTGATTTTAAATATGTGTCCTT
The DNA here is from genome assembly GCA_903632075.3 of Acanthosepion pharaonis. Lineage (NCBI taxonomy): Eukaryota > Metazoa > Mollusca > Cephalopoda > Sepiida > Sepiidae > Acanthosepion > Acanthosepion pharaonis. The sequence continues at coordinate 119,128 of CAHIKZ030001079.1, forward strand.
TTTTTAATTTTCCTTAAAACTTCATTACTCACATGTTCAGCCTATGAGGAGATTATTCATCATTCATTGCCATATAGGAGGACTGATGTTATGTAACAGTTTACTCTTTTCCATGTTTCTTAATACTTTGCTTAATTTTTGGAAAGCATTTTTTACTGTTCCAGATTGCCTTTGTATTTTGGTTTACTGAAATGAATTTGCCAAATTGGGGAAATAATTTTTTGATACCTTGTATTTATAAGGACCTGTCTGTTATAGAATGGACTTAGTGACCAAGAATAATTTTAACAGGAAAACTGAAAAAAATATTGAAATAAAATGCATTTGAATATAATTTGTGCAAGTCTTTTCCTAAACAAAGATTTAGACAAATTTCATGTGATTTTAGACCAGAAGATATAAAGAACATTAAAATTCTAAAATAATTTTTGGAATCCATCAACACTGTATATAATAAATAAATAAAAAAAATAATTGCATACTGATTGATGAAAGAATGCTCTTGCTGAAAATAGGTTTCATTTCACAATGGGAGAATGTGATACATTGTCATTTACTTATTTCTTATGGTAATTAGTTTAAAATAGCATTTTATAGTAGGTCATCAAGAAATTCAGTAGTTCTACCAGTAGGCTACTGTTCCCTACCCCTAATGCAATTGGAAAATGTCTGGAAGGTGGATCCCTAAGAGTTAAATTTCAAATATTGTTTTTTCTCTGAAAGATGAGAAAGTAAAGTCAAGAATCCAGTGTAACATTGATGCAACAAAATATCATTTGATGCTTGTTTTATTTATTTTTTTTTTTTTTTAATTCTTTTATTTTACAAAAATGGGATTTCTGCAAAATAATTGGCATAAATTATTCAAAATTTATTAAATAGTCATTATTTATTTATTTTTACAATAATGTTCACCCTGTACAAGGTTCAAGAGTCACTTGAGGTAGAGGGCTAGAGAGGCACTACCCCAAGCAGGGGGATAATGCCACCAGGATGCAATGGGCCCACTGGAAGTGATAGAAAGGAAGACTTTAAAGGGAACCGGAAACCTAATCTTAAACAGGGGATAAACCTCTACTCCTGTTCAAGAGACTGGAGAGGAGTATGAAAGGCAAACCTACTTCAAATAAAAATAAACACCTCTGTTCTGTAAGTTATGTTTTAGATGTATTAAATCTAGCAACTATTATGGAATATAGTAATTTGCCTCAGCAGGAAAGCAAATGTGACAAAAGGTCCATTTAATATACTTGGGCTCCTTGTACTAAATTCTTGCATGTAACATTGTTAAAGTAGCAAGTGACTGAATTTCTGGGATGAGGAGTTAACATTATTTACATGCAAACTAATGTCTTAATTTTGTTGCTATCATCATAATGTTGCAGCCATTGTGCCATCCAGCCTTCATCAAGTGCTTGTTAATCTGAGTAACCTTCAGGGAATTTTGAACTGAAGCTCTTATTTAATCCATGGGGATAGATTGGTCTCATTCTGTTATTTCTAGGGATATCTTGCCTAGTTCTTGTTAAAGTGTTGGTTCATGAATTTGGTTACATACTAATTGTGAGTTCAATCTTTGGGCTGGGCAGTACAAACTTAGACTCATTAGAAATGGGTCGAGCAATAACTAAGCAGTATTAAGTAAGAATTAAACAAGATATCCATAAACAATCTACCTTTTTAGATTAAATATTGGTTTCAATTTGAAATTAACTGAATGAAGATTACCTGGATTGATGAGCACCTTATGAAAGCCAGTGAGAACAATGGCTGAAACATTGTGATAACAAAGATGAGGACAATAGTCTGCATGTAAATAGGTAACAAGTGATATTTATGCTTTAGTATTGTTTGTATCAATATATTTTAAAAAAAAGGCTTTCCTGTTGACTTGGGCATGTAGGTAAAATCTAATCCCCCCGCCCCCCACTAATTAAATTTTTCAGAAGAAAATAAAAACTTATGTTAAGCAAAATATTAAAAAAAAACCTGCTGGCCTTTCCTTTTGAAAAAGAAAAGAAGAACCTGTATCACATGTGAAGCAATTTTTTTGTGAACTTTTTTTTTCTGCAGCTGGTAATTGGCTTTGCCTTTGTACACCTCCTCTTCTCTGCTTCATATAAATCCTTTCATTGTTTCAGGGTGAATATTTCAGGCAACTTAGTTTCAGGGTTCAATCTTCACTATTTTCAGAAAAGAGTTGGTAGTTATAGCAACCAAATTACTTGCAACTTGATAAGTTGTTTTCAGGTTTTTCTGAGATATTCAGATATATCACTATTCAGTAAAATGTCCTATTTTCATTTAAATATCTTGTACATGTGTCAGATTTAAATTTTGTTTTTTCAATTGTGATCAGTATTTCTTGTTCTAGTTTTAACTGAATTTATGAAATGAAGAACTTATACATGAATCTGCTTCAAGTAGTGTTCTCATCTTGTTACATTTTGGCTATTATACTGTCTGGTCTTCTGGTTTCTGTTGTGTTTCTATTTGTTGCTCTACAACATTTTGATTCACATGAGAATGGATTGTTTCAAGTTTTAATTTATTTTGTTTTAATTTATTTTACTGCTTTGAAGTAATTTATTTATCAACTATTGTCAGTCTACTGCTGGAGAAAAACCTTTCCCATCAACTTCCATGACAACTACAACTGTGCTAATCTATTGTCTTGTTAACAAACATCTGTTATATCACTCCATTTTCTTTCTAGTCTTTTGTTGTGTTTCTACTTCTCGCATGATCACCAAAGTTAAGCAACATCAAAGTTGGTCAGTACCTAGGTGGGAATGCTAGGTGCTGTAAGTTTGAGTGGTATAATGGCTCGAAATTGGAGAGCTGATTTCATGTGGGTTTGTTATATTCACTTACACACAAAAGGAAAAGTATGAATCCGCTTCTCCTCCCAGCTATGGGTCAATTAGTAGAACTTGTATCAGTAAATCATTATCATCTCTAAAAAAAATTCTTACAATCTAAAAAATATTTTCTTTTTATTTTGGCTTTAAATAACATACAAAGTTTGATAAGCCATAAAAAAACAAATCAAATCAACCTGCTGTGTTTGCTATTAATTAGGTATCATTTTAATCAACCCTTTGCTCCATCTGTTATCTTTTCTTTATACGGTGACTGTCCTGCTTCCCTTTTTGTCATTTAATCACTTCTATGATACGCCTTTGCTTGGTCTGTTCTTTAGTTCATGACTTTTCTATCTCTTAGTTATTCTTAGCACTCATCTTTGTACTAATAAGTACCTGTAGAATATTAAATAGATTTACAAATTACTTTAGGTTCTCCTTTAGTATATCCTTGTACCAGAATTGGATAAACCAAATACTAGTGTGTGTGTGTGTGTGCATACAGGAACATAAAGAAAAATTCTTGGAATACCTTAAACCTTATGAAAAAAATTTATATAATGTATTCTGTCAGCATAGATTTTAAAAAGTTTTTTGTCTTCTATTGTTCAGTATGTTATTTGTGTAAATTTGATAATATATGTAATAGATTTTATCATCTGATTAACTCTGAAAAAAGTGGTTACGAACCATATTTTATGGTTGAGTTGTAGACTTCTAGCTTGACAATGGTTGTTTTTATTTAACATATGTTGTGGATAAATAGTCAGTTTGAATAGACAGCAGTTGTCTGTATATTAATGGCATTACAGCCTGTCTTCTCTTTTATTTATCATGAAATAAGTTTCCAATTGTTATTGGGATATGAGAAAACTAACAGTAAAAAGTTAACTGTGGGTGAGGTTTTAAATCTGGGTGTCAGATTTTATTTCTACTCAGCCTAGTTGCCATGGCTCAGTAGTCTACAATTAAGGGTGTAAAATCTACCCTCTTCCAAACAGGGTGTGGTTTTGAATCTTGGCAAAAAGGAATTCTCTGCTACTGGTATTTAGTTGTTCTGTTCTAATTATTGGAAACTTGTATTATTGACTGTAATTTGCTTTATTTTTTAATAAATATAAAAATTAATTTTTTTTTTTTTTTTCTTTCAAGATTAGTCACTAAAGATACAGAAAAATTGTTAAATTGAGTATGAGTGATGCTCAAAAAGTAATGCCTCTTATTAATTTTCACAAAACAATAATGTTATTAGGTAGAGGAAGTTTTCAGTTACAAAATATTTTGATATATAGTCATCACTATTGGCTATGTATTTTTGTCAGCAATGAATAAGATCTTATGTCACATTCTAAAAATCTATTACTGGTAGAAGTGACTTATTTTTTATATACACTTCTATTGCCACTGCTGAAATGCATTATCAACTGCCTGACTGTGCTTACATCCCCTTTTTGGTCTATAAATGTTCAGCAAGTATTGATGAATGGGAATTTATACAACTTTTTCACTTGTTGGAATCTAATGATACGCATCTACTCTGACAGTCATTTCGCTGCCTGTCTGTAACAAGTCAAAAATAACAAAAATTGGTTAATGGTGGGAATGTTCAATTTTTATTGCCATGCCACCAACATCCACCTCTAATATCATGGGCCGACATTTAGTGTTTAATATCTTTCCTTACTGCCAGAAACACTATTAGCATAGAAAATGACTAAAGCTAAGTAGTGGGTTGTAATAAATTGACACCATGCCTAAATATATGCAATCAAGTCAGCACAAAAAAGTAACCATGATTGGTACATATTTTCTTCCCTGCCACTAAAATTTATAAAATCTAACTGTTGGGTTGAATGAAATTTTTTATTTGTTTTAATCAATCCAGTCTGTGATATCAAAAGTTACGTGTGTGTGTAATTATATATAACATGCACACACATATGCTTACATCAAATTATTTAAAAAAATATATTTTTTTTTTTTTAAATTAATAATGCAAGTAAATTGTTTAAACTGGTTTCAGCTATTCAATACTGCTAAAAAAAAAATTGGGTGAGAAAAAAACATTTTCATATTTTGATGTATAATATATCAAATATTTTTTGTCTGTAACTTTTTGCTATAATAATTATCTCCTTTACTCTGGTGACTTTAGGTGGTTTGCAGTGATCTTTATGATCAGGAATTGAAAAGACTGACTCTGTTAGGAAAGAGTACAATAATAACTGAAAAAAATGTTTAAAGACTTGTGTGTGAAAACCTAATAATGACTTAACAAAATTACTAAAATAATTGTTTATTTTTAATTTATTTACTTGTTTTACATATAATTATTTCCATATTTCTTAACTTTTTTTGGTTTTACAAAGCCCATCCCACTCATTTATGCTGCCACATTTAGTCTCCACCCACTACAAAATACTTTTATCCTTCAGACCTAGGAACAGTGATGGTAGACATCATCATTTCACTTACTAATTTTAAAGCACTTATTCCAAATTCTATTTTTGTGTCCTCTTTCTTAGAGTGTAAGTTGGACAGTTAAGCTGCTTCCAGGACATTGATGGCTTTTTGATTTCTTTAAGCAACCAACCATCACCACCTACTTTCCATTACTAACTAAATTGTAACTCCTTTTCTTCCTTTTCCACCTTTTTGTACTTTTTAATAATGCAATATGTACTTTTTGTTTGATGATGGTGAAATCATTTTGAAATTACTTTCAATAATTGTTTTTCTGAGATGATTCTAGCTTGGGATTTTGTGTATTTCTTTTTTTATGTCAATTCTTTTTCTGCATAAAACCACTACAATGTTCTGGTTTCTTTTCATTTGGGATTGGTTGAAAAGCCATTTCCTTTATCTCCAATTTTTCAAAAAGCAGGGGAGCAGAAATAATTGTAGAATGCATTTTTTTCTTCTATTTAGGGTGCTTCTGTTAAAGCTATTGGCTTTTGCTTGAGTCTTGAAGAATATACCAGAACAAAGTGAAACTTATATAAACAGGAGCTTTATTTTATTTTTTTTTTTTTTTTTTTTTTTATTTTAACTGTTTGCCTTCCCTTAGATGAGTGATTAGCAAACTTGTCTTTACTACTTTTAGATTGTTCATTTAGTGAAATTCTTGTAACTTGAATATTTCTTTGATTTTTGTAGTTTTTTTTTTATCATATTATTCAGGTGGTTATAGAATGTAAGCTATATGAATCAAAACTTAAAGAATGTAGCCTTTGATGAAATTAGATCTTCTATCCTGTCTGATAATTTTCACCCTTACTAATTTTATCATTGAGCTAAGGGGTCTTTCTCATCTAATTAGCCATTATATTGTTACTTACAATAAGAATATATTGATAAAAGGATACAATAAGTTGAAAAAAAAAATTAGTAAAAAATTACCACTGAAAATACTTCATTTAAATTAATCATTTTAAAACTATTATATATTATTAGGGTATGTCAAAAATTTTTTTTTTTTTCAATTTTTTGAGAGATTCTGTATATATTTTTTTATTTTTTTTCCAAAAATTTGGTCTTGTATACTACTGAGTTGTATATGGCAAATCTTTGGAATAAATATCTGCATGTGTACTTTCAATAAATCCTTATAATAATAAAAAGAAAAAAAGGTTGAATGTCATGATGACTTGTTTGACTGATTTTTTTTTTTTTTTTTTTTTTTTTTTCCAGACTGCTTAATATGACTACTAACTTATTAATTTTATTCTCAATAATAATATGATATAAATTTGTGCTGTCACATACCTTTCTTGGTGGGTGGAAACCGGAATTATGTCATAGAATTTTGATGATGAAGTCATCAGTATGATTAGCCTTCATTGAACTCCCATTTCCTCATTCTGATTTCCATTCCCAACCTGCAAATTCTGTCAGAATATGGAACAATTTCCTGTTACCAACCTCTTTGCAATCTATATTTTTACTGTCAATTTAGTGCACAAGTGGCATCAATATCTTGCACTTGAAGTATCTGTTCATGTTTCCTTGGGATTTAAATACTTGAGATACAGTGAACAGGAGAGCATAATCCTATCCTTTGTTATGGCGATATCAAATGACAAGACCATTTCAGTAGTGACAATTTACAACAGGATATAGTCCTACACACTCTTCACCAGTGAGCAATGACCTTTTTTGTGAATATGTGGGAGTAGCTAGCAATTTGTAAACCATTAGATGTTTGTATTTTTGTAGGAGTTATCCATATCATTTAAAAAATGGTCAGTACAGTTTTGTGAACCACCATATAGAAACTCTGTTTTACTAGAATATATATATATATATATATATATATATATATCGCATGTTTTTGCTTTTAAGTTTCATGAGAATGAAATGGAGAAAAAATTCTATTTTTTATTTTTGTGTTTCTTGTTGGTTAATCAGACCTCATGTGTATTTATCCTGTCAAACAGCATTTGGGCATGTGTGTGTAATTCTAGTGTGTTTGTGTATTACAATTCTAGTTTGTTTATACTGGATTTGGTTGATAATGTGTGTTTTTGCATGTCTAATAGCTATTTTTATTTGTGTCTGGTAGTATCCATATCGTTAATTGAGTGATGGTTTTGTGTAAGAATAAAAGAATTTTTATCTGTTGACATTTATCAATATCTCAATGGTTTGGCATTTGTAAGTAAAGGGTACATAACAGTAAAAATTACTTGAATATAATGTGAATATGTTTTTAATATAATTTTTAACAACTTGATCTTAAAAATTTAGGAAGATACTTTAGGACAAGTAATCTAATATTTTATTGAATTTATATACTTTGACTTTATAATCTTACTTATGAAAATGCTTGTTGAGGAAATGTTAGAAAATTACCAATAAATTTTAAATTTGCTATAGTTACCATTCTTATTTTCTGATAATGTTGCATATGGAAATTTGTATTTACAAAAATTGGCACATTTGTGCATATACACACACACACACACAATTTTTAAATACTGGGGGGGGTCACTGAATTGTAAGCTTTTGCATTTGTGATTAGTAAATATAGTTTTTACTTAATAACAATATCACTGAAGTTCTACAAATTTTAAGATTTAAAACTATAAATTATGATTTAAAATTTAAAAAAAAAAATTCCTGTAAAAATTTACAATTCACTTAAAACTTTTTTTTAAAACACTAGTGTCCCTAATATATCGTATTTATAAAAGCAATTAAAAGCTTTTCTAATTAAATAATGTCTTTATTACAATTTATGATTCAGAGCTGATTTTCTGTAACTGGGGGTTCTGTTATACAAAAGAAGTTACTGATTTAAATTCTCTGAGGACTTGTCCTCATAAGTTCTGAAAGTTGCATTAAAATCTGACAATTATCTGATAATTATCTGATTTTTGCAAGAATTTCCAAATCAATGTAATTTTCACTGAAAAGTAGCTAAAATTTTCCATACTAATTTATGGTCACCTGATGACTTGAAAAATTGTTTACTATAAATGGCCAAACCCTTTCGTGCATATCTCTCAAAATTTGGTGTGCATAATTATTGGACTCTGGGGATGGTCTTAACAATTTTAACTTTTTTTTTGTTTGCTCATTGTTGAGAAAGTTACTATATTGCTTATTTTTTTTTTTTATATGGAAATGTCTTTTGTAGTCATAATTAAAATTGTTCAGTGTAAAATTATAATTTTCTTTAATGTCTTAACAAGAAAAATATTTATGCTTTGAAAAAGCAATTTTACAGATTTTTTTTTTTTTTTTTTTTTTTTTACTAAAAATTTACCTGGAACAAATGAAATACCCCCCCCAAAAAAAAAAACTACTAATTGCTATTATACATGTACAAGACTAGAGTTACTGAAAATGAACCTTGACAAAGTGAATAATGACAATAACAGATACAAAATACAAATTTCTCAATTATCCATTTCATTTCTTTCATCCTGGTGTAAGAAGTTACGTGGTGATATTTTTCATGATGAATTAATGTGTGTGACATGATTAAACAAGGAAAATAATGCTGAATAATTAATTTTTTAATCATTTTACTCAAGTTCCAAATACTCATGTGAAGCTTTTCACTTAAAATGAATAAAACATTCTGACAAACAGTTTTGTAGCATTTATAAGACCTAGAATGTAAATAATATATAATTACTACTTTGAAAATATCACTTTTTTTAATATTTTTACTAAACTTATTTTACAGCCTGTAATAATTCATAAAAATATATACTTATGAATTTAAATAAGATTATATGAACATGAGGTCTTTATATTTGTTGTTCATTCTAATGAATCTGTCCATTTTTTTTTTTTTTTTTTTTTTTTTTTTTTAATAAATATCCTGCTTTAATTAAGAGTAATTTATTAAGGTGAAAATTTATAGAAAGTACACTGATAGAAGTCTTTAACATTTGTATTTAAGATCTTACAACATTTCACATTTTTTAAAAATCTTCTGTTGCAGTGTGGAATATTTAAAAAAAAAAAAAAAATGATTAAAAACAATTGCTGGGAAACCAAATGAGATCGACTGAGCTGTGCATCTAGACATGTTAAATGCCAAAAAATTTTAAAATTATTTCATGATTTCAATCCAAGCAAGGTAATAATGTCACTAAGATACAAGGGGTTACTAAGAATAAAATGTTAGTGAGAAAGGACAATAAAAGAACAGAATTCAGGAAGACAGAAGATAGTGATTGATATTGTATTTAAATTTTTGAAGATTGTTAATGTTAAGGAAGCAGGAAACTAGAAGACTTCCTCAGTCAAGAGAAAAGAAACTATTAGAATACAATTTGCAGTTACATTTAGCTATTTCAACAGTAAAACGATAAGATCTAGTTGCCAGTCTAGTAGTACAGTTAAATTCATTTGGTTTAGGTCTCAAGAGTGAAAGCTCATTAGAACAATTGTCATAAAAATGTTTATACAAAAGACAAAGGGAAGCCACATCATGGCAGTGGGGAAAGTGTCTGAAATTGAGATGTCAGGACTGATAACATTGCAAATCTTTCTTTAGATTTTGTTGAGAATCTTGAAATATATAGCAAGAGCACTCAGCCAGATATGGCAGCAATATTCAATACATAGACAAATGGTAGATTTATAAATGTGCAAGATAGATGCTAATGACTAGCACAACATAGTGAACCAACTTTCCTTGCAGTCAACCTAGCAATTGATTCAATATAATTATTCCACTTCATCTCTGTTGAAATAATAAGTTCTATGCTGATGGAAGGCAGAATTGGTTAGGCATGGTAGAGTAATAGGTAGCAGCTTGGATTGAGGAATCTGAGAGCCAAGTTTGAATTCTGCATGCTAATACCCTTGGGGAAAGGTGTGAATCCTCTTCTTCTTCCCCCAGCTATGGGTAAATAGCAGGACAGACTTGGTTCTATAGTCTTGGATAGCAACTTGTCTACCACAGAAAGAAATGGTAACCTACTGTAGAGGGTGGGATTCTGCCTCGTCAGTCATGTATTGAAAGATACATGATCACCTAAGTGGGTAGCATGTAACTGAAATGATGATTTTAAAAAAAAAAAAAAAAAGGCTAGCAGTTTTGAAGGCCTTAAAATTTACAAGCAGTTTTTTGCCTCACTTAACTGATTTCAGACCTATTGGACTTGCTATTAAAACACAAGTAGTTGTTATCAACATAAAAACCAAGTTGGGAACTGATTAATTAATTTTAAATATTTCTTGATAGTTCTTTTGGATGTTTTATTAATCAGTAGAAAGTATATTCCTGTTAAAAATGTTTCTCAAATTTTTATAAAAACTATTTGGTTTTTCTTAGCTTGTCAAAGCTGAGAATTCAATGATTATCAAACTGGTCAACATGAACTTGCTTAATTATTTAAAATAGATGAAAAGTTGTACATAGAAAAATATTTATTCAGTCAAAATATTCCTCTTTGACTTTTATGTATTGATTCCATCTTTGCCTTTACATATTTGGCAATTAACAAAAAAATCTCAATTCATTAAATGCTTTTGGAGTCTGATTGAAGAACTTCTTACCTGTCAGAAATTGGTTTTGCTTGGAAAGAGTAATCCAAAATAGTCTTATGTAGAAATTTCTATTGGTAACTCAATCTGGTATGATGTAGTATTCAAATGTCCAAGGTAGCAGTGACTATTAAAAGAAGCTATGATAGAACCACTTCTGTTATACAAAACATTCATTAGAACTTTATAGTGATGCTAACTTTGTTTTGATTACTGTCTTTGTCTCTCATTCATATTAAGCCATTAAACAGATTTTTGATTGTACAAAATTTTTTTTTCTTTTTCAAGTGGTTAGGCTTTGAGGTTAAAATCCACAATTTCATGCTAAGCTATGTAATATACATATTTGTTCTCAGTTCTTGATATTTGTTAGTAAAATTGAAACATTTTTGTTTCAAAGTCAAGGTGGTTTCATTACCTATGTTTACTTAGTATTTTTTTTTCTTCATACTGAATTTTGATTGAAGAAATTTATAATGTTTGAGAGAAATCTAAAATTTGAACACTCTTGTGTCACATAAGGATTATAAAATAGGTACAAAATAATCTTAAATCCTCAACAGATTGTTATTTCTATTTTAAGTCACCTGAAAAAATGAATCCTCTAAAACTTTTTTTTTTTTCTTTTTTTTTTGTGGGTGTGTGTGTGAGGACACACACTAGGGTGTGCTGAAAAGTTCTTGTCTTGACCAAGAAAACACCCTTCACAAAGAAAAGAAATCTGACTATATTTTTTAAAAAGTTTTTCAGATCTGTAAAATTTATTTTCTGCTTTCTTTTTGTTCTTAGTCTGAGTTGAGAATAATATCAAAGAATAATGCTTATTTTTTTTATTTTTTATTTTTTTTGCATTGTGTTATTTCTACAACATTATGTCTTATCTCTTTTATGTTCTGAAGTACAGTTCATATGGAAAGAGTTGTTTTTTGTTTTTTTGTTTCTTTTTTCCTTATTTGAACTTATACACCTGAAAAAAAGACTATAGAATGGATAAGCTGAGATATTGTACAAATTACATAACTGAATTTATTCTTTGTTGTTTATCTGAATGACACTTGGGAATGGCCATTATCTTCTCAAATTTATTGACAGAAGAGAATAATGTTATTTCTCAAACATGCAGGAGAATTATTCTCTAAGTTTGTAGTCTAACAGTCAAGATACTCCCCTCTCATCCTTATGTAGAGTAAATTAAGTCGTAATAACCTTAATAGATTTCTGGGTGCAGATTATTATTTTTTTATGCTAATTTTTTATATAGTGGTCAATATTTGTGATAACTAATTTCTTTTAAAGGTGCTTAAAAAAATATCTAAATTGATGCTTAAAATCACCACTTGGGCAAAATTTTTCTTTGGATTCTTTTGTTTTTATTCTAAAAATGATCAACATTAGGTAAATTTCTACCTGAAATAAAATATTTATATTAATACTGTAGTATTATTTTAGTGTGCATTGTGCTAAAAAAAAAAATGTTTCACCCACTTGTAAAGGAGTAAGAAAGCTCGAAACAGCAAGTCTGCTTCTATTCCTTCCTTTTCTTTCACTCATTTTTTCCTACTCCTTTTTCTCTAGCTTTCTTACTGCCTACTATTCTTCTTTCAAACCTGCCTTTTGTAATTCTATTGTCATCAATGACTATATTTTGTGTATCACGCTTTCACAGAAGGAACAGATACTACACTGATCTTAAACAGAGTACGCAGATATTCTGATGTCAGGTAGAAGTATCAATCCATATGTAAATAATCCATTTTTTTATGTTGAAATAATTTTATTTAAACTGATTTGTTCAGTTGAAGATCTGTGATCATCAAGTAAGGTTGATACATTACACCCACATGAACCATATTAAATAGAATGGTAACTACTGTTTTCTGTGTGAAGAGGCAGATTGAATTTAATAGAAGGAAAATAAGAGCAGTTAATATAACCTTTTGCAGAATAAGTTGCTGAATACAGCTTTATAATACAGTGATGCATCAGTGATGTTGTCTCGTGATATTAAGAAGGAAAGAATCCAGCAGACATACTTGACAAGAATGATAGACAAACAAGTGTCTTGGGCTTAGCAATAAAGATTATTACTAAACTTGTCTTGCACAAGGACACAAGTGTGGAGCACCTAGGGAAGAACAGATTTAACAATGCATTGAGCTTAACAATAGGTTTTTCATAGATACTTGTGGAAATGACAGCATTTTGTGTTCTATTATATTATATATATATAACCACAAAAATCCAAAGTCTTTGTAAATAAAAAGCCTGCCAGGTGAACAAAAAGAAATTTGAAGAATAAAGTAAAATTTACTAACAATGAATATAGCCAAAACTAAGAAAACCTACAAAAGAAAATGGAAAATAAACAAACTAAGGAAAGAGAGGAAAAAAAACCCAAAGGCAGACACCTACCTAAGCAGTAACAAACACTGATAAAATTAACATGTTTCACTAATTAGTTTCGTCAGAAATTTTTGGGAAGTAAAATAGTGTAGTTGTTTTTATATTTAAACTATTTTATTTGAAAAAAAAATGCATATTACGGCAAAAAAAAAAAATGAACATGTGACATGTCCCCAACAAATGAGAACAAAAAAAAAAAATTTAAAAATTTAAACAACTCTATTATTCCACTTCAAAAATAAGCTAAATATAGGTACATCTATGAAAACACTAAAAAATCAGCATATCCCAATGAAAATATAGTCCAAACGTAATGAAAAGAAAAGTTTTATCATCAAGATAGTTATGTTATTGAGAGGAAAGATCAAAGTATTTTTGGATTATTTAATTAATTTTTTACTGCTAATTTTTAGTTACTATATTAGTTAAAAGCTTTGAAGAATTTAAATCACCAATTTGTTTTTGCAAAATTGGACCTGGTCTTATCGGAAAAAAAATGCAAAAAAACTAAGACGTTATTTAATCAGGGAAGCTTCTATGAATAATTAAAGACAATATTGTCTGAAGAAAAAACTTTTCAAGATCTGTTTTCATTTTTTTTTTTTTTTTTTTTTTTTTACAATTTTAAATTGAATAATTTATAAAGTTTTTAAATCTTTTAACATTCATTTCCAATGTGATAATTCTTAGGAAATATTAAATATTTACTAATCATATATTGTAAAGCTTATTACAATCTGATGGCCCCGAATATTTTTAAAAGAATTTAGATTTGTTTTTGTATGTGTGATTATGCACAGAATTACTGAAGTATGTATGTACAGACTGATAAATCTATCATAAAAAAGTCAAATGTCTTAGCGGTTGCCCCCTTTTATGGCAAAAATAAAACCCCTCAAACTTTGTCTGCTCCACCATACTTAACTGTGCACATGTTCATCTGTCAATAAATTGATTAACACGTCAGAAAAACAAGGCTCAGTAGTTAAGAAATGTTTGTATACAACATTTTATGCTATAAGTAATATTTTTTCAAATCAGATTAATTTAACTTTAAATTTGCTAATTTTCCTCAAATAACATTTCAGAAATATATATATTTTATTTTTGCAAGATTTTTAAAATTGAGAATTAACTTTTTCTTACAAATGTGTCAAAAATAGCCGTTTGTTTGATTTTACTGAAAAAGAAAAAAAAAAAGTCTATTCCGATCAATATAATTTCTATTTGAAATATACTGCAGAGGATTTTGCTTATTGGAAATAGTAAATTTCAAATCCTTTAGCTTTCAAGAAAGCTTTTTCATTTTTAAAAATTCATTTTAAACCTTACATATACAGAATTAGTGGAGGTACCTATCTAAATAGTGAAACATTAAATTTATATTTTATTTTCCTATTTGTCCCTTATTTAATCACACACACACACACACACTTGGTGATGCTGAAAAGTTCTTTGCTTTGCTTTCCCCTTTTTTTTTTTTTTTTTTTTTTCAAGTTTGTCATATTTTGGGACATGGGTCAATCTGAGAATTTTTCAATGTGTCCTCATGTGGGTATGTAAATTCTATCACTTGTCTGCTATCTGTAACAATTTTTTGTTTTTCTATGTAAATACATTGTGTGAGATATATAATATAGCTTAGGACATGGCCATAATGAGATATGCAGTAAAGCTCAGTTTCCCAGTTGTAATGATTCGCTAGACCACCTCACCTATCACTACCCACACGAAGTTAATTTAATACAAATTTTTTTATATATATATATATATATAAAGCTCATTAAGACTAGATTGTTGGTAAATGACATTAACGTTTACACACTATTTTAAGTAATGTCTGATCATTTCTGATCTTTATTGCTAGGATATACCATGCTACTTCCATAGTCCAGTTTCACTCAGCCTCCCCCCTCCAAGAACTGCTAGTTTGTGAACAAACTCCCATGTGGTTGCTTTCCTGAACACTACACTTAACATCTTCAAGCCATAGTCCAATCTTTATGTATCCTCCTTATCTTCATTTCCTATCATCTCTTTCACTTACATCACACTTCATTCATCATAACCATTCTAACAGTAACCCTCTACCTTGAGTAGCTCTTGAGCTTTCTATTGGATGTATGTAGCTTTAGTATGTAATGAAAAAAAAGATTCATTCATTTTAAAGCCATTTTTTTAAATGTTGGTGTCGTTCATCCTTTGAATTATTAACCCTTATCACTCTTTGATTTCATTTGCTGTGTAAAAAGTTTATCCTACCACTGAATTTGAATTTATTGAATTTTATAGTCATGTTGTAATATCCTGTTATAGCAACAGAAAACACCTTTGAGTGAAATTAACAATAAGGTTACTGCAATTGAGAAAGAATGCAGTGGAAAAGGAAGTAATATTAATAAGTTAGAGTACTAAAGGTTTGAAAAAAATCACTGAAAATTACAGGTTTTAAAAAAAAATTGTTTCACAAGAACAAAAGTATCTTTGGAAATATTTTGCATGGAAGCAAAAGGTTAACTTTTGCATTGCATTATGGAAGAAAAGTCACATGACTTGAATTTCACCAAACCATGAAGAACCTTATTTTGTTTACAGTTAGGAAGGGTAAATTCTCAAGATCTTCAGTGCTGCTGCTATAAAAAATTAGATTTAATAACTTCAGCTTTTATTTTCATTTCTTTCCTTGAATGATAGACTGATCTGTATATTTGTGTATTAATATTACTATTTCTTTGTGCAACCTGAAAGCGTTTCCTACAAAGTGATCAGTCTGTAATTGGCTTGTTTTGTGGCTGATATATTTCTTATCAGTGTCAGAGGTCAGTATTTGAGCTCACTTAATAGTCAGAAGTTTAAATGTTTACTTTCTAGGCCCTTCCCACACAGTAACAGTCAACTTCATTGTTTTCCTCACTTAGCTTTATGCTTATGTGAAACTAATCTTCGTGAATATTCCAATCTATCATTCCTATTTTATATTTAATTTTGTTCTCTGAATAATTTATTCTTTACTGCTGAGTTGTGGCAAGTGGCTGCTATAGGCACCTCTTGATGCAGTGAGTTATCTGCACTGTTGTGCAACAGATGCAACAGACACAATGTAAGTTGCAGTGGCAGCAGCTATAGCAGTGAGGTCATCTATTCCCATTGTTGTTATTCATTCTTCTAGGAATAGTAATCCTTGTAGATTAGAAAAATAAGTAAGGTATCTAAGAAAATAAGAGTTCAATGGCAATGCTGCAAAAATATAATTCACCTATTATTGCTAGTCATTTACTTCATTCTGAACAAAGAGTAGTTTATTGATATGACACTGTCAGTCAGTCAAAGAATTGTTCTTTAGTTTGTTTCTTTTCTGTTTTGGTGTTCCTTATCATAGCACCAGAAATAATCCAAAACTAAAGAAAAATACTTGTAAAGATTACAAACAATAGAAATACCATTTTAACTTAAATCATTACTATTAACTCTAAAATAATTACAATTTGATTATTAGAAAATACTTTCTTAGAATATTTGACAATTACAAGTTTTAAACCATTAGGCAACAACACAATTTTTAAATATTTTTATGATGAAAATTTTAAAACTCATTTTTTCTACTTGATATTATAAAGAAATACTCTAATACTGAATTGTTAGTATTTGTTCAAAATTCTGTTTATTGTAACAACAATTTGCAGTAATTTATGTTTTTCAAGTTTGATAAATTTCAGTTAGAAAGCTGAGAAGATGTAAGTAGTTTTTCTTTTTTTTTTAACAACCATTAATTTTGATTTATTTACTCTCTCCTGACTTCTTTCTCAAAATACTTCTTGAATTAGAGCAGTAATTTTACAACACTCCTTTCAAGAAATTATGCATTAATACATTATCTTTTTTGCTATCTGTATGCATTTTTGCTTGGGGTGGTTGTGGATATAGGGTCCAAACTGGAAAATGGAATTGCTGAACTGGGAATTGTGGTAAAAAGCAACAGTACATAAAAATTAATGATTGATAATCCATCTAAGAAATTCAGAATATTAGAACTACTATTACTACACTTCTTTAAACAAAGGAAAATGGTGGTCTTTGAAATGTTATGGGATAATGGTAGTGGTAATAATAAAGAATGGTTAGATTTGTGTTGACCTTCATAGCTGAATAAGTAAAGCAGGCTCTTGAGAAAAAGAATATGAGTTTTGAATTTTACAAGCAGTGTTTATTTCTGATCCATGATACTTAGTCACCATAGACATTGTGAGAGCTGCAATAAAAAGCAACTGAAATTAAAATGAAAGATATAGTTAAAAAGGTAATAACTAAGGAGTCATCTGAGAAATTTTAAATTTTACCTACTTTGTGGGTGTGCATATAACTCATTAGAAAATACATTTCTTTGCATCTTGATTCTCTCTCTCTCTTTTTTTTTTTTTTTTTTTTTTTTTTTAAAGCATAAATCTTTTAAAAATATTTCTATGTATTCTGTTGTTATCTTTGTTGTGGCAGATGTTTAACACCCAGTTGAACTTGATGTAAACTTGAATGAGTTCAGTTTCATATAGTCAATGTCTGGACAGATTTCTAACAATGATTGGATTTTTGTTGGTATTGAATATGATATCAGCAAAGTCGATCAACTGCAGGTGTAAGTATTCAAATGTGTTCTAAATGCAACATTCTGTTTCTTTATCTCTCTCTCTCTCTCTCTATATATATATATATATATATATATATATATATATATATATATATATATATATATATATATATATATATATATATAATAAGATATATCTTAAATGCTTTAATCCACTAGTCCCTGTGTGTCTTGGACAATTCCTTAAGAAAGCCAAAGAATGTAAATGTTTTTTGAAAAAAAAAAAAAAATAGAAAATAACAAACCTGTTTCCCGCTCAGACACAAATAAATAATGAGCTATTACTTTTAAGGCAGTTACCAGTTGTATGATTTATATAGATTTGTCTGTAGCTAGAAAGGTGGGAGTGTGGAAGCATTTATTTTAACATATGACATTGCATATAACCCAATTCCATTTCCATTAATCACCTAGCTTAAACACTATATACAGTGAAAATTTCATGTCAAAATTCATATAATTAATAAGACAGTAAAATAAAATTTTCTCATAAGTTAAATTGCTTTTTTACTTTATGCAATTTTAGCTAATGAAATTTTATTTTCTGCTTTCAAATAGCTGAAAAAAATATTCAAGAATGGCTTTTATAAATTGGCATAAAGAGGAAATATCCTAAAAGGAAACTGAAAATTTTTTTTTTTTTTTTTTTTTTTTTTCAAAAAACATTTACATTCTTTGGCTTTCTTAAGGAATTGTCCAAGACACACAGGGACTAGTGGATTAAAGCATTTAAGATATATCTTAAGGAGGTCAATCTTTAGGTCAAGTGTGAAAAAAGTGCATACTCTGTTTCAGTAGAAGAAACAGACAAGTGAAACAAAAGGCACTATAGACTGCAAAGTATTGACTGGTATGAGCCATCTTCCCTTAAGCATAGAAAATGAAATAAGAATGAACTATCCCCATATATTGAATGATGGGTTCAGTTAAAAATTTCAAAAGGTTTGAGTACAACCTTCTTGAAGAAGGCTAGAGGGTACAGCAGAAGAAACGTTTCCTATTCTGAATGTAAAGGCATATAAAAAATATTTTGTCAACAACTGAAATTGATATACGTTATTATAACCAGTTTCTTCGGGTTTTTTTAACAATTTTTTTATAACAATTTTTTATATATATATATATATCACAACATTGTAGCTTCTGGCCTTGTTTAGATATTTTTCATGTTCAGTAACATTTTAGGAATGTCAAATGGATCCCTTTATTTAATCCATAAGAATGCGTTGTTCTCAATTTATCTGCTTGTTATGTCTCTTATACATTCTAGTAAAGTTCTAAACTTTATCAATTGTTCCTTATGATGCTGATCTACCTCTCTAGTGAATAGTCATACATTTCTGCACTACTCAATCTATGACTGAATTGATGAAAGCACAGGTAAAGTTCATCTGGCTCTGTGGAATTCCAGAGTTTAATCTCTGGTTTATTTAGTGTAGAGAATATATATACCTGGTGAGTAGAAAGGTCAGTCAATATCATAATGAAGACCAGAATCTTGAAATTATCTAGGAAATGACACAAACATGACAAAAGAAATGAGAACTAAAATTCCTTGTGGGTCTAATGTTAAAGTGCCATCCAACATTCCTGGAAGGTTACTGAATGTGATACGTGAATAATTACCAAAGAAACAGATGCTGAAACCTTATGATAACAATGAGGAAATTTGTCCAAGTCAATCCATATTGTTTGTATTTTTATTTTATTGTGCTGCCATCAGCCACTTCCACTCGATGTAAAGTCACTTCCTGTTTAGGGAACTTATGTGATAATTATTTACAAATGCCAATTATCAGTCACTTTAAATATATTTATTAAAATATCATTTGTGTGCCACTATGACTGAAGGAAGATAGTGCAGACAGGTCAGATTCTTTTCTACTTATTCCTCTTATTTTCTTGCAACTCTAATTAACATGCTTGGGGGTGATGTCTCTTGGATGGCCCCAACCCCCACTGTCAATGTATGCTTAATTTAAAAGAAAAAAAAAATTCCAGTAACTAATGGCCTGGATGAACTGAAAATTCTTTTATTCTCTATGTTAATGAAATGCTGATAAAATACTCATTTCATTTTGCCATTTTTGCTGTTGTCTTTTACATAAAAAATATTGCATTATCTTTCAACTTAGTATTAATTTGTGAACTTTAGGTCACTTGTATATTTTCTGCTATTTGTTTAGCTAATAACAATGATTTGTAATCAATTGGGTATAAACATTTTTTATATATTTATAGATAAGCTTTTATATTTAAATGTTAATTTTGTTTCAAGTTATATAATGTTCTTGTACAGTATTTTTGGACTAGCATTTTTACCGTAATATTTTTCTTATGATATTTTGGACACTAATCACAAATTTTTCTCAAGCCTTGTTTTCATACTATTTTTTCTGCCATGCCTGGCTTCTTTTCCGGAATTTTCTAAATTTTTAACTTTCTTCTGATAATATTACCCTTTCTTGGAAGAAACAAAAAGTACCAAGACTGATAATCATTCAAGACACATTAAGCATTGTTAAGCATTGAAAAAGCATTTTAAACTGGTGTGGGGGAGGTGGGGTATAGTCAACAAGTAAACCCACATATTCTATTTAGAATCATTTGTTAAATGACTTCATAACATTTTTTTCCTTTTAGTTAATACCCCCCCCCAACAGCTTGGTACATTTTTCTAAATAAATGTATCTTTAATGTTTAAAATTTACAGAAAAATATTTTTTGTGTCAAGGATGTAGCTAAATTTTGACTTGGAAAACTTGAAAAAAATTTAAGTAATTTTTGCTTATAAGATTCTGGACAAATTTACAAGAGTTTTTGATGCTAGTGAATACAATATTCCTGGTTACTTTTGAAGAGGGTTCGATAATTCTAAGACTTTTTCTTTTTAAGTTAGTGTTATTCAAGAATGAAATAGAAGAATATTTCTATCACATGCAAAATCTATGTTTATCTTTGCATTGCCAGAAACCATTTCTCTGCAGGCATTTGACAATTTCCCCCTCCTGTTGTTTGCTATTATAAGTATCAGTTTAACATGGTGTCTGTCTTGTCTCAAACATGGCTGACACTTCCTTTCTATTAAAAACTGGCTTTTATACCTTCTTCATTAATTATCTGGGTACAGAGAAATGGACATATAACCTTTGCAATGTCTGAAGCCTTTTATCAAGTTCTGTACTTTGTGATGGCAGTTACTCATACTTATTAACTTTGGGAAATGGTTAATGGCTCAGTGCCAATGATTAATAGATGAATCCTTTTTGAAGCTTGGTTCTGTCTGTTGACCTTATATTAGCTGCTGGTTAAAAACAAAATGCTTATATACAAGCTAAAAATATTTATCACTTATTTGTTCTTAATAACTATATAATGAGATCAAGAAGTTTTACTGTAAACTAGGTATCTCCACAAAATTGCTGAAAAACTTAATAAAAACTAACTTTTATTGTCAAAATTTTTGTTATTAGGAGGAAAGACAAAGTATATTTTGATTATTTAATTATATATTTTTTTTATCCCTTTTAGAACATTAGAAATTCTGGTTAATTTTTTTTTCTTTTCTACATCAACAGTGAATTTTAGCATTTTTTTTTTTTTTTTTTTTTTTTTTTTTTTTTTTTTTTTTTTTTTGGTGGTTGAAGACTTTGATTTGAAAATTCTTGCAAAAATTCAATAATTGTTGGATTTTAATGAAACTTTCAGGACTTATTCACAAATAAATTATTTTAGAAATTATTTTATTTTTTTCATTTGTTATGCCACACCTAATTTTATGAGAACCTGAGAAATTCAATGAGATGATTTTTAGCGATTATATTAGTTAAAAGCAGAACTGCTGGAAGAGTTTAAATCATTAATTTTTTTTTTTTTTTTAATTGGACTCAGTCTTACTGAAAATCTGCTCTGAATCATAAAATAAAAAAGAATACAATAAAACTAAGATATTATTTAATTAGAAAACCTTTAATTGCTTTTATGGATAAAATATATTAAGGACATTATTTTCTGAAGAAAAAAAAAATTTTTTTTTCCAATGAATAATGAATTTTTACAAAACTTGTGTTTTATTTTTTATTTATTTATTTTTTTTTTTTTTAATTATAATAATTTATAAAGTTTTTAAATCTTTTTAAAATTCAGTTTCAATTGTATAAGGTTTAGGGAATTTTGTTATTAAGTAAAACTATACTTACTAATCATAAATCAAAAAGCTTATTACACTCTGCAGTCACCCAGCATTTTTAAATTCGAATTGTTTTGTAAGTGTATAAATGCTTTTTTTTTTTTTTTTTTTTTTTTTTTTTTTATATATACATATAGAAGTTCTACGCAACATCATCAGAAAATGAGTGATAACTACTGTAAATGGATAATATTTTCCTAAATTTTTAATTTTACTGAGTACTTAAAAAATTATATATAAAAGGCACTCATATTCAATTTTTTTTTATGAATAAACCCACCTGCCCCTTGTACAGCAATATTAGGTAAGCATCAATCTGTCAATAGATTAAATAAACAGCTACTGATGTGTTAAAAAAATGCATTTCTGTGATATTTTAAACTTAAAGTAAATAATATTTGTTTCAAATCAGATTAATTATACTTTAAATTGGCTAATATTCCTCAAACTTTCAGAAAAGTACATTTTATTTTTTTGAAGATTTTTAATAAAAAGAATTATATTCTGATGGTAGTGGCTAGAGATTGTACTAAAATAAAAAAAAAAAAAAAAAGATTCAGCAATTTAAAATGAAAACCCCTGCCAATCAATTGAAATTAGTTTTGAAATACAGAAAAGCATTTTGCTTATTGGACATATTAAATTTAATCTATCGGATTGAAATAAAAATTAAAATAAAAGCTTCAAGAAAGGTTTTTCATTTTAAACCTTGGGTATCGCAAATCTGTGGAGATACCTACTGGAAACTGTTTTATACTTGCATAACTAAAAGCAGCATAATTATTGATGCCAGCATAGTACTTGTCAAAAATGGTGTAATTATTTATGTACAATTTGACACTTCTGCTTAAGATCAATCTAGTATCTGTTCACTTTGCTAAAGTTGAAGATGTTACACTTTTATCTATTATGTGTGTACTTTGAAAACTTACGCAAAAAATATATACTGTATTTCCTGTTGTCTAACATCCACCTGTAATTTGGCAATAAAATTATCAGGAAAAAATCTTATGTTTAGATGAGGATACATCCATACTTGTGTGTGTGTGTACGTATATATATATATATATATATATATATGGTTCTGGGTTTATCAGAGTAAAAGTGCCAAATGGGCGCTTAACTGTTAGTCTAATACAGGTAATCACTTCCATTGGAACATGAGACAGTAGGTGTTTTTTATTTTTTAAGGACTTTATTTATTTTAAGTGTGTTTTATATGGTGGGAAGTGTTGTGTAACCCCTTTCCCAATAAATCAAAATTTATTTTGGAATACCTTGATCAGGACAAAAACTTTTCAACACACACACAGCATTTTAAATATGTAGGTTGCTTTTATTCTATTTATTCATTTAAAATAGTTTTTTGTATTGACCACATACAAAAATGTTTGGAATGTTTAAGAGTTATTATTAGAAATAAGTTTGTATATTTTTGCAAACCAAAACTATTTGTCCTGAAAGTTCTCCAAAGCTTGAGCAGACATGAAACAATGTTTATTGAATATCATTCCAGATGTATGGAAGTTGTTTTTAAATATGTTTGTTTACTGTCTTGTAACTAATATGGTGTGGAAAAAATTAGATAAGTAGAAATGGAGCTATATTCATTCATCAAACCACTGTTGGGATTCTGTGACCAAATTGGTAAGGCATTGTTTATATTTGGGTGGGCTCCCAAAGATATAGGACAAAAGTTCACATCTCAGTCTAGGTTACTATTTTATTTCTGACCCCTTCTGCTTGTTTAAAAGTTTTCAAATTTAAAATTGAGTGTTGTAATAAAAAGCAACAGAAGTAAGATGAGAAGAAAAACTACTCATAATTAATTATTAGTTATTTTCTCTTGCCATTGTGCTAAGTATAAGAGGATGAAGTGGTTGTATGAAGTTTGATGAATTGGACTATATAATAAAAAAAACAAAAAAAAAATACTTATCTGAACACTTAGTTTCTACCATCTCTTTTTAAAATAGTTCTCTTGGATATGTATGAAGTGTTTTCAGAGTAGTAACAATAGTTTGTACTATATTTGTTTTTGTGTGCTGTTTTACTTCCACTAATACTTTGCCTATTTTTTTACATTTCTTATTTGTAGTTATAATTTTCATAGCTTCTTTGATTGATTTTTATAGGCTGATTCTGAAAACAACTTTTTGTAATTGTCAGTCTCTAGATTTATCATTTCCAACTCTTCTTCCCTCACACCTTTCCAATCATTTTCATTTTCAACAATTGTGTATATATATATATATATATATATATATATATATATAAAGTAAAAATTACAATCATAAAATTTTTTTTTTTTTTCCAATCAGGCTAAATTACAAAAAAAAAAAAAAAATTTGCCTCAACAGGAATTGTGCAGGGAAACCACTTTATATATATATATATATATATATATATATATATATATATATTTGTTTGTTTATTATAAAAAGATAAAAAACATGTTGAAATCACTACACAAAAGCTTTCAGGTTTCAATACTTTGTACTTTTTTCATGATTTTTCATTTAATCACCAGTTACTTACCATTATCTGAAGAAGTACAATCAAAGTATTGAAACCTGAAAGCTTTTGTGTAGTGATTTCAACATGTTTTTTATCTCTTATATTAATAATAATAATATATTGCCCTACATTGAGCACTTTTAAAAAGTAAATGCTATGAACAGTGGAATTTTACTCCATCTGTTCTTCTTCTCATTTGGAGATATATATGAGTGCATACAAAGGTCAACACAGTGGTGACAGTCTGTTTCATACTTGAATGCAGTGTGCACTCTTATATTTACACATGCTGTATCCTAGATTTTGAACACTTTTACCTATAAATATAGCATACTTTAAACCTCTATTTTATTATCATATATTGTACATATTTGTTGACAGAGTTTTGCAGCTGGTAAGACTTGTTTATATAAACTTTAAAGGATTGAGTGAAAAAAAAACTTTATTTTTATTTCTTCTTTTGCTACAGAAAGATACTGCTGATTTTATTTACAACAGAAGAATGTTCTGGGCGGGTGGGGAAGGACCCTAAATGCTGAAACAAGCTGTGAAAAAAACTATTGAGGTGACTTATTTTGATGATCTGATAATTTTTTTTCTGTAAGTGGGGAAGGAATGAAATGATAATTTAACTAAGCAAACTTTGGTCTGCTTTGTGATTGAGAGGGTTCTGTATTTTCAAGAGGTCAGAGCTTAAACTTAGATTAAAAAATTAGTTTAAATACTAATTTTTCTCAGCAGCCAAGCACTACTTTTATTTTCATGTAAGGTTACTTCCATATTTTTCCTTCTGCGGTACTAACTTTAGTGAATATCATAAAGCTAATCTTGGCACAAGGCCATTTATGGGACAGCTAATGAAGAACATCAATTCATAACTAGTTTTAATTTCATGGTTTTCCAATTTAAATTTATGATAAAACTTAATTCTTCAGTTAATGATTGAATAAGCACATTGTGAGTTCTATAACAATAAAATATCCATAAAAATTCCTCTATTGCATTGTTAAATATTTGAGCTTAACAACTTTAACAAAATATTGCAATAACAATCATAATGTTGTAACCTAGAAAGGGTTACTGAATGAGGAATAGCTAAAACAGAGGTTGGAGATGAAATGGTAATCTTTATAACATCAACAAAATACAATACTCGCCAGCGGCATGAAGTAGGTAAACCACTTTTAGTAGTGGACTACTTAGACAACATATTACCCTCTCCACACACACACACACACACACTTATAATATTGTCCAACATATTTATGAGGTTTGGAACATACCCATTAATGTACAGTATATAACATATAAATATGAATGCTGGTCATTATTTTAAGGAATAAGGGGGTACAAATAAAGGTTTGTAATTGACAATTGTTTCCATTTCATTGAAACAGCTGTTTAACACTTCTATCTTTCTTTTCATTTTCTCACTGAAAACATGTAGCATCTTCGATATGTCTTTTCTCTTTTTGTGTGATCAAAATTGAATAGTTCATTATTAGCTATTAGCAGACATTAAACACTTCTATTTTTCTTTTCCTGAAACCAAGTAGCATCTTTGATATATATTTTGTCTTTCCATTTGATCAAAACAGGATAGTTCATTATGAGGTATTGGCAGGGTGAAACGGTCACGTGAACTAAGTAACTAATGATGGGATGGACAAGCACAATTATATATGATGATACCTTTTATAACTTTGGAAAGTGTTTTGAGAAAACTGAGGGGAAATAGCATTCATTAACCTAACGGATGTCCATTTTAGGACAGTATGGATTTCTTTCCAGAGTAAAGAAAGAATTGGGGATTAATTTTCTCATACTAATACTTGTTCTAATAAAAATAATAGCATTATCTGTGTGCCATACATTGTTGGAAATGAGCTGAGCTAATCATATATTTACTTTCATTTTCTGAAAAGAAACAAAAGAAAAAGATTACCGCTACTTTACAAATTGAATTGAAAATAAGGATTAAATCTGACAATAATCAAATAAGAAATGAATGGGGAAAAATCCACTTATCTGAAACCTTAGTTTTAAAAAATGATTTTCTTAAGTGTTTAGATGAGTAGATTTTTCCTACTTGTTCCTTATTTCTTCACATATACTTGTAGAAGGCCCTAGAAGTGGTCAGCTAAAACATTATCGCAACAAAAAGCCTTTTCCCTTCATTAGTCCAAACAACTCTTAGGATCATTAATAATGACATTGACTTGAATATTCTATATCTGTCTGTCTTTTTATTTTTATTTTTCTCAACATTTTGGCCATGTATCCCTGGCCTTCCTCTGATGCCTTTTCTGCTATGACATTGGAGAAAAGCTGAAAAGTATATATTTGAAATGTGACAACCCCAAACAACAATAATTAAAGTACCTTTTTAAGACAAGAGAATATTCAAAAGATACACGGTTCATTTTCTTCACCTTCTTAGGGTGGATTTGTTAAACTCAACCTATTAACTCAATATTTAGGGTGAAAATTGAAACTGGGAAGGTATTTAGTGCTTATGGTACAGTAGTTTTACAATAATTACCATTTACTAAATGCTTGTTTGATATCCTCAAATTGGAATATATATTGACTAAAAAAAATTGGTTGAAACTGCTTATATTAACTTTGAACTAATGCTCCCAGGAAAGGCATGAAACTTCTTTTCCCTGCACTATTGCTAAATATATTGACAAAAGCCTTTATCTTTCCATAAAGAATGGAGAAGACTGAACACTTATGTAATTTAATCTCTTATAACTACTATATCTGCTTTGCAAATAGTAGCAACAAAAAAGTTGTTACTCTCATTGTCAAACTTTAGGGCCCAATAAGAAAATACTTCCAGTTGATTTTTTAAAGTTGTATGAAAAGTATTCAAGGTTCTTCATCTTGGTGATGGAGAAAATAAAAGAATTAAAATGTGATGAATGAATTGGATGATGGTTTATTGTCTAACTTCTGTAGTCTCTGATCACTAAAATTTTAAGATTAAAAACTAGCTATTTATAGAAAAAAACAGCTCCAAAATGCATCAAATTTGGCTTCTTTGTTGATTGGTTCATTAAATTCCTTTTTTTTTTTTTTCTTCTTGGTTAAAAAAAATTCATATTGAATTTTCTTTCTTTCATTCCCTTTTTTGTGCAGACATGAACTCTTAATAAAAAACAGTATAAAATGTCTATCATATAACTGACGATGTATCAAAGTTAGAAATGTGAAGTACATGTTTTAAATTTGCTTATGATTAGAAAATATTTCCTAAAATTTAATGTACAGTGTAACCCGGATATAAGAGATTTTCTCTGGTCCCAAATTAGAGCCTGTGTTAATGTAAACAAAATAGACCAAACCCGGATATAAGAGAAACCCGGATATAAGAGACTTCTTCTCCGGTCCCGACAACTCTCTTATATCTGGGTTACACTGTATGTAAAATTATTTTAAAAATCCTTTCTTCATTCATTTTATTATATTTTTTTATTGATTATTCTAGAAAAGACACTTCACTTTCTTTTTCATTAAAACCCAAGTACTTTTTGAAGTAAAATTATTTTCTTTTGAAATAATATCTACTCAAATCCTATCAACATTCATTTATTACTCCTGAAATTTTTACGATCTCTCATTATCACTGATGAAATTTTCTTGTCCCCCATGTCAATAATATATCTTTTGCAGCCAGACTTCCCACTATTAATCTGCCTATAAAACTTTAATGTTATGAAATGCCATTTTTTTTTCTACATATTTCCCTGGTGCAATTAATTAAACCAACAAAAGGATATTGACATTTATTTGACTTGCGATCATAATATTTTTCCTATATTAGTAACCTTAAAATGGCCAAACGTTAATTTTAACACACCCAGATTATTGCTGATTAATCAGACTTTTACAAAAACTAGTCTAGAAAAATATTCAGCATCCTTTGTTAAACAGTTTTACAAGATAAACTATTCGTGTCAGTTGTTTTTTTGAATATATCTACTGGAGGAGTGACTTCTACAAGGGAATGAAAAAGTTTTGTCTGGTTGACTATTTGCCTCATGTGAAAATAGCTTCTGAATTGGCTGTGATGATAAAGGATTAATGGAGATTTTGTTAAATATACATAGTGAAACTAATGTAAAGTCTTTACATTTGGTATGCATGCTTATTCAATACAGGGGAAGAGTTTAGCATTAAAAAAAAAACTAAAAAATGTTCCTCATAGAGAAAGTGTTTACTTTCCTACTATAGGGATTTATCTTTTAACAGTAAGAATTACCATTTATAACTGTTCAGTGTAAGAATGGAGAAGAAAAATGAGTTCTTTGGAAATGGAATTTTCTTTTAAAAAAAAAAAAAATAAATAAAATAACCAAAATTGCTTTTAGTTATGTTTTGGGTCATTAAGTTGGAATTTAATTTACAGTAAATATATATAATTATGCTTTACGTGTACAAATTTCATTAACAAGTACTTTTTTAGTTACCTGAACATAAGTGTATCCAGGAATAATAAGCCTTTTCTTTTGCTTTCTCTTTGAGTTAGTAGCAAGAGAAATTTGCATGGTAACTCTAAATATTGAGAATTTGAAGATTTTTTTTTTCCCCCGCAGATTTGCTTTCTGTAAAATTGGTAATGTCATTTTGAGGTTTAAAATGCTTCAATAAATTAAAATTCATATCCAGTTTATCAACAAAATGAGTACACTTTTTCTTTTCTTTTCTTTTTTTTTTTTTTTTTTTTATCAAAAGTTGTGATTTATTTTTTAAAGTAGCATTTCTTTAATCTCAAATTTCACTTGCCTGCTATCACAAATCTCAGACTGTCATTCTATCATCATTAATAAGCAATGTGGAACAGAAATAAAGGATAAGCCAGGTTTTTTTATTTTTTTATTTTTTTTATTTTATTTTATTTTATTTTATTTATTTATTTTTTTATTTTTTATTTTTTTTTTTTTAGAAGAAGAATGTAAGTGCAAGTCCTGCTTGTGGGTAATTTTTTTCTTTCTAACCCATGCTGCTTACAAACATCTGTAAAATGACTGAAAATTGAAAAGAAAAGCAAACTGAAAAATTAATTGTCAAAAATGTATATAAATATTTAATTCTGGTAATTGAAGCTTTTTTTTTTTTTTTTGTGTGTGTGAAATATTTTTTCATGGAGATGTAATTAGCTGCCTTTATTTTTAAAAAGCATTTGAAAGGTTATTTCAGCATTATTATTTTTGACATTAAAAAGACCAATATGAAACCTGTACACTCTGATAGAAGTAGGCAATTCCTTCATGCAAAAATGGACCCCCCCCTCACTTTAATGAACTTGTCACGTTTTACTCTTTCTGATACAATGAGGCAGATTTAATAAAGCCTGTATTGGGGATAAATTTTTATTTATCATTTATATTTTTCTATTTAAGTAATTTTTTTTTTTTTTTCCTTCTTTCTCCCCTACCCAAATCACAAACTCTTGTGCAATATTTACTAATGTGAATAAAACAACCATAGTAGACTTGCTCACTAACAGATTTGTTTTTTTAAATGTTCATACTCCATTTTTATAAAAAAAAGCAATAAAATGGAGTAATCATAGTGAATTAAAATCATTCAAAATTTCTGGTGCATTTGCTCTTTATTTTTTTGTGGATATGTAAAATGATAATTTTGATCCAAGAATTAAAATAATGCTTTTGTGGTTATGCAAATTCTAAACACTTTTTTAAAAGGGGGAAAAATTATTCACTTTCATTTGCCAACTTTTCACCTGTAGTCAGAGTTGATATTTTTTAATCTTTGCTTTGTATGACACAATGCCACAATTGTGGAACACCCAGTGAAGGTTGGACTTATTGCAAAATGGACTGTTATTGTAGCAAGTTAGATTTTCATTGAATACTCTAACCTATGAGTGTACTATAAAAAAAAAAGAGCTAAGATTAGTAAATATTAAGAATGCCTCAACATGGCGCAGTGATTACTAAACTAGTATTTCAGATCATTACTGAGATGAGCTCACTCTATGGCAAAGCCTTTTGTTGTAGTCTAAATTCATTCATTACTAACACCTACCTTTGCATTGGTTTGTTCAGTTTTAGTATACTACTAACCCCACCCATGTATGTATGTATGTATGTATGTATGTTTGACTGAAAGGACTTCAAATTTTTTTTTTTTTTTTTTTTTTGATTAGTTGTTGGTTGTCCTTTACAGTCATGATGAAATAGAATAAAACTATAAGATTGTGTACCAGAATGCCACTCAACTTTGCTTCACCCAGACTGACTTGCTCTTCATACATCAGTGGCTACTTAAGCTCAAACTTCTGTTTGCTTTAAGTAAACAGAGCAAAACAAAATTTGCATTGTTTGAGGCAACTACTGAAAGTTTTACAGATCTTTGTCATTAATAATCCAATTATACTAAGCTGCTTGTTAGCTTTTCTCAGATCAAAACAAATTACAAATTAATAATGTTTGCCATGTTTCATTTTTTATTTTATTTTTTTTTTTTAATGAGTTAGATGGATGCAGAGAGGTCCTAGTTTCTATTAAAAATAGGTATTATTTCAAGAAAAAATATTATCTACATTCTCAACATTATTCCAGAAGAGGACTGAATTGCTGATTGGGATCTTGTTCTTGAAATAAATTTAGATTTAAAGGTTGACAATTACATTATATTCATCATTTATATAAATGATTAAATTAATTGGCATATAAGACATATTTTTTCTCTCCAAGTATTAGTTGGCCAAATCAGGAAAGTTCAAATAAGATTTTATGTCCCCTCCAATAATTGTTTGGTTTGTTTATTTTTTTAATTTTTTTATTTATTTATTTATTTTTTTATTTTTTTTTTTTAATATTCTCTGCTGAAATAGTTATGGGAAATCCTATATGCCATCAAACATAGCAATTAAAAAAAAAAAATAACCCTGACCAACATTGATAAAGCTGAAGTACTGTCTAAACATTGTTCAATAAGATAAAAGCATTTAAGATCTCTAGTTTCACAACAGTTGATACTTGATGTAAGTGAAGTAAATTATTTTGATATGATTTCAGTGATGAATAAAGTGTAATTTAATTTTTTATTAATTATTGGCAGCTACAATCTTAATAATGATATGCAGATGACACAGTGTTTATAAACATGGAAAGTACTCCTACAACAACTACTGTAAGGAAAGTGAGAAGGACTAGACATCAATTGTAAGAAGAGAAAATGTATGGTTGTTATCAAAAGGAACTGCCAGACATGCAAATTACAAATTGGAGATACCAAAATTAAACATGTCAAAATTTAAATATCTAAGCCTTTTAATTGAGGATGGAAAATGTGACACTGAAATCCAAAGGTGCAATGGGATATTGAAAGATGCCTTCCAAAAGTTAAGCAAAGCAGAAAACTTCATTTGAAGCAAAGAAAAGAGTATTGAACTGTTATGTAATATCAATACTTCTATATGGCAGTGAATGGTGACCCATCTCATCACAGATGAAGAGGTTTGAAACAACAAAAATGTGGTTCTACAGAAGGATGCTGAGAATAACATGGACTGAACATGTGATCAATGAGTTTTAGAGAAAATAGAAACAAAAAGGACACTTATCCTTAATGTCAGAAAGAAACAATTGAAATTTCTAGGGCATATGAGGAAAGAAGGTTTGAAAAATTTGATACTCACAGGACATTGAAGGACAGGAAAGCAGTGCATAACTTATCTAATGAACTTGTGTAAATGGTTGGCAGAACAGAGATTAGGAGATATAGTGAAAAGACAAACTTTACTAAGGTCTACAAAGGACAGAAAGTTGTGGAGTCATGATTGCCCATATTCTGAAGGAACACAGACATAGATGTATTCAGAAGATTGTGAAATCACACGTTGAATGAATGCAGTTAGCCTTTTTTTTTTTTTTTTTCTTTTTTTTTTTTTATTACAGATTGCTTCAAGATGACACTTTTGATATTGTAATAGTTGTATGGAGAAGGAAATTCTTTAAACTTAGATTTGCATCTTCATTTCAGATGGTCAATAAACTTTATATGCATGTATGTATGTATGTATGTGTGTGTACACACACACACACACAATTTGATGGCATACAGAATTTTGTTTGAAACAGTAATAACTAAAAATAACATTGCAGCTTATTTACAAAGGCACAGTCCTATAAGCCAGTATTTCACACCGATGACAGTAAGCTACTGATATTTTAATCTTTTTTTATTTATTCTTTACTGAAATAGGATGAGTCTTAAATTGTATGAAATAAATGTGTGTTTGTGTGCACGCGTATGCATCTTGCATATATAATGCCATGTGTGATTGTATATTTTTGTAACTCTTATGTTTTATGTCTTTAATCTGGTGGTACCATATGGCAATGTCTTTGTGATGAAATTGGTGACTTGTTTTGTGTGTGAAAAGAATGAGTACAACAATAGTTGAAAAGAAAATATTTAAAGACTCGCTTGTGGAAACTTACTCCTCCTCCCTCTCCTAACATCAAGGCTTAACAAAATATCACCTTCAGATGGTGGCACTGGTAAACTAGTATATAAATAATTTGTCAAATGTAAACAAAAGAAAAAGATGCTAGGGATATAAATGTCTTTGTAAAAACTCAATAACTGTAATACCTTTTCAATTTTTTTTTTTTTTTTTTTTTTTTTTTTTTTTAATCAAACTAAACAAGGCAATAAGGTCACTAACATGCAAGGGACTACTGAGAGTGAAAGAGAATAAGACTTTAAAAGGAACCAGAAACCCAATCCTAAACATGAAACAAGGGATAATCTTCTACTGCTCTTCAAAAGACCAGGGGAGAGTGTGAACCGGACAATAGGTGAACCTATTTACTCCAATTGAGAAATAAAAAAAAAAAAAAAAAAAAATAGTAAATAAAGTTTCAGAGTTTAGGTAGAGATGTTAGAAGTATAGATTTGAAGTAGACTTTAAATGATATTAAATAAAATGATTTAACTTGAATGATTTTCATGTTGAAGAAAAACAAGTAGCTCTAAATGCAAATAAATATAAAAATATGAACAAAATCTACTCCACTTTCTTGTTTAAGCAAATATCAATTTTATTCAGTGTTATTTTAATTTCTTATATCTTGAAATTATCTGATACTCTGCTTTTTTTTTTTTTTTTTTTTTTTTAAAAAAATATATTTACCTTTTGAAATTCAAATAGTCATAAAGAAAATAAAGGTATGAGCTTTACTCTTATGCAATGTAAAATTAGCCATCAACTTGTGTATTTTGAATAAAGCTGGGAAAAGGACAGA
The DNA here is from genome assembly GCA_903632075.3 of Acanthosepion pharaonis. Classification (NCBI taxonomy): domain Eukaryota; kingdom Metazoa; phylum Mollusca; class Cephalopoda; order Sepiida; family Sepiidae; genus Acanthosepion; species Acanthosepion pharaonis. Next base: position 153,037 of record CAHIKZ030001079.1, read on the forward strand.
ATTTGTCATGAGTCAGTGCTTTTAATAAATTTGTTATGATTTGAACATGGTACAATGGAGTCTGCTGTATTCCAGCCTGTGGGTTTATGGGTAAATATATCCCTGTATTATGGTCATAGATGATTGATTTTAAGAATAATTTATTTTAACAAACATTTAATGAAATTCAAGCAAGGCTTGGTTTTTTATTAATGATTTTATTTGTAACTTTTCATGACATTATTTGTTGTGCAGTAGCTGAGTGATTACATAATTGCATTGAAGATATATTCATATTTTTATTAAACTTTTATATATACAGGTCAGTGGTGCATTGTGGATGGTCTATTTTGGTGGTTATTTTGCCAAAAGTCGTTTATTTGTTTATTTATTTGGGTTAAATTATTTTGCTTGTTTTTATTTATTTTTTATCTTATATATTTATTTATTTTTATTTTATTCTGTGTTTTATTAACAGTAAAAATTTGTTTATATGGCCTGTTTTGGTTTGGGAAGATAATTAAAGCTATTTATTCAATTTTGGGGTTGATTGCTGTAGTTTATTCTAACTATTATTTTGGTGGGAGCAGTTTTTAATTTGTTTATTACTTCATTCATTTATTTATTTGGATTGATTATCTTTATTTGTTTTTTCTAACAGTTAATTTATTGGGATTGGTTTGTTAGTTTTATTTATTTGGATTAATTTAGATTGATTAATTTTACTTGTTTTTTATTATTTATTTATTATACTGCATATTTTTATTTACTCTTTTCGGTTTCCGATTTTTAAGTAATGTATTTTTTTTTTTTTTTTTTTTTTTTTTAAATCATTATATAAGTTATAGCTTTTTTTTTTTTTTTTTTTTTGCTTGAATGAAACAATTAGGAGAAAATCACAAAGAACAAGTAACACCTGTAAAAGAGCAGAGAGTACCGTGGCCGAAACATGAATTATAAAAGCAGCCAAGATGAGGAAAGCCGGTCAAATGAATTAATATATAATAATTTTTAATTTCCAAACTTAAAACAGAAATTAACAAAGATTTTCCAACAATGTCACTTACGTGTTAATAATCTAAGAAAGTGAACATTTATACAGCAAACATTTTAAATTAAAATTGTGTGTCTGACTACAAACTTATTGATCCACTTGGCATATTCCATGCCAAAAGATTTTTGTTTTTAAAAATATATTAATTTATTCTTAGCCATTTCCTTATATGGAAGTATTCAACATTCATTGACTGAGTAGCTAGAGCTACTTTTGAAATTTATAGTCTTTCACTTAAAACAACAGGAAAATAGGTATCTCAAGTCCACTAATATTAATCTTTCTAGTATTCATGGTGATTTCCTTTGTAACCTTTTGTTTAAAGTAGTCTGGAATGTCAACATCTTGATTATGCCATTGTTTTTTGAGTTACACGGGATATCCATTTTACTTGTTGCTGCTGCTGAAAGTCCTCAAGTGATATGGTTTCTGCTATCTGGTACAGTTCTTTATGATTCTGTAGTACTAATCCATCTAGTTTGAAGGATGCTCCTTGCTAAGATATACAGGCTTCATTCACTCAAAGCCATTTTTAATCATTGATCTGAGGAATCTGTTGTATACAGCTGACAATTTAGATATTTCTGAACAAGTTTGGTGCCATGCATAACATGAAAGTCTTTATCTGACAAGGCTATTTAAGAATGTGGCTTGAGTTTTTAGGTTAATGTTTTGTTTTTGTACCAATTTACAGTGTTGGGTAAAACTAATCCTAGTGCAGCTTTATTCAAATTTATTCTTTTTGTTTAAGATTATGGAATTGTCAATCAAAATATGCACTTGAAAATTTTTGGACTGTTTAAAGAATTCATTAAAACCAAAAATAAATATCCATTTTCTGATTTGGATATTGAACCAAATACAAAATATATGAAAATATTTTTTTTTTTTTTTTTTTTTCTTCCTCCTCCTCCTCCTCACATTATTGATTTAACATAATGTGTCTAATGGTGGCACCATTTTTTCTGATTTAGTTCTTTTGTTGGTTCATATTGGCTATTGTAATGTTAAAAGAAAAATAAAGAATAACAAATGAGATAGAAACTGTTGGGTTTTGGTTTCAAAATTATCAAATATATGAAATGATTTTTATTTTATTTTAATTTATTTTTAAGATCATTTCCCTCTTTAGCCTCACTCAGTTTAAAAAAAAAAAATATCCTGAGATACCCCCAGTTCAAAAACCCTTCTTTCTCTTGCTAGTCACCCCTCCCCTAACCACCACTACCACAAAAAAAAAAAAAAAAAAAGAAAAGATATTTCCTGTCTTCTCAGTCTGAGCATTAACAATTTGGTAATTTCCTATTTGGTTAGTCTGTATCAGCCAGCCATATCCTCTTTACCCTGTTTTAATTTACTGTTCTCTTGTAGCATTCTCTATTCTGTAGAACTGGAGGCTAAGGGGAAAGGATTTGAGAAAATACTAGAAGATTCATTTGTTATCGCATTGACTCTCGCATATGAATTTGATTTAATGTTTTATGCAGCTTTTTTGAATTCTTGTTTATGTCAGTTGATTAGCAAAAATAGTTGAACCTATTTGTGAACAGCACTAGAGTTTTCAGAATTTTTCTTCTCTTCATTGTGTTTTAGTCACATGTCCAATTTTCTGATAAACGGTGGAGTCTGAACACTTTTATTACTTTATTTGATGTCAACATTACTTGTAAATGATTGGTCAACTACAAGCATTGTGACCTTAGGTTTAATTCTCTGTCCAAGTAAACAAGTATTCCTATCTAGTAACTGACAGAAATATTCTTAGAATTGGGCACCATTTTCTTAAACACAGCTATACTGTAAGATTTATTTACTAGATACTTTACATTAAAAGTAACTCTGAAAATTATTTATGGTAATATTAGTAATTTCCTTATGGAAACATTGACTGAGTAGCCAGTACTGCTTTCATTTGGAAATTATATCTTTCTATTAAAGCAATTTTTCAGGAAGATAGGTTTTTCAAGTCCACTTATAATTATCGGTCTTTGCAGCATTGATGGTGGTTTCCTTGTTTGTCTTGTTTCAAGTAGTGGGAAGTGGCATCTTGACTATGGCATTATTTTCTTTTCAATTTATGTGTGCTGTCTATTGTTGCTGCTGTTGAAAGTCTTCAAGTGATATGGTTTCTGTTATCTGGTATAGTTCCTTGTTTGTGATTCTGTAATGCCAGTCCATGAGGTTCGAAAAAGTATGGTCCTTCCTGATACCTACAGTCTTCACTTGCTAATTTTTAACCATTGACCTGAGAAAATGTTTGTATACAAATGGCACTTTAGATATTTCTGAACAAATTTGCATGGCATCCATGACTATATAGTTATGGAAGAAGTTTTCTACTTTTTGATTTTTATTTTAAAGGTGATACAATTAGGATTAAGTGTATTTATTTGTTAATTAGATTAATAATTTGTGGAGGGTCAGAATTTTTCTCAATATGCAAGAGATGTGGCTGTCTTAAGGTGGTGGTAACGGAAAAACTTTTAAGGTATGAAAAAGTTTTAAATTAATAAATAGGGTGGTCCTCATAAGGTCATTGGGATCAGAAAATTTGCCTTTTTTTTTTTTTTTATAAATGAAGTCCTCCTTCCTGTTTATTTAGTATCTAAGAGTATTAGACTAAAGTACACTTAGTCTATAACCATTACAGCTTGCTTTAGAAAGCCAAAATTTCAAAATCTGATTTTCTAGGCACTTTTTTCTGTAGTGCCTTGACTGCATGCTACTAGATTGGCAATTAGGTCTCGCTATTTTACAGTCTCTTCTATTCTAGCAGTTTTTCTCGTACTTCTCACCTATGGAACTCTCTTCCAATTTCTTGCTTCCTTGCCACTTAAAATCTCCAAAAATTTAATGTCAAGTGTCAATCACCATCTTCTATCTTTCTGAACTCTGTTCCTTTTATTGTTCTTTCCTCACTTCTCTTCATTAAAGTCTTTTCATTCTTTTTCATTCCCTGTAACCCCCTGATCATCTTAGTGGCATTATCGCCTTGCCTGAGGTGAATTATTAAAAAAAAAATAAAAGTTCAGTATTTTTCCAATTGGATGATAGTTACAATAAACTATAAAGTCCTGATTTGTCACTCTAGTAGTCATAAGTGGTTAGTTTTCAAACCCAGATAAAAGGCAGTATTTCAGATATGAATTTTAAAGCCAAAATGTCTTTAAAAGAATAGAATCAAGAATCATGACTGAACCCCTTTGAGAATAGTTTTTATATTCAAGGATTACAAGTTGAACTTTTTTTTTTTTTTTTTATGTCTGCAATTTTAGTTTGACATTTGTCATCAGAAAAGCATGTGGATGCTGAAGAGATTTTAATGGATTTAGGATGTGGTGTCAAATTTTTATTGATATTGTGTTCTTGAGTAATTATTTTCTCAGTTTTAATTTGTGAGTGCTTTAAAACTTTTATTTAATGGAATCAGTTTTAGTGAGAAATTTGTGATTATTAATGTCTAAAGGTGACATGTTGACTCTTTAAAGATATTGATAAACAGAAAATATATAAATATGTATTTGATCCTTTGGCTTAATGGTGATTTTTAAAGTGATTATATTTACTTTTATTTAATTTATATTGTCAAAAGCTGTTTCATAAGCGGATTTAACAGAAATACCTGACTAGAATAATTAATCTTGGAGAAAAATATAAATAAATGTAACTTGACAAATAATTATTAGCTGAATTTTGAGCTGAAATTTCAATTATATAATATTTTATTTGTGATTAATATTCACCATTGAATTAAGTAGTTTGACAAGATTTTATTGAAAAATCAATATTTGTTGTTAAATTATGTTATTGATTTACCTACATACTGAAAAGATCTCAGCCTGATAAAGAAGGGATTCCCAAGAAGTTTTTTCTCTTTCTTTCTTTTTTTTCTCTTTCTTTCTTTTTTTTTTTCTTTCTTTTTTTTTTTTTCTTTCTTTTTTTTCTCTTTCTTTCTTTTTTTTCTCTTTCTTTCTTTTTTTCTCTTTCTTTCTTTCTTTTTCTTTCTTTTTTTTTCTTTCTTTCTTTTTTTTCTTTCTTTCTTTTTCTTTTTCTTTCTTTTTTTTTTTCTTTCTTTTTTTTTCTTTTTTTTTCTTTCTTTTTTTTTTTCTTTCTTTTTTTTTTTCTTTCTTTTTTTTCTTTCTTTTTTTCTTTCTTTCTTTTTTTTCTTTCTTTTTTCTTTCTTTTTTTTTTCTTTCTTTTTTTTTTTTTTTTTTTTTTTTTTCTTTCTTTTTTTTTTTTCTTTCTTTTTTTTTTCTTTCTTTTTTTTTCTTTCTTTTTTTTTCTTTTTTTTTTTTTTCTTTTTTTTTTTTTCTTTATTTTTTTTTCTTTCTTTTTTTTTCTCTTTCTTTTTTTTTTTTTTTCTTTCTTTTTTTTTTTTTTTTTTTTTTTTTTTCTTTTTTTTTCTTTCTTTTTTTTTTTTCTCTTTCTTTTTTTTTCTCTTTCTTTCTTTTTTTTTCTCTTTCTTTCTTTTTTTTTCTCTTTCTTTTTTTTTTCTCTTTCTTTCTTTTTTTTTCTCTTTCTTTCTTTTTTTTTCTCTTTTCTAATAATTAAGTCAAGAATATTTTAGTACCTCCTTTATACATGTGTACATTTGACTTTTTATGTAATTAATTATTCCTTTATCATTGTATCTCAATTACTTTGAAAATCAATAAGCTTGATTTTCTACTTGAATAGTGACCACAAGTGTTGGAAGTAAACTTACAGCCAACAGGTAGACAATTCAAAAAAAACTATTTTACCAGTTTATAAATATAATTTGTAAATTATTGGGACAATAAATTATAAGCTAAAGAAACTGATTTTAATAGTACTGGCAAATAAAAATATGAAAGAAATAAGAATAGCTTCCTCTCTTTATGGACAGTATACTAATCATTCTGGGAAACAGTACGTGGATTTTGAAAAATTCTCAGTTCAGCCAATAATGGATAAAATAAAAAAAAAATTCAAGTTGTTCACTTGGTTGGGTTTTGAGAAGTTGGTCTGAGGACTTTTCAGTACCCTTTTTGTTTTACTTTGTATCAAGCACCTCATTATAACAAAAGGTCTGAAATCTTGAGACAAATTTTCATCACTTTCAGATTCAAAGCTATTATTACAGCGCACTTTAAAAATTCAAGTTTAAGGTTACAGTCAGATAAGATTTACGACCACACTTATTTGCTAAAATAAAATTGATTTACGTCAAATTGTAATTATGAACTATGAACACACTTATCTCCATTTTTTTTTTTTTTTTTTTTTTTTTTTTCTTTTCTTTTCTTTTCTTTTCTTTTCTAGATTTTCAGTGGATATAATTTTGAAAAAAGAAAAGTGAGATTAGTATTTGATATAAATTTGTAATGATAGACTTGTCATAGAGGCAAAAGAACTAAAAAAGAGTGAGAATAAGTTGCTTAATGCCAGAATTACTTTAGCTAAAGTTAACTTGGGTTGATCTTGAGGCTGAGCAAAATTCTTAAGTTTTTACTGGATCATAGGATCAGTTCTCATTTTCCAAGTAGATTATAAATGAAGTGTATTTATCTCCCAAGCAGAAACTTCCCATTGCATTCACAAGGTAGGGTTAGGAGTATCTCCTGCTGTCTTGTTAATAGGACTAAGCAATTTTTGTCATACCACATAAATTCCTCCATCATTGAAATATGCAATTGATGCATCATAAGAAAGACTAATATTTTTTTGACATTGGCCTGTCAAATTCAAATTAAGCTAATACGAATTTGTACAGTAATTGTAATCCTTCATACGGTTTGGGATTTTACAAGCATAATCATTAATATTGAAAGGTATATTTTTACAAAAAAGTTTGTAAATATATTTGAATTGGTAAAAGATTTTTTTTTTTTTTTTTTTTTTTTTTTCTCAGTCTTTGAGGATAACATTTTTGTATGAAAAAAAAAAAAATCTTTTTATTATTGTAATAGATAATCTTTACTTAATTGCAAGACTAAATATAGAATTGGTTACTTTAGTTTCTTTTATGACATTTTGGGATTTAAAATTGAAATATTTATGAGGAGGGAAAAAATATGTAAGATTAAAAATTCCTTTCTTATAAATTTTTATTAAATATTTCTTCAATAACTTTATTTCAATTTTTATTAGATGAAGTATTATCAACCATTATTAATTTTTGAACTAGTATTTCTTTTCTCTTCAGCTTCTATATATTTTTGTCACAATGTTCCTATCACATTTTAGCACATTTTCAAATAATTTTGATGCTGTTTAATCAAAGTATAAATGATTGCATGTTTTGTATGCCTGTTAATTTCTTTTCTTTTTGTTAGTTGTATATGACAATTTATTGGTAATTTTTCTAAACATCTGTCTATTTACAATTTGTTTTGTTTATCTTGGTATCCAGCTGTTTGTTCAAAACTGATACCATAACAATGTAAACAGATTTAATGTGATTTCATCCTTTTGTTATGTTTTTGTTATTTATGATATAAAAATATATTACTAAATTGTCAACGTAGTGTATATTATTTGCTATATTGTTTTTCTTTATAAAATCAACATGTTGATTATTTTAAATTTTGTATTTTAGAATACAAAATTTAAAACATCAAATATTTTGGAATGCAATGCATTCCATGTTAATCAGTATTTGTAATTTCAATATTTGTTGAGGAGGGGAAAGAATTGTAAAAAAAAAAAAAAAAAATACTATTTTTAATTTATGCATTCATAACTTTTCTAATATGAGGGAGTGTTGGAAGTTTTTAACCGGATTCATTTCATCCAGATGTGACCAAATGGCAAAAAATCAGAATGAATATGAATGCACACACCACTACAAAATCTACACACAAATTATTTGTATATTAATGGATTTGCTTCTTGGCCCTACTTTATCTAATTTCTACATGACTCATGTAGAAAGTCTTTAGTAATTTCACTAAGCTTTCCATACATGTTTGATAGATTTATGACATAGACATAAAAAAAAACTAAATGATATAAAACAAACACTTATCAACAATTTCCCTAACCACTTTGTGAACAAATACGTTCACCTTAATGAAATTTTAGAAAAAATAGCACAATCATTCTGATATAAACAAAATTAAACACACCATTAACTTATTTCATTGTATCCAGATATGTCCTAACTATAAACAGGATTAAAAAGCCATTAAAAACTTAATTTGCTGGTATGTATCACTTAAAAACAATGTTATCTATGAATTCTCATATTCCTCCCTGGTTATTTACAATAAAATAAATTAATTCTTACAAGGCCACATATGCACCACACACTTTTTGGTTGACCTGTCACTCGTTGAAACTTAGTGCAATTTGTATGCATATCAATTGTCACATCACAAACAACCAAAAGAGAACTATCAATATTAGACAAAGGTAGATAATACCAAAAGACTATACAGCATCAACTGCAAGGAATGACTCTAATTTCTAGAAGCTATTATACAGAAGACAACCCCACACACACACACACATATATATATATATATATATATATATATATATATATTGTGTGCATGTTAAGCATTACTTTGCTTTTAGCATTCTGCTCCTTTGCAAAAGCCTTATAGTTTCCCATACTATTGAGCATTTTCTAGGCATTTATATTTATTTTTCTGGTGTTTTGGTGTCAGACCCACTCCTCTAGTAACGTCTATTCTTCAGCATTTCAAACTTGACCATATTGGTGCACACATTATGTACACAACAGCTGCCCTTGTCATGACATCTTGACTTAGTTGAGGGAGACAATAAAATGCCCATTTTCACAAAAGACAGTTGCCAACAACATAATGATTGCATGAAAACGAATTAAACATTTAATATTGGTTAGTTATTGTTCACCAGAAGGTTATTTAGAAAAAAATATATATATATATATATATATATATGATAATATTGAGTACAGATGATCCTTAAAAATACAGTCAGTTATAATTTATATATTCATGAAATAAATTATAGCCAGTCGATTTTTAAGAATCCTCTATACTCATTATTATATTGCTTTGTTACTTACATTGAGCTCTCTTTGAATTATCCCTACTAATTACCAATTGATATTTGTGTGTAAGTGTTCATGTACAAATACATACATATATCCTTTGGTGTAAGAAAAAACTGTGCTCAATGCTAAATAACAGCTATTAAGTATATAGTAGTAAGAATACACAGTACCCTATGCTGCCAGTACAACTCAATTTCATGCTAATGCAATCATCAGGTACTGAGGTATATTTATTAGAGAATTAATACAAATATAAAGTTTGTCATTTAGCTGATTGGTATTCCCTGTAGCATCCTAACTCCTGTTTTTTCATAGATTGACTCTCCAGCCATCACTCTGTCCACTCATTATGTGATATCAGCAATTGACTGTTTATATTAATCTTTTGCTCTATGCCGTTTTTCAAGTTAGATAATTTTGAGATATTTTTATTCTTCAAGTAAATACTACCTTTCAAGTTATGCATCCTGCAGCCTAGATCTGTCCCATGAAGATATTTTTTACTGTCCTGTTAGTAAATATTAAGATACTATGCTCATCTGACTTGCAAATATTTTTCTCATTTTGAGTATTTTATATAAGCCATTTCAAATCAAACTTTGAAATATACCCTGATTCATTGACTGTTTGCATTAAAATTAAGTAATCTTCTTTATTAGTAAACTTAATTTTTGTGTTTTATCTTTTTAATCGATTAAAAAAATGTCTGGATTGAAATAAATTGCAACTGATTTCTTTTTCTTTTCTTGATGGCTTCATTAGTCAAATGACCTTCTCACATGAATGATTCATTTATTTGAAGCAAAGTATAGCTCAATGTATTTCAATAGATGATTCCCATTTGAATTTTTTTTTATATTATTTATTTGGCTCTGTCTGCTTAGTAACATGAGATCCAGCTTGCAAAACCAAAAAGATTGCTGATTGTTGATTTAGTCCTTAAAGTTATACTAGTTAAACTCTTTAAACATTTAAATCCAGAAGTTTGTTCTTTAATTAGTTGAATAAAATTTGAAGGGAAATAAATTTTTTTTTTTTTTTTTTTTTTTTTTTGGTCCTAATCATTTTTGTAAATATCAGTTTTTTTTTAAACTCATTTCAAATATAATGGGTCAGGGTACATTTTTATTTTATATTATTCAAAAGTTAACACCTTAGAATTTAAAAAAAAAAAATGTATTGAAATTAATTTAGACATCCCTAAATATATCTGGAATTTGAGTTGTGGTGCACCATGAAATTCATAGTGTTATGGCTGCTCTTTTTTTTTTTTTGCATAACTACTCTTCTCCCCTCCTCTCATATTTTGTTTATCTCGATAAGATAACGTTAAAAATTCTTATCCTGATGCATTTCCCAAAATGTAACCAAAAACCAGATTTTATTTTGGAATCCCTTTTTTGTAAAGCAGAGAAATCTTCAATATCCAAGATGTCTGTATTGAATACTGTAGTATTTTTAAAGAAATTTTATGAGACTCTGTCTGGTATTTTTGTACATCTTTACTAAAGTATTTTTGGATTATTTGAGTGAAACACCTCATATTTGTAATTACTTGTATCTTATGTCCAATATACCTGTTATGGGTTAGATGAATTATGCAGTTGGTACACTTGGGAAACCTTTTAAGCAAATAAGCATATACTCAGCAGATACCAAGTAAGGAACCACACATGGCTAGTGGGTGATGTCAGTTTGGTTCTGAAATTTCTGTAAGTACCTGAGGACTAAAATGGTAGTAAAAAATGGTGTTTCATCTATTTTGATAGTTTGATTCATGAACTGGAATTTTTGTTTGAGTATCCATCATCAACTATTTCTTTATTCAATATGCTTTGGGAAGGTTGGTCTCTGCAACATTTTATGAATTTTTTAGTCTTAACAGAAATTAAAAATGAAAATAACCATTTAGGTTCTGTCTAACTTTGTTTCATCTGGTACAATGCATAAAATGTTACTATTTTTATGCTTATTTTTCTAGTAATGCAAATCTAGGTCTGCATATGGTTGTGGTTAAAACGGTTAGTTATTGAAATGATTTTAAACTATACAATCACACCCACACAAGAGTATGGTCTTGTTATAGTGTCACCTTTCCTTTTACCCAGGTTTGCCTCCACTCTTCCACAAGGAAAACCTTGTTTTTTTTTTTTTTTTTTTTTTTTTGTTTTTGTTTTTTTTGTTTTTGTTTTTTGTTTTTTGTTTTTTTTTTGTTTTTGTTTTTTTGTTTTTTTTGTTTTTGTTTTTTATTATTATATATTGATTATTTATATTGAATTTAATTTCTTTTAATTTGATTGATATAACAACAAAAATTAGCATGGAAAATTTTGGTATTTTAGTACACATGTCCCAAAATACTTCCAAAATTTTAAGATGATACCATTTTGCTAAATATTGTTTTGGATTTTTGCCTCTCCACCCATTAAACCTCATCGTATACTTACCTTTGATCAATGAGTTAGAGCGTGCTCTCTCATATATATATATGTGTGTGTGTGTGTGTGTGTGTGCTAGTAGAATGTTTTTAAATTTACTAACAAAAGAATAGAACTACTTTGAAATATGGCATTTACAAAACAAATACTTTTTTTTTTCCTGTGTGTGGGCCAATTGACCAGAAGAATTATTTTTGAGTTTTCTTGATCTGTTTCAGAGCTGTGTTCTTTTTCTCTAGTATTTGTCCAGATAATTATACACTTTACCAGACTGATTGCTTTTACCCTGACGCACAAATTGATATATCAGATTTCCTGTTAAGTTTAGCACTGATTGTTTCCCTTTATTTTATTTATTTATTTTTTGAGCTCTTCACAATGGGGATTGTTTTCATTTTCTCTTCATTACTGTAGAAAGATATTATGGTTATTCAAAATATCTCTCCCTCTCTGTTTTTGTTTTATATATGCTTACCCAGTTTGACTTTTTTTCTTAAAGCCATAAATTCTCTGAATAAGTTACTGACACTAAAATGGATTTGCCATGTTAAATTATTTTTATATATAATTTCTATAGATAATTGGTTGAAAATTGAATTGAACAACTGTATTGGTCTTTAAAAAGTATTGTACACTTTGGTGACTTTTATATTTGTTAGACAAATTGAAGTTTGGCAGATTACATTCCTTGAATATCCCCTGGAAATGTAATTCATTTGAAATAGCATGCAAGACAGACCATTGCTCTTGAATCCACTGTCTTTACTTGCTGAGATTTTTTAAGATTTTTGTCTTCTTCAGATACTTATTTTATATCAGCAAAGTTTAGTATTTGGTTTTTTATATAACCAGTTCAACTAAAAAAAAATTCCTGTGAATATCTCTAAGTTCAAACAGAGCAACCATTCTGATTTGGGACAAGATTTTCTTATTTATCTGCCCAGTTTCTCTATTTGATCAGAATTTTAACTGTTATCTGACCAGTTTCTTCTTATCACTAGGGACCAACCATTCTCTGATTGTTCTTCATATTTAATTTTTTTTTTTTTATTTATGCATATATTATAAACTGATAAGGAATATTTTATTTTTATTTTTTTCATGTTTTTGTACTAAGGAATGAATGATTGGTTCAAGACAATGCAGAAATTATCCATAGTTCTTATCAATAGTAGGGCTTTCAACCATTCTCTGATTGTTCTCATATTTAATTATTTCTGCCCCAGGTCAAGAGGGTAGCTGCTGGAAGACCTTATGTTGGCAACAGGACTCTGCACCATGCCACAACAAGCAAGAGAACCCAGTCTTAACAAAACGATTATGAATATCATATGAAGGAATAGACCTCCTGCCAGCTTTAACAAATGCATCTGACTTACCTTTTTATTTTAAAAAAAAAAAAAAAAATGTTGAATATTATTGTCACTAATATCACCAGTCCTTTAGTATATACAGGGTGTGATGGGTAAATTGTTACCATTTTATATTTTTAATTTTGTGCATACACATTTTTTTTGTTTTTTGATTTTGCTGACTGCACATTATAGTAGGGTCAATTGGGCATTGTCTGTGAGAAAATGAGCACCATGACACAATTCACTCTGCCTGAAGTTTGCAAACAGCATGCTGTACTGCTTAGCATTCATGCTGGAAGCTCTAATATGAAAATTTTAGTGTGCTCAGATGACCGTGCAGAGGATTCTGAAAGAGTTGGATGAGTCTAATGGTGATTATTAAGGTATGGCAGCTCGGAAAAGATGCTCTGATTGTTCTAAGAAAAGGACTCATGAATTTGTTGGTTAGGGCTGCAGATTCAACACGGAAGCCTTGAGGAGGTATTTCTGCCCCAGGTCAAGAGGGTAGCTGCTGGAAGACCTTATGTTTGGCAACAGGACTCTGCACCATGCCACACAAGCAAGAGAACCCAGTCATGGCTGTCAGACAATTTCTTTGACCACATCACCTCTTACACTTGGCCACCTATGTCCCCAGTCTGCAACTCCTTTGATTATTATGTGTGTGGGCACAGTTGAGCAAGAGACCAACAAAACTCCTTGTAGCACCAAAGATGAACTGAAGGTAAGGATTATGGTAGCATTCATCAACTTAAACAAGAAGACCATCCAGAAGAGTTACAGCAGATTCTGAAATTGCCTTGAGGCTGTGGTTGAAGCCAGTGACAATTTTATTTAATAAATTTACTCTTTAGTATTTAAAGGTATTTTTGTGTAATTTTGGTAAATATATCTGTTAAAATGAGATGTCAGTGTAATTTAGATAATTAATCCATCACACCCTCTGTGTGTGTGTGTGTATATATATATATATATATATAATAAACCAACCAATGTAATATACAAATTTTGGTTAATTTGCAGTTTAGCACCTGTGCTCAGTTTGCATTAAAAATTTTGAGAATATTTACATTTATGTGTAATTGTACATGCTTCATTTGAATCTGGCTTGATAAATTTGATAAAATCTACCATTTTGTTGTTATTGATAGTAAAATTTCATTTGTGTTGTTGGTGGCAGCCTTTACTGGCATTGTTTGTATACATTTGCTGCAGAAAGCTAAGCATGAAAGAGAATGTAGACAGCCTTGTTTACTGATCTTACTTGTCTCAATTACTGCACAAGAGAACTATATTGTGTGCACAATAATCAAGACAAGTGAATATTTTATTCATAGCTATTCCACAGCAAATGTATGCAAACAATGCCATGAATGAATCCAAACTTTTATTGTTGATAACTCCAAAACTGTAGATTTTATCAAATTTATCAAGCCAGATTCAAATGAGTCCTGTACAATTACACATAAATTTTTAAGGCAAACTGAGTGCGGGTGCTAAACTGCAAATTAATTTTTATGTCCCATAGGAGATTGAAATTCCAAACAAAATTCTGTTTATTTTGGCCAAACCAGCACATCCTCCTCTCGTACATGTGATCACATCTTAACAAACATAATATTCCTACCAATATAAGATCCACAATATTTGTTAATACTTGCAGCCTATATGATATTAATTGCAAATGGAGACTTAAATTCTCAAAGCACTTGTGTGTGTAACAAAAACCTTATATTAATATATTAAATATGATATCCTTTAGGAAACAGGGTTTTAAATATTTTCAATAATTTTAAAAATACAATGGATAATTAACACCAGGTTTTGTTCCTATGAATGACCAAAGAATGATTGAAAGTGCTAAAACTATGAACAATTCCTGCAGTTTTGAACCAAACATTCAATGAAAGCAAGAAAAGCTACTTGAATTGTTAACAAAATGTTCTTTGCTTGTTATATTGAATTGTGTGTGTTTAAAAGTTCTTTCTTCCCAAAGATTTTTTTTTTCTTTTGCAAAGTCTTCTTGATGTGACAAAGAACTTTACTCACTTTGAGCATGTGGAATATATGTACACATTTTAGTGTTCTGTTTGGAAACCATTTTTAAGTGTCTAACTTTTCCTGATATTGAGGAATTTTTTTTGTGTGCATTTGTTTATTTTAGTAGGGCTACAACCATACAGTGATACTGCTGCAGTTTTAGGTGCAAAGGAATTTTACAGAAGAAAGTTTTATTAAACCTAATCTGGTATAAGTCCAAGAAATAAGTCTTGGAATGTAGATAAACAGATTGTATTGCATCAGTGGGGAGGGTAAGTTTACTTGCCTTGAAAATCAGTATTTATTGTAGCACTGGCTATGTGTAATTATCTAGGCCATAATAGACATCCAACATAATCTCTTTATACTTGAATTTATTTTTGATTGTTTAACTGTTACATTGTAGATCAGATAGAATAATCTTAAATTAAAATTTGGGGCTCTTTGAATAACTCTGAAGAAAAAATTAGAAAAATTGGTTTGCAAAGATATAATTAGAATGAATGAACTGTGAATCCTTTTCATAGTATGGAAGTTCAAAATGAACTTTATCTTCCCACGATAATTAGTTTGGTAAAAATTGCTTCAAATAACTGAAATAAATTTTTTTTTTTTCCTTCCTTTGCTTCTTATTTAACACAACTGACAAAACTGGTTGTTTCGGAATTAACTTAGAATGATGGAAAATTTTTATTTTAAAAAAAAATGTCTTTATTCAGCAGATATCAAACTTGGAAACTTTATTTTTGTAACTGATTTTGTGGATTTATCTAAATTTTCATTTATTATATTTTTATTTTTTCCCCTGAAAGTTTGGCTCGGTAAGTAATCTCAGTTTACCAAAATTAAAGTAATTTTATTTTTATTTATTCATATTTTTATAATCTTTGTATCATCTGCTTTTAATATTTTTCTTTCTCTAAGAAGTTTGTCATGAGAAATTATTTTAAGCTAGAAAATGAAATTACCATATGTGATAATAGAATTCTATCAAAGATTTATTTAATATATTCTGTAATAATTTGTTTAATATAATTCTAGTATTAATACAAATATAAAATTTGTCACTTAGCTGATGTTATAGTCAGCACCTCTACTTCAGAGTTTTCTTTTCTTTTAAGAGTGAAAAAATCCCTTAGCTGATAAAGTGCAGATGATGGGAATTTCCATTTCATTTCTATGGCTCGTCTGAAAATGATGGAAACTTCTGTTATAGTTAATGGCTTAATGCAAAAATGAGGTCGTTCCATGAGCTAATATTTCACCTTGAATTTATTTTTTCAGGAATATTCCCTGCTGAATGGTAGTGTCTTACATTCCCTTGCTGTATGTCAGCATATGCAGAAGTTACTGCTTTCCTCTTAGAATACTAAATAATATTGTTGAACAGTTTTTAGAAGTTGTTTTGTTAATATTTAATAATAGATTATGATTGTGTAGTGTTATCTTATCACTTTATATCAGTGTACAAAGTACCTACAAGAGATACTTTAGTATCTGCTTTCATTTCTCTACACTGTTGGGTTACTAACTTAATCCTTTACACCATTTCATACCAATCTGATGGTGTCAACTTGCATGACAGTTGTGAGATAGTTTAGAAAAACAAATGTTAAAAAAAAAATAATGCTGATAGATTTACATGAGTCTTTGAATAAATAAGTATTGAGTTTTTGAAATGGAAAAAAGTTGTTATTCTTGAAGAATTGGTAAATTTATGAAACCTGATATATTCTAGTCTTATGTTTGCAATTTGTATGCTGATATAACAGGATCCTGATGCAACTGCATTATTTTTTCTGATATGTTTCTCATTTTGCATGAATCACATGCTGAGATACATTTATGTTATGTACATACAGTTGTCTTTGAATTCCTTTGTTCATCATGGTAAATATTAAAATTTACTGATTATTAAAATAAAATTCAATAAAATGTATTTGTTAAAAAGACAAAACGAGGAAACCATGAACTAATTTTCTAATCTAATGGTTACTTTGAAAATTCTATATTCAGGGTTTTTGCTAAAATGTTTGGTGGGAAAACACTGCTTTACTGTTGGCATGAAATAGCTAGCTTTTGTTTCAGCCTTTAATCAGTTTTGAAACTGGATATTTTTATATAGAGCTGGAGATGAGTTTTAAGGTGTAAGATATTAGATCTGAACTATTTCATTGGTTGATATTGTATTTGAAAACCATGTCACCAACCATTGATGAACTCAGTTAATACTTTTGAAAGAAACAAAGAAAAATCTTATTCACTCTCTTTTCTTTGTGCACTGGTCAGATAATTATAAATACCGTATTAGATAGCTTTACTAATACTCTGCCTTGAAGCAATATGTTATGATTGTAGAAAGTTTACCTATCATCTTCAAATCTGCTTAAGTGCCAGGTGCTAGGCAAAATAATTGATTCTATCATTTGACTTAAGTTTGTTGATATTTACATAAACTTTTCACACCTGGGCTTCTTGAGTTTAAATTTTAAGTTAAAGAAAAATATGAATTGCAATATGAATTTATTAAAATAACAGCTGATGTTGCTGACTTTTGTGAATAGTATGTCAAGAGAAATATTTATGTTGCTAACAAATCTGATACTTTTCAGTTATTAAATAACTTTTTATAATCCAAGTCATCTACCTATTTGAGAAATGGATCTGATAGTCTGAATACTGTTCAGATAAGCAATGTAAGTGACTTGGTACTATCTAGGAGAAAATCTTTTTTTTTTATTTGTTGTTATCTAATGTAGGCATAGTAATGGATGTGCAGGTAGAATAGTCAAACCAAGTACAAATTCTGACTCTGTTGCATTCACTTTTGAACAAATGTCTTTGGGAAAGGCATGAATCTATATCTTTTCCCCTGGCTTTCATTCAGTGCTAGAGAGCCCAGTATACTCCGCTATTTAACTTTAGCTAATCTAGGGAAAGGACATCTCTGAATTCAAAACTGTGGAGAAAGCAATAGGAAAACTACTATATTTCATAAGTAATTACAAGATAATACAGATAACTGTGGAGAACCATGATTGCTTACATCCTAAAGAGACATAACATTAAAGAAAATATGTTGATATAGGGGGACAAAATGAATAAGTTCTTTATTACCATATACAATATAATCTGAGGAGGTCTTGAGACAATACCAATTGAAAAATTGTGATTAAAAACAATAAAAATGAGAAAAGAATGAAATCGATGCTTATAGAAACTTTGACAAGTAATTGAAAATGAAGAAACTTTGACAAGTAATTGAAAATGAAGAAACTTTGACAAGTAATTGAAAATGAAGAAACTTTGACAAGTAATTGAAAATGAAGAAACTTTGACAAAAATTGAAAAAAGAAAACTTTGACAATTGAAAATGAAGAAACTTTGTAATTGAAAATGAAGAAAACAAGTAATTGAAAATGAAGAAACTTTGACAAGTAATTGAAAATGAAGAAACTTTGACAAGTAATTGAAAATGAAGAAACTTTGACAAGTAATTGAAAATGAAACTTTGACAAGTAATTGAAAATGAAACTTTGACAAGTAATTGAAAATGAAGAAACTTTGACAAGTAATTGAAAATGAAGAAACTTTGACAAGTAATTGAAAATGAAGAAACTTTGACAAGTAATTGAAAATGAAGAAACTTTGACAAGTAATTGAAAATGAAGAAAAAAAGAAATTGAAAATGAAGAAACTTTGACAAAGTGAAAATGAAGAAACTTTGACAAGTAATTGAAAATGAAGAAACTTTGACAAGTAATTGAAAATGAAGAAACTTTGACAAGTAATTGAAAATGAAGAAACTTTGACAAGTAATGAAAATGAAGAAACTTTGACAAAATTGAAAAAGAAAACAAGTAATTGAAAATGAAGAAACTTTTGACAAGTAATTGAAAATGAAGAAACTTTGACAAGTAATTGAAAATGAAGAAACTTTGACAAGTAATTGAAAATGAAGAAACTGACAAGTAATTGGGTTATAAGCAATTGAAAATGTAGAAACTTTTATTTATTCCTAATTATACAACTTAAATACTCATCATTGTAAATTTACAATTTAGATTTTAGGGAATTTTTTTTTTGTTTTTCACTTAAATGAAAATTCCATATTTAAATATAGAATTTAACAAATTTAAAAAAAATTTAGAAAAAATTTTGGAAATGGTCCTCCTATGTATTTCTAGTCTGGTACAAGGCTGTAAGTATATGGCATTCACTGGGAATTGAACTCGATACAAAAATTTGGAAGTACTTGTTATGCAATTCAACATCTGGAATTTGATATATGCAGTGTGACATCTTTTTCAAATGATTCTTTTTATTTTACTATCACTGCCTGTTCATTATCTTTGGAGAGACTTTTTCTCTTTTACTTTTTCACATTTGAAAGATGTGACATGGAGATATATTTAACCAAAGCCATTAGCAAAGAAACAACTTGGAAATTAATCTCAGTGGTAAACAGTTAAATAAGGAACTTGTTATATTGCTTTTAATAGTTTTGCATTTTAGAAACACAAGGCTAGCTTTCAGAAGTTTAAAAATAGATGTGTGACCAACCTTCTTCCTCCGATAAGACCTCCAGCATTCAGTTATCTGCCTTTTACCATTGAGCTGTATACAAGAAACATATTTAATTTTGTAAAATGTATCTATTTTACAAATGTTATTTTTAACTTTTAAATATTTTATTTGTTGTCTTTTATATCTTTCTATATTTGATTATTATTCCTGGATAAGTATTATTTATTGATCTGTTATTGATTTTAAAGTAGCAATTATTCAATAAGATTTTTATTACTTAATTTATTTATACAAGATTTTGGGCTTATGGCCATATCACATTGAAGCACTGGTTCTTGTACGATTAACAAAGTTAAGCAATGTTGAGACCAGTCAGTACCTAGACGGGTGACTACTTGGGAATACCAGTTGCTGTAAGCTTGTAGGTGGTGTAATGTATAATGGCTCAAAATCAGAAATTGGAGAGCTGAGTTTGAATTCCTGTTGGATTCATTATATTTACTTATGTACTTATACCCTTGGGAAAGGTATGAATTAATTTCTCTCCTCAGCTATGGGTTAATTTGTAGGACTTGTATCAGTAAATCCTTGTTTTCCTAAAACATTGTTTACAATCTAAAAATATTTTCTGACTTTAAATAATCTGGAAAAGGTTAAGCTGTAAAAAGCAAATCAATCAATATACTAGATCTTGCGTATTATTACATTGTTTATTCTTAGTTATATTCTTGGAATTGGAAATTGAAAATTATCACTTTGAGATAATAATGGAATATAGTTGTTACTAAAAATATTATGGAGTGACCATTATAATTTAATTTTTTCAGTTAAATGAAGAAGTTGAATTTAAACATTAAAAATAAGGCAACTTCATGGTATAGATAAAAAGGAAAGAAATACGTTTAATAGCATAAATCATGACTGGATGTGAATTATGAAAATCAATTAAAGGCTGATAAAGCAAATAGCATGCATGAGATGTACAGTGGAGCAATACAACAAAGAAACTTTAAGAATATAGAAGTATCAACTTGGGATGAAGCACAACCAGGCTTGCTATGCAAAAAATAAAAAAAAAATAATCAAGAGGAAAGATCAAATTCTGATATGTACATTTCTTAAATGACATTTAAACAATGTGTGAAAAGGGTATAAATTACAGAAATGTAATTCAATCATTTTCAACCTCTGCTGGCAGAAAGTGAACAATGAACCTCTTTTTTATCTAAAAGGTCCTGATGTGGTAGAGAGCACATGTGTTTTCATGACTTCTTGTTAATGGTACTAAATTTTTTTTTTTTTTTTTTTACAGCAGAATTTTGATAGGCTAAATCATCTTTTTAATATAAATTTGTAAATTTTTGTTCAGAAATATAAGTGATTTTCTGTGATATATCGGTGAAATATCTTGTCAAGTTACTCAGCACAATCATTTTCACTGCTGTCATCACTGTCTATGGATCATATTAAATATTGTTCTAAATTACTGCCAGAGTAAGAAAACCCGAGATAAATTTTTTTGTAGTTTTCTTATTACATGTTCCCTTGTGTTTTATGACTGTCATTCTAAAACAGATACTATGATCTGAAATTGTAATGAAAGCAATGATGTCACCTACCCTGAATCCATACTAATTCCGGATGTGGAATTAGTGAAGGCTAAACACTTCAAATACGCCAGTGTATGGATCTGTTTTCACAAATTTAGTGTAGGAGATATGGAAATTGAACATAAAATAAGATAGCTATGCTAGAGGTAGTTTTGTCTAACATCACAAATTGCTATAAAATCAAAATATTAACCTAAGATCTAGTCATGTTCTTAAATAGCCTTCATATTAATGTTATGCATGGCACCAAACTTGTTCAGAAATATCTACTGTCAGCTGTATACAACTGCTTTCTCAGATAAATAGTGAAAAATGGCTTTGAGCAAATGAAACCTGTAGGCCTGAGCAAGGAACATCCTTTTTTAAACCTTGTGAACTGGCACTACAGAATCACAAACCAAGAACTGTCAAATAACAGAAACCACATCACTTGAGGACTTTCAACAGCAGCAACAGCTAAAATGAATCTTGTATTCTTAGAAATGAAGCCTATATCATTACTGGAAAGTGTGATAACAGTGGTCTTGAAAAACCTATTTTCCTGAAAAATTGTTTTAATAGAAAGATCTTATAAATTCTAACTAAAAGTTGTTGTGGATGCTCAGTCAATGAAAGAATGTTTCCTAAAAAGAAACGGCTAATATTATCATTGTTTACTTAGATTTACTTAATAATCTCATTTTAAATACATATTAGTAAACTGACAGATGTGAGTTATATTTTTTTAACCATATTATCTTTGATATAATTTAAAAAAAAATAATCCCCAAATCACTTGTCTTATACCACAATTGTTACCAATGCTAAACTCACGCTATAAATCCTGGACATACTACTCTTCTGGTAAGTAAAGAATGAAATGTGTGTGGATTTGTGATTATAAATTATTTCGATTTGTAATCATATTAAAACATAAAAAAACAGTTTACACACAAACAAGTTTTTTTTTTCTCCAAAATATTCTTTGCCAAACTTTCTAGAAAATATAGTATTTAATGCTTATATCATTTTTAATGGTATAAGCCAATTGATAAAGTCACATTATTTTTACTGTAATGTAATTTTCTTTTTTGATTATCCTTGTTTCACAGTTTATGCACTTAATCATATTCATCAATTTGTATTTTAATTTAACAAACCCTATTTTTAAACTAAACATAAAAAATGAAAGTCCAAAAGATAATTATTTGTAATCAGTGTTTCATAACAAAAAAAAAAAAAAAATGATAGTTGAATTTTATCGCTATTGCATGCATCAAAAGGATATGTAAATCTATTTAAAAAGAACTACTTCTATAGATCAGAAATTTATAGTCCCAATGTGTTCCCTTTATGTAGAATGTACTGTATTTTATTTTGTAGATATAATTTATTTACTTGAATTGGTTTGTTATAAACTTGATAACTTAGAATGATAAGCATTGTTATCCATAATCATCTACAATTTTTTATTTTTATTTTATTTTTTTTTTTTTAAATGAAAAAAATAATTGAAGTCTATTTGTTGCTTAATATTTCACGATCTTGTTAACAATAGTAATTATGCCTATCAGCGTGCTGAAGCAAGACATATCTGAATAAACTTTTAAAATACACATTTTGATGAAGATATTTTAATGTTATTTGCATTTAACATTCTTCAAATTGTATGAACTGAATTTATATTATATTCATATATAACTAATACTTAATTCCTTGTATTCAATAAACATTCATATTCTGACACCATATTCAGTTTTTATTGAAAAAAAATTTATCTTTGGATGATGAGTCCAATGACAGTTTAGTTCATTATTATTACATTATATTTTATGAAATTTATAATTTTGATTTTTCTCTGGTAGGCCAAGGATTGTATTTCCTCATCTCTCCCCCCACCCCTCCTCTCAAAGTATTATTAACAGGAATTGATATCTATTAATCCTTGACATATTCTTTATATAATATTACATACTTTCTCCCCCCCCTCTCTCTCTCCCTACCTACTTGGACTATAGACTTTTCTGTTTGTGATGAGCAAGCATGGGTTTCTTATTTAACACAACTCTGCTTGTGCTGATGAACTTAAAAATTACAGTGTAGTAGATTTATATGTGGTATGTATCATCTATTTTGTTCTATCCTCCTTGCTGTTCAGGCTATGGTATGTCTGTTGAGTACATATGGAAATGTGATATATTCCAAGATTACTAGTAGAGGCAAGGTAGTATATCCTGAGAAAGAGGGAATGACTTTAAAGTAGTTTTAGCTAGGTTCTGCTTTTAAACAATTTTTTTTTCTTTTTAGCCATGACTACACATGATATTGTGGGTTTTGTATGAAGTGTATATTTTGTAGCTCATGCAGTTGTAATTTTCTCAAGTTCAATATGGTTGGTATTATTATTCCTATTTGTTGTCATATGCACATCTGTATTGTAAATGTTACTAGTTTGAATAAGTTTTTATAATTTTATGAGATGCATACATATAGATACATTTTTTTGGCAAGGAGTAAAAAGTTATTTTGGTGTGTGTGTACAGTGTATGTGTGTGTGTGTTCTGAATTTTTTTTTTTTTTTTATTATTCACACTTAAAATTTAATTTATGTAATTAGAACATACAAAAACTAAAAAGAATAATGTAAAGAAGTATTTGCCCTTGGATTATGGATGGGATTTAGTCATTGGCAAAAATCAGTTGTTGGCTCTTAGAAAAAAAATTTCAATAGCTCAGAGGGAAAGATTAAAATTATTTAAACTTGTTACCATTCTCTGTTCATTTTCTCTCTCCTTTTTTAAAATTTTTTTTTTTTTTTGTCATTTTTTGTCATTTTTTTTTTGACATTTATGCAGAACATATTGAATATTTCAATTTCTTTGTTACAATGTATAACATTTATCTTTTCTTTTATTAAAATTTGTTAACAAACTTAATAGAAATCTTCAAATTTCCTGCTGGTTTTGTACATTTTCTTTCATTAGAGTATCTCAGATTTTATTTGTTTATTAATCAATGACTATTTTATTGATACTGTATGTTAAAAAAAAACATGCGATTTTGTAACAGCATTAGTTTATTTTTTAAGAAAAGTAAAAAAACAAAAGGAAAAAAGCTAACCTGAAATAATAAAAAATAAAATGCAGTGGATTAGCAGCCTGATCTCCTTACTATTAAAATATTTATTGTAGTATAAGATATTGCTTATTGTTGTTGATTGATTCCTATGGTTACTATAACAATGGAATATTTCATCTTTAAGGAAGGGATATTAAATTGATATGAATTTGCATTGTTTGATATTAGATTATTATTCAGTCCTAAAATGGTAAGAGTGTTGTGTGTGTGTGTGTGTGTGTGTGTGTGTGTGTATATATGGGAACTATATAACATCTAACATTTAAAAAAAAAAAAAAAATACCTTTCTTGCTATATATTCAGTTTCTGGTCTTCAGAAAAGAGGGTGCTGGGAATTTTTGCATGCATATATTCTTTAGCTATATATATATATATATATATATATATATATATATATATATATATATATATTGTGTGTTTATTTAAAAAGCTATAGTACTTGTATAGTTTAACTCCATAATACTGTAATATTAAATATAAATTTGGTGGGTGAGGGGTTATGTCTGAATATCACTTTTTACTTTTCTTTTTTTTTTTTTTTTTTTACTTTCATTTTTCATTCATAAAAAACTAGTTTGAATTTCAATTGAATTTGTTACATTTACCTGTGTGCAAAAACTTTTCAGTAAGGTATAA
Source organism: Acanthosepion pharaonis (assembly GCA_903632075.3). Classification (NCBI taxonomy): domain Eukaryota; kingdom Metazoa; phylum Mollusca; class Cephalopoda; order Sepiida; family Sepiidae; genus Acanthosepion; species Acanthosepion pharaonis. The sequence continues at coordinate 177,798 of CAHIKZ030001079.1, forward strand.
ACTTGTCTCTTCTCCCTACAGCTATGGGTTAAAGTAAGATTTGTGTCGGGGGGGGGGGGATTTTTATCTCCAAGATTGCTAATGTAATATTCACTTAACAAAAAAAAAATTGTTACAGTCCAAAATATTTCAGCTTTAAATAATCCCCAAAAGAATTAAGTCACAAAAAAATTGAGCAATCCTGATGAAACATGAAAAAAGAGTTGTTTGTGATATTTATGTCAGAAATAAGTGTTTGAATTCTTAATTGTGATTAATTAAATCTTTTCTTGAGGTAATAGTTCTGTTCTTAAGGCACCACAGTTGTCTAGACTGGCATTAAATAATAATGGTGTGTGCGCGTGTTTGTGTGGGGGTTCTTAGTGACAAGTGAATTTATAAACTCTGAAGTTTTTATATTTGACTGAAAAAATATCAACACATCTGGTACTTTGAATTTCTAGTATTTTAAGCTCATTTTTTTTTAATTATTTTTTATTCATGCTATGATCACACTCAAATGACAAGGTTCATTAACCTAATTTTTAGCATGAAGACACACAAGACATTGTTACATAATAGTTTGTAATATTCCTCTGCATTTTGTAACAGATTTCTTCTCTGTACTGTTTGTTACACAATGTTAGAAAATGTATCACTTGTGCATATGTAGTCTTTAAGAATTGTTGGCTGAAAAGCTATATTTTATTTTGGTGAAAATTATAGTTGAATTTAAAAATGTCCATTCAATACTGTTTATTCTGGCAAAAGTTGAAGCAAAATTAGACTGTAAATCATTGAATCTTTCTGATGCACTAAGTACAAGCATATGTAGTTTCTGAAATTAAAAAAAAATTATTCAGTTCAAAGACAAAGAATGCTTTGGAAGATCTCTGAATTTGAAAACTGATGAATTGGAAGTTTTGAAAGAACTGGGCAAGAAAATTACCTGGTCATTTTGTTGCATGATGTTATTTATATTGTAAATATAATTCAACAGCATTATTTGCATGTTTGGATGGGAAGTTCTTCCACATTTTCCAGTCCTTAAATTTTCAGACTCACTTGTTTTACTCCAATCAATACTCGCTGGTTAATAATTTCAATAAGTACAAGAGATTAGAAAATTCCTCAGTTTTCTTGTTTTTATGATGGAGTACACAATTCAGGCATGGTGGAGTAAGGGATAGTGGCTCAGATTGAGAAATCAGAAAGCAGTTTGCATTCTAGTCGAATCCTTTACATTCACTTACTTGCTAATACGCTTGGGAAAGGTATGAATCCTCTTCTCCCTCCCCCCCCAAAGCTAGGGGTAAATAGCAAGACACTGACTTCTATAGCCTTGGCTGGCAACTGGTCTACTGCAGAAAGAAATGGCAACCTCCTGCTGGAAAAAATCTGCCTGGTCAGTCATGTATCGAAAGATACATGATCACTTAAGCATGTATCACACATGGCACATAACTGACTGACTGATACACATTTTACCTGAAAAGTGGTATAAGATCATGGAATGACAGGGAAGATCTTTTCATGACTGAATAATATGATGAATAAAAGATTGTTAAAAAATGCCTGTTTAAAATTTCTGCATCAACTTAATAGTAAAAGGACATACTTGTCATATAAGATTAAAGTTCTGAATAAATTCTTATATCATAAAAAAAAAATTTTTTTTTATAAAGTACAATCTTATCTTCAAGCATAAAGAAGTGGGGGGGGAACATTTTTAGGAAAACTTAGGTTGACTGGAATTAGCATTGATATCAGAATTTTATCAAAGTTAAATTATGGCTTCTTAAATGCCTTCATGTTTCTATTATACATTGATTCATTCAGATTACTTCACTTGTCGTGATTGAAATGTTCCAGCAATTGTGCTCTGTCTTAAGTAATCATGGTTGGGTGTGTGGAATGTTTAATAAAACCATTTATTTGATTGATGAAGTATACAGTTTGCATTTCTTTACCTGTCACCTTTTTAATGTTTGTATTTCAATTTATAGATTAATAATTGTTTTTGTTTCTGTAGATGTTAAAACAAAGCTAAAAAATAGCTGGTAGTAGGATAACTTCAGATTATTTTTATGGAATGAAAAATATAGCCTTGCTTCTGAAGATGACTGAACTTTTTGTGCTGTTCTAGATGCTGCCATGAGATCTGAGATTCTCAGTCTTGTAAACATGATTAACTTTTTTGTATTTCTTTAATAAAAGGAAATTGTAACTCAACTCATTTATTGAAGGATGAAATATTAGTCCTTTGGAGTAAAACTATTAAATTTGATTTTGACTTGAGAAACTATTATGTTTATTACTTGGTTTGTTTGATTAGGTAGGTATGAAAATGCAAACAATTTGCATACCATGATGGAAGCATATGGAAATTCTTACAAAAATCAGTTGTCAAATTTTAATGAAATGTTCAGAACTTATTCACAAATGAATTTATTTCAAAAATTTTTTATTAGAAAATCTTGGTAAAAATATTTAATTTTTTTACATGTGTTTCAGCCCCTTAATTTCATGAAAACATGAGAAATTCAACATAATTTTTAGTGTCTATATTAGTTAAAAGCAGAATTCTTTAAAGAATTTAAATTGCCAAAATTTTTTTTTGCAAAATTGGACCACATCTTACTGAAAATCTGTTCTCAATTGAAAAATAAAACTAAGGCATTATTTAATTAGAGAAGCTTTAAATAAAATAATAAAGAAAAAAAATTTTTTTGATGAAAAATGAATTTTTACAAGATTTTTTCATTTTTTTTTTTACAATTTTAAATTGAATAATTTATAAAAGTTTTCTTTTAAAATTCATTTTCAATGTGATAATTTTTAGGAAATATTGTTAAAACTATATTTACCAATCATATATTCTAAAGCTTATTACAATCTGATGACCCCGAATATTTTTAAAAGAATTTCAAATTATTTTTGTATGTGTGATTACGTGGAGAATTTCTGAAGTATGGTTGTTCAAACTGATAAATTATTAAAAGGTCATGTTTTGATGGTTGTCCACTCCCCCCTCCCCATAAACTTTATCGTCTTCTCCACCATACTTAACTGTGAACATGTTCGGCTGTCATTAAATCAATTAAAACATCAGAGAAACAAAACCCCATAGTTAAGAAATGTTTGTATATAACATTTAAGTAAATATTTGTTTCAAATCAGATTTATTTAATTTTAAATTTGCTAATTTTCATCAAATAACATTTCAGAAATGTATATTTTATTTTTGCAAGATTTTTAAACCTAAGAATTAACTTTTGTTTATAAATATGTCAAAAATAGCCAATTTTTATAGATTTTACTGAAAAAAAACAAAAAAACTGTAATGATCAATATAATTTCTGTTTGAAATACGCCACAGAGTATTTTGCTGACTGGAAATAATAAATTTTAAACCTGTTAACTATTAATTAAAGCTAAAATGAAAACTTCAAGAAAACTTTTTCATTTTTAAAACTTCATTTTAAACCTTATGTATACCAAACTAGTGGTGGTACCTAAGTAGGTACTAGCTTTTAATGGGAGTGTTTTTCATTTTCTTTTGAGGAATATTTGTAGGGTGTAGAGGTAGGAGGGAATGTTACTACTTTGTATTTTATTTCTCTTCTGAAAATTACCTTATTGGATTTTACTAATTAAAGTAAAACTAAAATAGTTAATATTCATTGTAAGCAAACGTAAATAAGTTTATATTACAGGTAAGATTATTAATCATTTATTGGTTAACATGATATTTTTAGTAATTTCTATTAGAAAGGCTGACAATATATTTTGTTGCTATGACATTGTTGTTTTTTTTTTTGTTTTTTTTGCACAAACTCGGCGATTAATTTATTTATAAAAATAGTTCTGATTGTTTAATCCCCTCTGCCAATGAAGCTCCCTTCACTCCCTAGAGTGTGCTGGGACAGGGATCAAAGAAATAAACATTAATTCCCAAAAGGATGTACCCTATATATATATATATATATATATATATATATATATATATATATATATATATATTCTTTTTATTTCTAATTTGAAATTTTGGACAGCATTAGCCTCTGTCAGTCCCCCCTCCCTTTTGTAAGATAAAATGGTAAAAAAAAAAATCCAAAAAAACTAGCACCACAAATAGTTTATTTTTTCCTCCTTTTTTCTTTTTAGACTTTAAAATTATAGAAGCTAGTTTTTGGACAGGACAAATAAAATTGTTAAAGTTAATAGAATCATTAAACTTGTCATTTTTCAGCAGTTGAGAAATATTCCTTGTGTGTACACACACACACACACACACACACACACACACACACACACACACACACAATATAGAGAGATGGTGAGAAAAAGTGGGCAGCCAGATGGTGGCACCTCTCTCTCTTTCTTTCACTCTCACACACTGTAGCTGAAGTCTATCTTATTTACAGCATATCCCATTTATATAACAATTATAGGAAATACCGAGGTACTCATTTGATATGCACCAAGAATATCCAATCGAAAGTTGACTATAAATTCGAGAGGGAGTAGCATTAGGATTGTTTTGATATGCAAGGGTGTTAGCAACCCCCAAAATGTTTGGTAGCCATTGCTGTATGCCAACCTACAGACCTTTCCAAATAATATAAAGCAATTGAACAATGAGGTTTATTAATGACAGGGTTACATAAACAACTAAACCGTTTCTATTGACTTTAAAAACATGATTGTTCATAAAGTTTCTGCCAGCATATATTCTATGGACTTGTAGCAGTAAGAAGAACAGGATTAGTTCAATATCTGCTAAGAAACTTCTAAGGGAAAGAGACAGTTCATTCACATCATTTCTGGTTTTAGGGTGGTGCCAAACTTTTTTTTTTTTTTTTTTTCTAATGAACTATTTATATTTTTCTATTTTTGTCTTTTCTCCTATGAGTTAATCAAGTGATGCACTCAAGTGTTGACACAATTTAGACTCATGATTTTTGTCTGCTGTCATAAGTTTTAATTAATTTTATTGTGTAAACATAAAAATGGATCATTCACACAACATAGCCATTAATACTGGGCAGATTCCTTTTCAATATAATACATTATCTTTGACTCTGTCTGCCCTAGAATTTGTCATTGTAAAAATGTCGGTTGGTTGAACCTCTTTCAGCTCAGTAAAATTTATTCTTGGACTTTGAAATTACTAAACAATCATGGTATTTATCACTCGTGTTAATTAAGGTAGATGCTTAAAAATAATACATTTAGTAGATGTTTTAGTAATGTTATAACTAATATATACAATATTATCTATCCTCCTTACATCATAATTTTCACTTCCTACCACATTTTTCATTCATATCACACCTACTTCATCCTTCATAATCATTTTAACATTAACCCTCTACCTTGAGTGGCTCTCAGGCCTTGTATTGGATGAACTTTAGTAGAAAAAAATGAGGTAGACTAAGAATTTGGAGGTGCAGAGTTGGCCTAATGGCTATTAGCACCAAAAATAAAATTAGTGAACTGAATGCGAATTCTGGTGAGTTCGTGTTCACTTTATACTAATTCTTTTGGAAAAAGGCATGAAACCACCTTTTTTTTTTTTTTTTTTTTTTTGATTTATTTCTTGCATTCTTTAAGATAGAATGTTTTTTGGATAGAATTCATCCAATACAAGGCTTGATAGACTCAAGGTATAGAGTTACTGCTAAAATGGTTATGATGAATCGGGTATGATGTGAGTGAAAGGGGGAGGTGATAGGAAGAAAAGGATAGAGAATGATTGACCCTTGACTTGTAGAGGTTAATATTGTAGAGTTCAGGGAAGCATCCACACAAGAATTTGTTGAACAAAGTTGCAGTTCTTGGGGCAGGGGGAACTGTTTGAATGGGACTTTCTACTTACATTTGGAATATAGAGGAAATGTGGGTGATTTGGTTCCTTAGAAGTAGTGTGGCATGTTCTAGCAATAAAGGTCTGAACTGTTATTTTTTAAGTTTACACCCTTTTGAAGCAATTGTGTAAACTTAAATGTTGTCATTGCATGTTAGCTGGAGAGGAGATGGGCACTGCCAAGTAATCCTTATTGCTCCAAAAAGATGGGATAATTTAATTTAACTGATAGGTACTTTTGATTTAAGATTTTCATTGTAGATTGATATATTATCACTAGTTTAAACATAATGTCCAAAATTATGGTATTTTGTAAACAAAATGTTGAGATTATTATTGTATTTTTATGGAGTCCATCTTTTCACCTCTTGTTTTTGTAAATATTTATAAAAAAGTTGGATATTATAAAGACATTGCCAACTGTCAAGTGAAATAACTCTAGTACAGCAAAACATTGCAAACATTAGACAGAAACTAGTCAGCATATAATATAGCTAGATTATTTGAAATATTTTCTTTTATAGTATTTCATAATTTAGTTGCCGCACAAATGCTTTAATTTATGCTATTAGGTTTTTGTTTACTCATTTTTGTTTTTATGCTTATCATATGACTAGTATTTATCATATACAGTTCTGCCAAAAACAATGACTGTGACTGAATCTATAAATAAGTCTTCGAAATTACAATAACAAGAAATATTACATTGTTATGCACTAATAAATGCTTAAAATTGCTTTTATCTTCACAGTTATCTAATTATCATTCTTCAATATAATTGTTCAATAAAACTTAAATTAGCATTTGTATACATTGACATTTTTGCTTTGGTAGTATTTATTTATTTTCAGTTTACTTGATGCTTATAGATCTTGCTTATATTAGACTCAACTAAAAACATTGTAGTTTTAAGACTATTGAACTTGGTGTGCTTTCTTCCATTTTGCTTGGTTCATTGTACTTAGCTTCTTTTTTTTTTTTATTAGCATCAGTTGAAATTAGTGAGCAGAGTTCAAATTCTGGCATAGCCTGTTACATTCATTTTTATTCAACTGCCCTTTGGAATGGCATGAATCCATCTCTTCTCTATCATCTATTGGTTAATTGCAGAGTAGGTTCAACTCTAGCATTAGGTAGCAACTTCTTTAAGAAAAGGAAAACACTGAATTATAAATTGTGGAGGAGTTAGTGGGAAACCACTCCACTATTTTTCCCAAGAATTCATGGCAATTTACAGATAATATAGAAATGGAATGTATGGAGAGCCATGACTTTTTGTAATACCATGTCCCTTCAGGACAAAATAGAAAATTGAGCCTGATCACGTTTAACAAATTCTCAAGTTTGAGCTTTTTCATGCTTAAAATGTAATCCTAGTGAGTTAGAAATTTCAGTTGTTTCTTATAAGTTACAGCAAAAAAAAAAAAATTCTAAGCTTCACTTTATGCTTAAAATATGCTTAATCTTTCAACTAATCTGAGTCTTGTCATGCATATGAATTGATACTATTAAAAAGTGTATTGCATCAAAATTCTAATTCTTACAATCTACATTATCCAAGATTGGCTCAATATTTAAGTCATTCTGAAATCTCACCAAAATAACCATTTGACCATTTTACACTTTCAATTTGGTTTCACTTGTGGGTTGATTTTTATAGTATAGAATTAGGCTGAAATTTATATCATCTGGTCATAGTTATAAAGCCTTTATTATGTACTTATCTTAATGTGTCAAAGCTGGCCTTGAAACAAATATCTACATTTGAAAAGGTTATGTTTCCAAATTGTATTGCTAAATCTGTAATATGAAAGTGGTATAAGGCAACAAATATGACTCAATAGTACAACTCTACACTGGTAGATAAGTGCTATTAGGTTTGTTTATGGTACATTCACTTTTTCTAGGCTCAGGCAAAACAAATCAGTCAAAATATACTGAGTGAGCATAAGTCTTTTACTAATTTAAAACCTAAATGTTATTTTCATACTGGTAATTGCAGCATCACTTGTACAGAAAGGAAAACATTTGTGGCTTTATGTAATAATGTTTCTATTTAGCTTTTTTTTTTTTTTTTTTTTTTTTTCATAGACCAAAAAGCGTTATTGTCAGTAGGAATTTATAAAAAAAAATCTTTTTCTTAAGATGGTTTTATGAAGGTACACAATTAGGACCTTATACTCACCTTTTAATCTATCTATAGGTAGGTTCTCATACATTTTATAGAACTGTTTTGGGCATCATTCTTTGTGCAAATTTTTTTCCCTCAACCTTTTTATTAACTTTATTTTTTTTTAATGTTAATTGTGATGTTAAATATCCTTGTTGTAAGGTTCCTTTTGTCAACTTTGTATTTCATACAATGAAGCAATTCAATGGCTTTCTCTTATTATGACTTTTTGTGCATTTCTCTTCTTTGACTTGTTCACATTACAACTAATTTTACAGTTACTCTTTTCCTCATTAAAACCATTGACTTTACTCTGACACACTTGAGTCTTTGACTTCATGCTGCTTTGTTTTTCATCCAATTCACTGTGTTACTTTGACAAATTTGGGTAGACATAAGTGGAGGTGGTGGGTGACATACTTTCCTGCTCTTGTTATAGCTAACTTTCAAAAGCCACTATCAATTGTTTTGGATTGCAAGGATTTTCTAATTTTGTATCTTGCTAAATTAGCAATAACTATGAGTTTCCTTTAAAACTTAAAAAAAAAAATAGTTATATTAATCCAATTAGTCTCTCTGAGCATGATAGAAAGTGGTGTTTCCTTATTTTTTAGGGAAGGAGATTTATTTGTTATTATAGCTTAGTTTTATCAATAGACAATAAATATGGAGGATTGAACTAGCTACTCAATAGCAGCAGATGTGCAGGCGGTGTAATGGTTAGTGACTCAGAACAAATCAACAAGTTTGAATTGCAGTTGAGTTTGTTATATTCACTTTCTCACAAATACTTTCAAAAGGTATGAATCTATTTCTCCTCCAACTGTGGGTTAAATAGTAGGGCAGACTGGACTTTTCAGCCTTGATTGGCAACTAGTCTAGGAAAACAACTCTAGATTCCCAAACCCAAGTAGTTGGAACTTGTTAGTGTAGGAACATGTCTAAAAGAAGGAAAACCCTGATAGAAAAATAACCCTCTCTAGAGTACAGAGATTGGGCATGAGGCCAATCTCTCTCCACCTTGTAGAACAATTCAATTACAGAAACCTCACTAAGAGGCTTTATGTGCCATGAGGCATTAGACAGGAACTCGGTGGCAGTAATCTATAAAAAAAATTTAATTCCATGATGAAGTGCCTCTTTCAAATATGGGTGTAATCTTGAAGGAAAAATTTGGAATTTTATTCTACTGATATATTCCAGAATTTACATAATATTCTATCAGATGTTTGCATGTAACTGAAATGGTGCAGTGTAGCTATAAGTTTTGAATTTAGGTGCCCATAAAACATTCTATCTTAAAGAATGCAAGAAATAAATATCCGAGTAATTTTGCAACAGAATGTTATTTTGTAGGTCTGAATTTGCAATTAAGTGTAAAGAAAGAAGGAAAAAGGAAAATACTGTTTTTGAAGGGTATTAAATGCAAATAAATATATTGAATTAAGTTATCCCTAAAATGTTAATTTAAAAAGTGAATTTTGAATTTTTTTTTTTTTTTTTTTTTTTTTTTAAATCCTTAGAGGCAGAGGATTCACAATGTAATATTTTGTATTTGTACTCAATGTTAAATTGGTCATTACAATGTAGATTATCATGGGAGGTAAATGCTAATTATAGGATAGTGTCCTTTATTTTCAAATATTTTAAAAAAAAAATTATATTCATTCTGGTCACCGTAGATTGGCTCAATTTTCTCCTGAATGCTGACCCAAATGGGTCACAGGATTATCTTGTAGTAATTAAAATTTCAAACAGTACTACTCATTGCTTAAAAAATTCAATAATGAGTTCAGTAACTATTATGGTGTTTTCCTGGAGAGAAATTAATATTCTTGATTTTTGCATTTCTTTCTTCCTTAGCTGATTAGCTTTTCATCATAATATTTAAGTGGCAAATGAATATCCATAGTGATAAAAAGAAAATGGCCAAAGGAAGATGCAATCAGAATTTTAAGACATATTGTGGGAAATAAAAAGTGAAAACTGGAGAAAGGTTGCTGAAAATTCAGTTATGCACTTAATTAAATTTAAATGTTCAAAATTATATTTAATGAAAAATATAGATTTATTTTTGTTATAAGGTTAGGCATTGAATGGAAAAAATAATTCTGGAAACTGCCTACTTTGAATAATGGAAAGCTAAAATTAAGAATGACAGAAAGAAGAATGCTATTTATTTGGGCAAATCAACCCTGAGAATCAGAAGAGATTCAGAGTGACAATCGCATCCATCTGGTGCTGAGCTTGTAATTCCATATGCCCTCTTCCTGTTCACCCTGGAATTTTCATGTTTTAAAAATAAGGGGTCTATCTTGGTTGACACAAAGAATAAAAGGTATATATATATATATATATATATATATATATAAACAAAATTATCTATTCCTACACCTAAAATCCTATCATGATGCACAGAAATAACAAATTTTAGTTTGAGATTTACAGAAAATCTACCAACAAGAATGACCTGGTCAATTTTATTCTCACTACTGTAACAGGATCAAATCAGGAATAATTATAAGATTTTATTTAAAAGTACTAAGAACCTGCAACCCCCAATACTTACCCAAAGAAAGAATATACATAGAAAACATTTTAAAAAACCTCCAATATCCTTATTTCATCCACAATGCTAAGAATATATGACTGCAAATAAACTAGATAAAAACAGATACATACTACAATCCACTAATTCCATAACTTCCACTATCCAAAACAACTTATCCAATCTAAACATAAAAATAATTACAACCATCATCCAAAACTATTATGGATATGATCAGAACCAAAGATACACATAACAATAATAATTCTGTAGCAGGTATATATAAAATAAATTGCCACAACTTTTCCTTACAATACCTTGGAGAAAATTGCAGAAATTTAAAAAAATGTATCTATAAACACACATAGGATCTGACACACAACAATTTATCAAATGTATTAGTTATACATAGAAATAAATTCAAACACAACTTTGATCTAAAGAATGCCACACTTTTCAAAAGAGAAAGTAACTTAGAAGGAAAATTCTTGAGAGTGCCACTATCAAATATTATCAAAATATAAATGTACACCCCGGATATTTTCCAATATTTCCATTCCTGAAAGAATTACTACTTTCCCAATCCAAGATACATTACTACAAAAATGTAAAAAAAATTAAAAGAAAATGGTTAAAACCATGATCTCATTGTATTCAAAATAGATAATGCATAAATTAATCCTAAACTAAATTAATTTAAATACTAATTTACACAAAATTTCTAAAAAAAAAAAAAAAAAATCACTTACACATTTTCATTTGCTAGATATTGAATTGTATCCCTTTGCATCCCCCATAACTTGCTTGATGTTTCAGCTAACTTGATGAATGTTCCTAACTCAAAATTTTTTAAAAACCAATAACATTTTTGCTCTTGTATAATTTTTTACAAAATAAAATTCTTGCATTGATAAAGTCCCACAGAGGATGAAACCTGATATACACACTTTGTGTTTCTCGTTCCAATGACTACATAAGGGGGCTTGTATCCACAGGTTCACGTGTATTGTCATTTACATTCCTTATTCCTTGGTTTAACCTTTTTATATTAAGTTGCCTTATGAAAATTCTACACTGTTTCATTCGGTTAACTCCTGTCATAGTAATGCAACAGTATAGTGTTTTAGATCAGCTATTAACTTAATGTCATCCTGAGATGGAGGAGAAGGAGGCTCTTTAAAGTATAATGATAATGGATTCAAAAATACATACTAAAGTAAACTCAATGAAAGTGAAAATAATGTAAGTTATTAACTTATAATGTACAGTTGATATTATTTTAAGTTTAATTTTATTTGCACTTAGAACTGCTCTTTTGTTGCATTTGAGAAATGTTAATTGAAGCAGTTATGTCTGTAAATAAAACATTAAGTTTTTTGTTTTGGATGTGTGAATATGTAAAAACATGACGTTGATTTTTTTTTTTTTTTTTTCTTTTTTTTTCTTTTTCTTTTTCTTTTCTTTCTTTTTCTTTTCGAGACTCCCTCAATTCACCATCACCACCACTTGTAACTACTTTAGAACCTCATGCACTTCAGGGTTGTGTAATAGCTAGTGAGTTAGTCTGGTTGGTCATTATTACTGAGTTTGTCTTACAGGACGCCCTATATTTGTGGCCTTGTGTCAAATTAAACTAA
>CAHIKZ030001079.1:195000-235000 GCA_903632075.3 Acanthosepion pharaonis
TAAAAATGCATTCACTTACTCAAATGCACAACCATGGAAGAGCTTCGTTCAATTTAAATTTCAAAACACTCTTTCAGACAAAAAACGTAAATAGAAGAATATTCTCCAAAAATTTTGCATTTTATGCAAAAACAAAAAAACTCCAACGCAGACCTTTTCATTTTTTTCTCCATAGATTTTTCAAAAAAGATATTATTAGTTATTTTAAAAATCATTTATTTCACCACATGTTGGTTAAAAACAACTTCTCATATCAACAATTAGTTTTTTTTTTTTTTTTTTTTTTGTTTTTTTTTTAAGATTGAGAAAACTTGTTTTTATTTATTTCAATTTTTATTCGTTTTGAAAGTGTTTGGCTAAAATTGTACATTCGATGAAAACAAACAAACAAAAAATAATAATATTAGAAAATATCTATTTTTAGTTAAACTCTCTAAGTAAATAGCTTCTCCATTATTTTATTTTATAAAAACTATTTCCTATGTAATTTTTGATAGTTTGACAACTAAACCAACATTACATTTGTCGGCGATGAATATTATAATTAAAAATTTTAATTTAAAATGTTCTTTCTTTAGTCACATCCTGATACAAAAACACGTAGGGTTTAGTACCCCCCCCCACACACACACTCTTAGGTTCTCTTGTAGGCTGCTAACTTTCATAAGTTCTTAAACATAGCTACTTTGTGGTTTGAAAAGATTCATTAAACTTTGGTAAAAAATCACAAGTGTGGTATTATCAGTGAAGGTCGGACTTATGATGTAACCAGTTTTATTGCATGATGAGCTTCTGCTTTACAGGCTGTTTGTAACCTCAATGTGAAGATTTCATCTTTCAGTTTGAGAACAGTTTTGTTTACCTTCTTTAATCTTGGTCAACTTCTTTGAAGAGACTCATTTGTTTACAAAGTATTTATTTGATTGTTTTTTTTTTTTTTTTTTTTTTTTTAGTACCATTTATTAGTCCATCAATTTTCATGGTGAAAATTGAACACCCGAGTAAAAAATAAAAAAGATATGAAATATGTATAAAATAATACTCAATTTTATGGTATTTTTTTTATCATCTAATTGGAAGATGAAATGGTCAAAAATATTTTTCTAGATTTTCAAATAAATAGAATCGGAAATATTTGCATGTTGTGCACTTTCTTTGTGTAAACATTGTCACTATAAAAATAAAAATATCATTGTCATTTTTGAGGGTCGTAAAAAAAACAAAAAAAAAAACTTGATTTTAAAAATTTACAAAATTCACATAATTTTTGGATTTTGATAAAACTTTTGATATTTTATGTAAAAGAATATATATATTTTTTTTGAGGTAGTTTCTCTTCAAAACGTTTTATCGCATGATTGCACTGCTACTTTGTCAATTTGATCATTTTCAGTTGTTTCATTGACGTTTACTACACTTTTTCTTTCTTTTTTTTTTTTTTTTGTTTTAAAATTCCTTGAAAAATAAATGCAGAAAAAATAAAATCTAAACTAAAAAGTTTAGTCAAATGCCTTCCTTAAGTTTTTGAAAAATAAAATAGTCAATTTTAAACATTTTCTTTTAATTTTTATTCTAAGTAAAAAAAAAAAGCAATGTTTAAAGTTTAAAATGTATTTAAAAAAATGAAAAATCCCACTTGAAGCTTTAATTTTTAGTTTTAATTTAAAGTTAATAGATTAAATTTAATATTCTCAATAAGCAAAATACTTTGAACTTCAAAACCAAATTTAAATTGATTGGAATTTTTTTTCCCTTATTGGTAAAATCAATAAATTCGTCCATATTGACAGATCTGTCAACATTTTTTTTTTTTTTCATTAAAAAAACCTTTCAGAAATAAAATATGCTTTTCTGGAACTTTAAGGAATATTAACTGATTTTAAATTTAATTAATTTGAATTCAAACGATTATTTTTAGTTTAGAATATTGCAAAAATGGATTTTTTTTAATATTGATGCGGTTTTTTAAAGTGTTGAGTGATTTATTGATAACCTGATGTTTGAGAAAATTTAATAAGAGACATAACTGAAAAAATATTTTATGAATTCAATGTAAATGCTTTTAATTTTTATTTTTTTAACTACTTAATAATTTTTAAAATTCAAGAAAATATTCTCAGGAATCTAATATTTTATTAAATTTTAGGCACTTTGGCTTACAAATACACTTTTTGAGAAAAGTAACTACCAATAAATTTTAGATTTATTATAGGTACCGCTCTTATTTTCTGATAATGTGTGAAAGACATGTTTATACACACACTAAAAAAAAAATGCAAAATTTTTTAAATACTGGTGGTTGTTGAATTGTAGTGAGCTTTTTCAGTTTTAAATTACAATCATTTGATTGTTACAAATTAATACAGAAATTTAAGAGATTTAAAAGTTCTAATTAACAAAAAATAAAAACAATTCTTTTAAAAATTCATTATTCAGTGAAAAAAAAATTTTTTTCTTATAACAATAGTATCCATAATATTTTATTCATAAAATCAATTAAGTTTTTCTAATTAAATAATGTTTTACTTTTATTGTATTTTTATTTTATGATTTAGGGCAGATTTTCTGTAACTGGGGGTTTGGTTGACAAAAAATATTGATTTAAGTTCTTTGAGGACTTGTCCTTACAAAAAAAATAAACGTTAAGCGATAAAAGAATTTCTCATTGTCATGAAATTTTAGTTTTTGATTTTAGTTAACAAGTTCAATGAAAAACATTTTAGTGGAGATTTAAAACTAATTTTTAAATTTTATTTATACAATGCAAAATATTTTGCTTGGTCAAATTGTTTCTAATAGCCATTTTAGAAAATTTAAATGTCTATTTACATGTTTCAAGTTTTGAATCTTTAAGTATCAGTTTAACATTTTTGAAATTTAGAATTTGAAATTATTTTGTATAAAATCTTTTAAATATAACAATTTAAGATGTATACATATTTAAAATATGACACTTTAAAATCTGTAACCATAAAAATGTGTTTGTATCAATTTAATTTAACTAGAAATATTATTCAACTTGTTTGCCCCTACATAACTCAAAAAAAAAATTTTTTTTCTTATCACTGATAAATTCACTACAAAAATTTAGTCTACACACTTTAGAATGTTTTTTTTCTCTCCACTTTTTGTACATCACTTTTGTAATTTAACTGTAAGCATTGCTAACTTATGCAGTAACTATTTTTGCTGTATTTGTACAATTTTAAGTGTACAAAATATCAAAGCTATTTGAAATTTATTTATTTATTTATTTATTTATTTTTTTAAATCTTAAGGCTCAAGTGCTATTTTGAGAAAAGCCTATATGATTTCAACTCTAATACATTTTCTGATTTTGTATTTAAAGTATATACATAAGATATAATTTTTTCAAATTTTAAAATATTCATCTATTCAGCAATATCAAATATTGTGATGAACATGAATAATAAATGCTGTGTACAAATCTGGAGAAGATTTATACAAAAATAAAAATGTTATTTTAATCACATCTTGAGGATATAAAATTAGTGAGCCAATTGTATTATCTGAACAAAAACATCTACATATGTTAGAGATTTGACAAGATTTGACAGTTTGGCAATTTGGATAACATTCTTTAGTCGTGACAGTGGGATTGAAGAATGAATAAAATGTTGAATTTTCATTTAGGAGAATAACATCTAAAATATTACATTATTTACATTATTCGAACTATTGTCCTCATCTTTGTCGCCATATTTATTACGTTTCTGCCGTTGTACACTCCAGCCTTCTTCAGGTTTGGAATGTCAAACTTAACCCTTTATTTCGCTCACTGGGGTAGACTGTTCTAGTTCCATGTGCCATGGCAGTTCTAAGTTATTTCCTGTTAATTTCCTTCTGAAAGTTCTCCACTGCTTTAACTGAGTATTGAACTCACACTCTTTTGGGTCCTGTCACTGGATCTAATCAACGCCTTTATCCACTGTACCATGTGTCCTTGAGGAAATCTGTGTATGAATTTCTGGGTATTATAAACCTAATGTCTTCAGCAACCATTTTTTTTTTACCAGTGCTCATATTGCAATTTTTTTGCTGTTATCATTGCATGTTTTTACCAGAGCTCATATTGCAACTTTTGTTGTTATTATCGCTTTTCTCTGGCACTACTTATTACTGGTTCCCATATTGTATCCATTTCTATGCTTGGTTGAATAATGTACATAATACAGGCAGATATCTAAAATATTCTTTTTTTTTTTTTTTCTTTTTCTTTTTTCTCACCTGGCATGGAGTTGAAAGACTATATTGAATCCATTGCTAGGTCAGCTGCTAAGAAAGTCTGTTTACTGTGCCAGGTGAGACAATTTCTCTCTCTGGAATCTATCTTGCATATCTATAAGTCTACAATTCACTCATGCTTAGAATATTGTTGCTATATATAGTCTGGTGCCCCTGCTGTTTACCTGGAGCTCCTTGATAACATCCAGAGAAGAATCAACAATATTATTGGTCCTAATCTGGCAGCTTAGCTTCAGTCATTTGCCTACTGCCATAAGGTTGCTTCTCTGTGCCTTTTTTTTTTTTTTTTTTTTATATAAGTACTTTTGTAGTGACATGTAAATTAGTTACTTGGTGGTTGCTAAGCTGAACAAAATGGTGAAACAAGAAATATTAGAAAAAATCAGCCAGGGTGATAGCAATTGGACTTCACCCATTGTGGCGATATGCGAGCCCAATGGAGATTTAAAAATTTGTGGTGATTATGAGGTGGGTGTGAATCAACAGGTCTGTTCAGATTAATTCCCATTGACAAATATTGAAACAGCAGGTCATGAGTTTGCTGGTATGAAATACTTTGCTAAATTTGACCTTAAGTCAGCATATAATCAGTTAAAAATTGATAACAAATTTCAAGTCACCACAATGAACACTCCTGTTGGATTACTAAGATGGACTTGTCTACCATTTGGAGTAAAAACATCAAGTCACATTTTCCAAAAGGCCATTGAAAATGTTTGAGGGGATTAAAAATATAATTTTACGTCAGTACAACATTGGCATTGGTGTGCACAGTAAAGAGCTCAAAAGTAAAATAGAGCAAGTTTTGAGAAAATTAAATAGCATGTGTATGACAAATGCAATAAATGCAATTTTAATTATACAAAAATTTTGTACCTAGGATATCAAATATCTAAAGATGGTATATTGCCGGATGATAAACTCATTAAGATATCAGAGATAGCTGCACTTAGAAATTAAAAAGTTACTCCTTTTTAGGATTAACCAATTTTGTTAGACAAAGTGATCATTTTCGTGAAATTAAAAAAGGCACACATAAACAAACCAGTTGTTAAAATCTTTGACCCAGCAAAAGAATTGATATTAACTACGGATGGCAATGATTGTGCTATAGCTGCAGTAATGTCCCAGGAGGATCACCCTGTAATGTATTTATCTAGAAAACTAACATTGGTGGAGGCAAATCATTTGAATATTGAGAAAGAGGCATTGGTAATTGTGTGGAGCACAGAAAGAGCTAGAAATTTTATTGTTGGGAAAGGAATTTTTATTAAAATCTGATCATAAGCCTTTGGAATTTATATTCAACACCAGAAAAGAGGTACCAAAGGTCCCATCTGCCAAGATATTAACATGGACGATTAAGCTTATGGCATTTGACTTTCACATTGTATATATTAAAGGAAATACTATTCCACATGTGGATGCATTATTTCGGTTAAATTTTGAGTTTAAAAATGTTGAAGTGAAAATTGTGACGATAGGATTTTGCACTGGATAGAAACGGAGGTAGTACCCTTAAATTGGCCAAGGTTGGGTGCTAGGCAGGATCCCATGTTCAATACAATTATGGAGAGAATAAAGAGAAATACATGGAGTAATTGCTGAGAGGCCTTATAAAAAGGGACAATAGAAAAGGAATTATATGTAATGGAGATATCATAGTACCTCCACAGTCTCTGAGAAAAGTAATTAAACTATGCATGATGATGTACATGGAGGTATATTGGCTATGCAAATGAGGTTGAAGATGCAAGCATGGTGGCCAGGCTATTCGAGAGACGTGGAGGAGTTTGTTAAAAAATACCCAAAGTGTGCAGAAATAAACAAATTTAGGCAAACTAAAATTCACTCTTGGCCAAAGGAAATGGAATCGTGAGCATGAGTACATATGGATTGGGCCAACATTAAATGTATAGGACTATTTCTGATATTAGTTAACTTGTATTCAGGTTGAAGTTATTAAAGTCATGGATAGAAAAGATACTACTGTCAAGTGGGTGTTAAGGATAGTGTTTTCAAGAAATAGTTCCAAAAACCAGTATAAAATATAAATATATTTATATATATATTTATATATATATATGAGGGGATGCTGAAAAGTTCTTCACCTGAGCAAGCAGCGATTCAAAAATAAATTCTGTGTGGTCATCTGAGTTGGGCCAATAATTTTTCAGCATCTTTCTCATATTTTTCTGACCTATCAGCTTAAACCCTATCTTACTTTCTTTATACAATCCATAAAAAATACCTTGTCAAAGAATTTATCAACATAATAATAACAATAATCTTAATAATCATAACAATAATCTTATCTTATTTTCTTCTGGAGACAAACATCTCTCAATTCTGTGGGTCATATATTAGATATATAAATTTTAAGGTGGGAATATATTTACTGGTTTTTGCTGCAATCAAAGGTAGTTATAAAGGTTTTTTTTATTCCAGGGACAATTTATTTAAATTCTTTTTTCTTTGACCAAGTAATTATTGGTATAGACTTTCTAAAATATATAAATATAAAGCACTAACAATGTTAGATAACATAAAATAATTAAAATTTGGTTATATTTATGGGGGAAGAGTACTCAAATATCAGAGAGGGCTTGTAGAAATAATGTGGATATAAAAATCAACACTATGACGACTGGTAATTTCATGCTTTAAGTAACTATCAGTGTCTTTATAATTAGCTGCTATATAGTTTGATGTGCAGGTGGTGTAATGACTACTAGTATGGAAAGTGGAATTGGTGTGGTGACTTCAAATTTTGGTTATGTCTGTTGCATTTTACTCTTTCACAAATGCCACAAATCTCTATACCATGGTGCCAGAGGTTGGCCCTATGTATCATTGGTGTATATGCTCTAGAAGAGAGTTCTGACTTTGATATTGCTGATTGCAGACAATTATGCAGAATCTGATTTTGTCATTGAAAACTAAGTATTGTTTGATCCATAAGGTGATAGAACTGGAGACTTAAACACAGGTGTTGTGTTGTGTAAGTAGAATCTTGATAGACATGTATACCTGTAGTTCTATTGCAAGTAAATGTTTCCTAACTTTCTGTATTGATACTATTGTGATAATTTTGTTCTCTGATTAATGTATTACCATGTGGTCTACCACTGCTAGTCATGTAATACATTGATCTTGGCAAGAATCGGTGCTCTGTGGCCATCCAGGTCTACAGGTGGAGATACCTTCATTTGACGATTGTTACCAACAGTGAAGCACTATAGCAATTCTCAAAAATGACCACTTGGCCATTCAAAGATCCATTATCTCATCTCTCTCTCAAATAGCTCTAATTCAACAAATGAAGCACATGTGCCTCTCTGTGACATCATCCTTACTGGGACTAGCTTTCATTAGACTGAAAATTATTGTAGCATGTATCTCTATCTGAAGCTCAGATACAGACATTAATTATTATGAATCTTATTACATCACAACCTGGTTAAAAACTGAACATTTTATTAGAATACCTACTATACCTACTAATCATTTTTTTAGGGTGTTTTATTTTCTATCGATACCATCAGGAATTTTTTTTTCCTCTCCCAAATGTTAACTCATTCAATCACAATGTCATTGATGAGATATTGTCAATTTATCTGTTAATAGTGACATACAGGGAGCAATGAATTCATGCCTTTTTTAAGGACATTATTATGAAATTAATATAAGCAGTCTCCAGATGAAATCTGAACTTGGTTCATGAATTTTGATATTACAGTTTATACATATAAAAAAACTGTAAACAAAAAAAATCAACACTTATTGATATTTATCATTCTCTCCTTTTATAAATATGGCAAAATTCAAACAATATAAGACACACTTTGAAAAGTTTGAGGTTTGGTTCAACCAAGGAAGTCTTTAAAAAAAAAAAAAAAAAAATAAATCCTCCACCCCACAAAAAAAAACTGTTTGGTCATTTGGTAAGATTTTTTTTTAAGTAGGTTAGGCTGAGAATGATTTCTCTATAATATCTTATGAATCATAACGTTTAATTTCTATTATTAGGGTTTTACATGTAAAAATATTTTTCAAATTTTTTTTTTTTTTTTTTTTTTTTTTTTTAACCTGCTGGTTCATAAACATTTTTGAACATTTTGCCATTGTCATAGCAAAAACCTACCTCCTTGCATTGCTACTGCAAGGGAGATAACTCTAGTATAGCAAAATGTTTTATTATAAACATTTTAGCATATCATCCCCCCCCTTTAAAAATTAAATAAAACCGCATAACCTGATCACATTTATTCTTTTACTTGATTGCATTTTTATCAGTATGAGTGTGATATGAAATATTAAGTTGTTCCCTGGTATTGAATCCTCCAAATAGATGAAATAATTACATACTGGAGATTCTTAAAAGTTTTCTGTCTATTCAACTGACAAATAGGTTATTTAGATTTTGTTTCTCTCGCTCTTGTGTGTGTGTGTGTGTATATATATATATATATATATATATATATATATATATATATGGATCTGGAAAAGAAAATCACTCTTTGGAAAGTGAGTTTTGTTTGCAGCACGTTTTTTTTTTTTCTTCTTCCTATATTTTATTGAAAACTGTTGATGTGTAAGGAAATGATTCTTGGTGTGACATGATCTCTTTAGATGTTAATGTGTCACAGTTATACCTAAAGTCATATTGCTCTCTCATTTTAAAGTTCAACAGTTAACATTTTCTCATATTCATGACATTAATTTCTAGGTTTTTATCTGCAATGAAGTAGACATTAATAACAAGCTAGTCTTGCAGACTGTTACTAATATCATCCACCCAATAAAGGAAATTTCAGAACTTATTGAAAATCAAATACTTTATTATAGTATTTTTAAAACATTGTTAGTAATAAAAATAAATGATAATAAATAATGCATTGATGCAGTCTGAGGTTAATTATAGTCATTGTGAACTCCACGATCTTGTTGATGACTGCATAGTGTGTATTATGTCAAGACTACATATAGTTTTGAATTCAGAATTGCCCTTAATCCTATACTGGTTGCTAATCATTGCTAGAGAGCCCAATATCTCCTGTTATTTAACCCATACTTAGTGGGAGAAAAGATAGTCATGCCTTTCTCAAGGATATCTACATGAAAGTGAATATAACAAACTTGGATGAAATTTGAACTGGTTTCTTTTTCTGGGCTGCTAACCATTAATTACACTATCTGCACATCTATTAGTAGAAATAACAATTATATATATTAAAATTCTTTCAATAATAATAAAAAAACAAATTGCCAAAACTGAGAAATATTCACTGTTATGTTTTCTGGTCTGTGAAGTATTTAGGGTTTTGAAAGAATAAATATGTTGCATTTTTAAGATGGTGATAAACTACTACATTCCTCGCCTTGTGTATTGTTACCATGGTAACCATGCTGCCAAAAAAATAAATGTTAGGGATGCCACTTCCTGAAATTTAGTCTCCATGTACCCTAATAGCAATTGACTTGGTAAATAGGTAAAAAGTAAGCATTGTAAGAAAGGAGGAAACTTATATGATAGGTAGGAGTATATTGGCAGTTTCGTTCATAGGTTTTACTGACATGAGAAGGTTATTCTGGGAGATGGGGGAATACACTACCAGCACATACATACATACATACATACATACACACACTACATTTCAGTGATGGGTACTTATGTCTTTTATTGCCTCATTTACCAATTAGTGCAGTAAAATTTGAAAGTTTATTTTTTTCTTTTCTTTTTTTCTTCCCTCAAGACAAACATTCAGCAAGCATGAAACAGACAAGAAAATTGTTTGACTAGTGAAACATCTAGAAAAAAATTTTTTTCTCTCTTTTTTTTGGTACTTATGAAATCCTATCCCTGAGATAGAACATTTAAACTCTTTCTCCCTTCATTGCAAACTTTTGCAAAATACAGAATCTGAATATTTAGTCCTCAGTATTTCTATTAAAATTAAATGATAACCCAGTGGATATTTCTGCCTTCAGAGTAGCATCCACTTTAACCAAAGGGAAAATACAGGGTTTTTCAGGAATCAAGAGGCAACAAAACCAGAAATAGGCTGTATCCAGATGCTGGTCTATATTGGCAGGTGATGTCCATGTTGCAGTCTGAAGCTTCCATTTCATATTTTCAATGACCACATTGGGATGAGTAGATGGGCAAAGAGTTGGTAGGGGGGAAGCTGATATAGCAGAAGTGGTCTCAAGTATCACCTATCTAAACACCCGGATGAGCAGGTGATGCCCTGAATAAAACAGCTACATGTAATATGAAATACAGGATTATTTTTTTTTCTCAACATGGCATTTTTCTTTCATAGTTATTTTGTAAGCATGCTGTATACTCTTCCTCAGGTTTTTATGAACACCAAGATCGAGAATCTGAATGTAATGTGAAGCGATCATTGTCCAGTTGGTGGAAAGCATGTGCAAGGGTCATGTTGTTGATTGTTTACAGTTGCAGCTTTTAATAATTGCAGTATTGTTTAGAAAATAACCATGAACTGGAGATACCTGTCAGTCAGTTAAGTGTTTTTATGACAATAATGGACTATTCTTACATGAGGCCAAGAGGTAAAAATGGCTAACTCCAAGAAAAATCAGAATGCAACAACAACAATAATAATTAGTAGTACTTGTGAAAATTTCAGTTTAGCTATTTTAATTTTCTAATGAATCATAATTTTTAAGTTAAAAATTGAATAAGATAATTGTGAGTTCTATGGCTATAAAATACCTGTGAAAATTCAATTTTATCATTAAATATTTGAACTTGACATCTTTAACAAAAGGTCATCATTTAAAGAATTAAGAGGGTACAAATGAAAAGAGTTGAAATTGATAAGTTTTTCCATTCTATTAAAGCAGCAATGAGAGCGTTAGCTTCCTCTATCTTCTTTCCCTCTCTTTCTTTTTCTTTCTTCTTTTTATGTGTCACGTCCTTTCAGGATGTAGGTGATCATGGCTCTCCACCTCTCAACAAGTTCCTTCCCACTGCTACCTCCCCCAAACCATGTTCTGTCATTTACTTGCTTAAGCCTGCCAGGTATGTTATGCATTGTTTTCCCTTGTCTCTCTTTCCCTCTATTCGGCTCGTGAGCATCAGATTCTCCAGGTCCTCCTTCCTCATTATGTGTCCCAGAAACTTCAGGTGCCTCTTCCTGATGTTAAGTATAAGCCTCCTCCTTGTTTGCATATGCCTTTTCTGTCTTTCTTTGTAATCAAAACAATAGACCATTATTTATGAGGTATTGGCAACATATTCTGTGCTAAGAAAGAAACAGAATTATAATATGATAATTGTAAAATATATAAAATATCTGATGCTCACGAGCTGAATATATAATTAGACTTGCATTTGAAAACCTAATAATAGTTAAGGAAGCACGGTGGAGTAATGGATAGCGGCTCGGATTGAGGAATCAGAGAGCCGAGCTCAAATTCCAGTCGAATCCATTACATTCACTTACATGCTAATATCCTTGGGAAAGGTATGAATCCTCCTTTTCTCCCCCAGCTATGGGTAAATAGCAGGACAGACTGGGTTCTATAGCTTTGTATGGCAACTGGTCTACCGCAGAAAGAAATGGCAACCTATTGCGGGAAAAAAATCTGCCTCATCAGTCATATATCGAAAGATACATGATCGCCTAAGTGTGTATCAAGCATGGCACATAACTGAATAATAGTAAGGACTTATATAAAATGTCTATTTTATATATGCCATTGTATTGCATGACATGGGTAAACTGGCAACATTTATTATTTATCTATGTATTATATATTCCGCTATTGCTTAATGTCAGTCTAAAGATGCAGGTTATTGTACTGTATGTGTAGAAAGATATCTCATTGTATTAGAAAAAGAAGAAAAGTAAAATTGTTGATGTTTTGAACACTGTTACAAGCTATGATCCATTTGAAATTTTGCTGACATTAATAAACAAATGGGAAACCGCATCAATAAACCATCTCTATCATTTTAGCATGATTGCTTTTTCATTTTGTATAACAATGATAGTCACAATCTTGTATTTGATCATGTAGAACAGATATAAATATCTGATGACAATTTCACTTATGCTATTTCCTTGCATCACAATATGTCAATTCAAAGTTAACTCCTAAACTTGGTATATAGTTTTTTCTTTTAATTATCTGTAAAAGTCAGTATTTAATATTTTAAAAAAAATTTTTTTTTAGTTTTTAATTTGTAGGTTATATAATGTCTTTTGAATCTTAGACATTGTTCACTGATACCTAGATTCTTCAGAGTTGCATCAACAATGATTCTATGACCAGCCAGTCATATAGCCATATTTAGTCTTGTCTCTTGATTGTAGCTGTTATCATGGCTGTTGGTTTTCTTTTTTTTTTTTTTTTTTTTTTTTTTTTTTTTTTTTAAAGCTTCCTTTATGGTACTGCTGCTATCATCTTTGCAATATTAAGGCTTCTGTAGTCATATAGTATTTACTATTTTTGTTTAATTTAATTTTTTTTTTCTTTTTTTCACTCTAATGTAATTTACTTATTGCAAATAATGGCTGTTATTTTTAAAATATCAAATTACTACATATAAAAATATGTAAAAGACAGATTAGTTAACTTTCTCTTGATATATCATTGTTTCAAACACCTCGGCTTGATATTCACAACAATATTAACAATAAAGGATATATTGAAAACTTGTGGGAAATAAATGCATTTATTTTTATAGTTCATCTATGGACTTTGTTTGTGATATGTATTTGAAAGTAGTTTTCAGCAATTTTTTTTAATATATTTTCTGTCTAATTTTACCCTAAATCAGATACTGAAAGTTTTGCACACCCCCTAAACAAAGCTTAGCTGAGTCTGGCATGCCAGAGTTGTCAGGCACCCAGTAAAATTACTTTTATGTTGACCTATATACTAATAGTGTACCTTGCCCCTTTCAAATCACCTACTTGAGAACACATTGACATTCTAGCCAGTAGTAGATTAGATGTAGATCCATATGTTTGGTCAATGGAAAAACCTTCATTCTGTGGCAATAAACCCAATGGTTGGAATAGACGTGCCAGTCTCTCCCTCCTTCCTAGTTTATTCAAAGAAACTATTATTTACTTCTTTGTCATGGGATGTCCAGAAATATCTTAATAATTGTAGTTCTTAATTTCTATAAAGTATTCCATTTATTTATAATATAATACTGATGGAACTCATTTTTTTTTTCTATGAATATGTTGGGTTTATTGAAAGTTTTCTATTATTATTAAAAATATAATAATATTATTATTATTAAAAAAAAATATTTATGTAAAAGTTAGATTTAAAGAGTTGGCAACCACTCTAAATGAGTGGTTGTCATTTTCATTACATTATTAAGAATTTTTATAAATAAAGACGTTGCATTTTGGAATTTCCACAGATCTCAATATGGTAGGAATAAAAAAAAAAAATTATGTATTTATTAGTATAATAACTTTTCAGATTAATCTTCATTTGTGTAAGAAGGCTTTTTTCACCTTTCATCATGGGTGGATGATAAAGGACTCATTTGATTTTTGCATC
The DNA here is from genome assembly GCA_903632075.3 of Acanthosepion pharaonis. NCBI lineage: Eukaryota > Metazoa > Mollusca > Cephalopoda > Sepiida > Sepiidae > Acanthosepion > Acanthosepion pharaonis. Next base: position 208,825 of record CAHIKZ030001079.1, read on the forward strand.
ATTTATCTTTCATAGCCTATGGAATTCAGACTTGTTTTATTAGCAAAGAGTAGAAAACAGTGTGCTCAAACATTCAAGCATCATGACAATTTTATGAACATTTGATTTTTATTTAAATACCTCAAATATATAAATATTAAATTATTATATTTGAGGTAGATTTCTTTTTGCAGAAGTTGTTACATAATGAGTTACTTCTTTCTATGGATGGCATTTTTGATGATTTTTGAGGCTTGTCCTACTTAGACAGAAGTGACCACATTCATTACACGTTAAATCAAATTTAGTAGCAATATTTTCAAGAAAATTAACATCAACCTTCTCCAGTGCTTTCTTGATGCAATCTTTATATCTTAATTTTGGCTTGTGTGCTGGTCTTTTTCCTTCAGCCAAATCACCATATAAAAAACTACTTAAGGATTCTGTTGTCCTTCATCCTGACCACATTACTACTCCCTTGCAGCTCTTGCTGATAGTACCTGGCACTTTATACTGGTAAATTGTTTGTGTTCAAGTGTATCAATATCACTTACATCCTTTTGACATCGGATACCTGGTATAAACAGTGGAAACCCTGTTGGTGAAATTGCTTCAGCCTTTTCATGTCTTTTGTAAGTGGCCCATGTATTACATATGTACAACAATGAAGACAAAATGCAAATATGGTAAATTTTCAACTTTATCTCAATTCAAATTCTATGCGGCACAATGTACTATGTTAAAAAAAAAAGTGAAAACAGGCTTAGTTAGGAATGATTTAAATCTGATAACTATTGTTTTGATTTGAAGAGTAGAACCTTTTCAAGCAATTTAAAAAAATCTTATAAACACTAAATTATAAAATTTTCAAACATCTATTTTCTTGTATTAGTTTGTCAAAAATCTGTATCATCAGTTGATTACTTCAGTTTTAAAAAAATATTATGCATTTTAATTTCAAGAAAGTATCAAGTTTAATTACACAAAGCTCTTCCCCATCTTCATTTCATATTACTGTAATGGTGTTAGACTCCACAAATGCTGATAGTTTCTGGTATATCTTGGCGAACAGATGATCAGGTCTCAACTCCTATGCAAGACCTGGGAGTTGTGTGTGTTTTAAGCTAAATCATTTTGCTCCAAGCAAGATGGGAATGCCACTAGTACACAGGGGGTTTACAGAGAGTGAAGGTAAGAGAAAAGACTTTAGGGGAGGGGCTGACAAAAGGATAAAAGCTGAATGTCATTAAATATGATAGCCTTCAAGAAACATACTTTTAATAATTGACTTTTGAATATAAATATCAGGCTAGAACAAAGTGGCCATTTTAAAACACGTTAAAAATGTCAGAATTTTGTTAAAATACAACTTCATTCGTCAAAGTAAGCACTATTAGAATTGATATAATTTTACTAATGATCCAGGAGTGAATTCATTCCATGATAGAAACTGGAATTATTGTAGTTTACAACCTTTATATACACTGGCTCATATATATTTGTCTGTAAGGCTTGAAAAAAAAGTCTTAATTGGTAGGGGACAAGTCTATTGATTGGGAAGTATGATGCAAGATGCATTATTTTCTGCTGGGTGGTTGGTTAAGTATGAGGCCTTTCAGTATCTTACAGCAGTATAGGGTCCTTTTTATTCACCACTGCTGGCCAAAATCTTTACAACTTGATATCAGTTTCAAATTTTGACCATCTGATTCTGCCATGATGGTCTTAACAGGTTGCAAGAAGCTGTCATAGATCACCAAAAGGGTTAGGAGTATCTTTTGGAAGCAGGTGAAGATTTGGCTTTGGGAAGGTTGAGGAAGGAAGTAAATGTGTTGGGTCCAAATAAAATCAGGTTTCCAGTTATACAGAAATAACTTTTTAATCAACAATAAGTACATAGTAAAGGAAGGCTTTAATTTATTTTATTTTTTATTTATGAACAAGCAAACTGCAGCAAGTCTGAAGCTGCTGTTATCAGTCAAATCATGGGGTACTTGCTCACTTTTGTCTTTTCTACACTTTACTATGTGGCAGATATGTTTTCCAATGATTGTATGGATCAACTACCTTTCCTAAGCTTTACTTTGCTTGTTTCTGCATGAACCTCCAAACCTGTCCTCATTTTTCTATTATTCTATGATGATATAATGACTATGAGAAGGCACAACTTCAAGATCCAGATGATTACTAGAAGTACATTTTAGGAACCAATGATGCATGTTCCTATCTCTTTCTGATTACAATTGCTAAGTACGACTGTTGATAGTGCAATTAGTTCGGGCAATACAATAGCTGAGTTTGAACTCTTGGAGCATAACAGAAAATTTTATCTTTTGCCCAATAAAAAAAATTAAAAAAAAATTCAGAAAGAGGAGATGCAGAATTTAAAATTATATATAGATATGTATATATGAACTCATATTTACTACAGATATGTGTATATTTACTTGGGTGTATATTGTATTTCCTTGAAGAAGCACTTGGAGTGCTTTGAGGGAGGTGCTTAAAAGAAAAATGCTATCTATATATTACCACATAAGTAGAAAGGAATAATGTAAAAGAAAAAAAAATATGAATACATGTAACACGAAAGTAACCATGTATTTTGTTTCAAACTAATGAAATTATTTTTTTTATATTACTTCAAAATTATTTGATGTTATAACTATATTCAAGTTCTTTACTAGTAATTGGGATTTAAAATATAAAGCCAACTGCAAAGTGATTATTACCATATCAATCTGTTTATTAGTTTCTTACCAGGTACTCATTGAATCTGATCTAGTACTAAAGTCTGTTTCTTTTGACAAATATCTACAAAATCAATTTGGCTTGGCCAAGTTCCAAGCAGGGAGATTGATTCTCTCTCTTTTAATGTCCCAGAAAGACGGATGATCCTTTAGAAGATAAATATTTGACACATTACTTGCTTTTTCATTTGATTTGGCTTCATTCATTTTATCATGATTGCTTTGCTATATACTTAACTATTATAGTCTGTGGGTGGATTAAAGATTCTCACACTCTGTCACAATCATCAGATTGAGGTCAAATTTCAGTTGAAAATGTTTGTTTACTTCACACCAATGTCCTTGAGAATGAATTCATTTTTTGTGTGCTCTTTCATTACCAGATATCTTGATAAAACTTCTTGTCATTGACATGCCAAAATGCTTGGTAGAGAAAAGACTTGATGACACTATATATAAATTTCTCATATAGCTGCATTACCTTCCTCAGTATTAGCAGCAAGAGATGTTACCAATTGACAGGGGACAGGGTTCAGTTACTGTAACATCAGTTCACTATGATTTAAACTAATATATATATATATATATATATATATATATATATATATATATATATATATATATATGGTGTATCAAAATACTTTTACAAACTTTGGGAGTGCATTCCTGACACCAAAACAATGTAAAATATCCATATAAACATATGTCCAAAAGTGACCGATCAGGAGCTGCTCTTGGAGTACCATCCATGCAGTACTATGAGATGTATGCCATGCTAGGGCCACTTGATGTGTCCTGATGCCACTTAGATTTATTTATTTTTAAATTTATTTATAGAAGAAAAATACAAATATTTCAATTATGGACATCATGCAGATAGCAATGGTTAACAAACTCATCTGGTTGATGAAATGAGTTTAATTCACATTGGGTTTTCTCACAATATTGGCTCTCTATCAGATACGCTTAGTAAATCTTTAAAAGTTCTTAAATTCTTTATCAGATGTTGATTTTTTTTTTTTTTTTTTAAGTAAATATATATTTTCTTTCTTGCAGCTGGCTCTTTCTCTCTCTTCAAATGTTTATATATGTTATACAAGTTCAGTTTTAAATTCAAATAGGGGTCTCATTCCTGCTTCAAGATCTCTTTGAATTTTAAAAAGAATTTTTCTTCATTTCTGCTTATTTTCGACTTATTTGAAATTAATTATTACTTGGAAGCTCAAGAAAATGGGAAGCCATGATGTAAAATTATTAAAATTATGCTATTAAATATTTTATTTTTGTTAAATGCAGGATTCATTTAGTAATTAAACGAATTGGTTTGGGTCAAACATTCCAGGCCCATTCCAACCACATCTACTCTTCACATTTATTAAAATTTCTCTTATATTAATTTTATTTTTGTTTTGTCATGATTCTCAAACAGTGCATAATTAAGTGACAATTGAAACGGATGAGAATTTAGTTGAATGGAGAGAAAAATGTAATTGTCAAGAATTTATTGGTAGGCAATGTGCTTGATCACATGTCTCTGAAGCTGACATGCATGTTTTTCTAACACTCTCCCTCTCTGAATGTATGGACACACCCACTATCATCATCTCTCACTCTCAGCTGTTTGTCTGTCATCATCCCTCGTTCTCAAAAAAAATTAACTTCATAAATAGACAAGGACTTTGTCTTTTTCTTGCAGAATCCCTATTAAGTAATCTCTGAAAACAGTCACGAATTACATCCAACTGTTATCAAGTTTTCATGGTATTTGATTTTCTGAAATTAAGAATTGATAGATTATTTTCATTTTGACTTTTATAGTTACAACATTTCACATATTTTACACTTGAGTCTTTCTCTGGTCTCTCATTTTTAGTAATTTCTTTCTGAGAATTTCAAATTGAACTCTTATTGATTATTCTCATTCTGCCATCCATGCTAGAGGATATCTTATATCAGTTATAATACTTCTTTGTGATGCCACTTTTCTTTTTTGTACTGAACCAAGGAAAATATAGATTTTCTTACCTGACCCATTGAAGTTGTGCCCACCAGGTAACTAAATGAACTTATTCTCATGCACAAGAGTTGGTTATCATTCAAAAAAAAAGTTATATTACAAGGACAAATTGATATGACATAGGTATCTCCTAGCATGGTCAGTGGAATAAAAATTAAGTTCATTGATTGAATAAAGGGCTTGATTTGAAATTATCAGGTTACTGAAGAAAATTGTATTTTTTTTCTTTTTGCCGGTTTCATGTGATATTTTTAACTTTCATATTGTTTTGTTTCTCTAGTCTAATGTCAATAATCATGAATTCATTTGTATAAATTATATCTTTCTCTTATCAAAATACTTTGTTTTTTATTTTTTAAATATAGATTTAATTTTGTTAATGTAATTTTTAGTATGAAATTTTTTTTCTTTATTAAATAATGGCTGGCTGTTCATTTCCAAGCATTCCTGTCTGTTAGGGTAAGCTAGTCAGTCCCGGTTTCAAATGCCTGCTAAGGTACATTTGTGCTTGTACAACACCCACAAGGCAACCTGTGATTTATACTGCAACTATGCTGAGCAGATCTTAGAGTTTCTGAGAGAAAGTGCATAATCTGTTATGGTCAACAGTTTGAGCAAGGCCAATATGCTCAAGCTTCTGGGTCACAATGACTTTTGACTTTGTGTTAGTACAACTGTTGACAAAACCGTTCAAGTCTATCCACTTTCACTCACAAGATTTGGGTTAACCTGTGATATGGTTTTCAGGCACTTTCCAAAGGTGCTGCACACTTGAATCAATTCATGCTGATATTACCATTATGTCACTTTCCCAACAAATTGACCATTGTGAGATTTGAACCTGAGTCTCAAAGCCAGAAAGCAAACATTCTAACCACTCAACTATGTGCTGCCCAGCTATTTCATATACATGGAGTTATTTAACCCTATGAGATGGTTTTAGAAAATTCCTGACTAGTTTTTACTGTGATTACCATTCACTAGAAATGTGCAGTTCACACTCACTAGTAACTAATACTAAGTCTGTCAATAGGTTTCATACTGTGTTCAGTTATTATAGGTTTTGTAATTTTTTGGGAAGCCTATGCAATATGCTTGCATTAAATTTTGAGTAAAGCTTGGCAGATCTGCTCCTGAGATTTTTGGGGGGTGGGGGTAAGCTTCATCAGGCTTTTGGCAAACCTTTTAAGTTAAACAGAAGATTTTTTTTTTTTTTTTTTTTTTGAGTGGCAGGCATGTTTCAATGCCAGCCTAGTGTTAGTTTAAGATGATTACTTTCAAAGATGTCTAGACTTAGAATCCAAATAGAAAGACATTATGTGCTTGTAACCTGATACCAATCCTTTTGGATTGGTAAAGGGGTTGGGTGGGGGAAATGGGTAGAGTCACTGTAATACAAGATATTTGATGTGTAAATTCAAATATGCCAAGTTGGTTCTATATCATTTTTTTCCCCTTTTTAATAAGGTGATATCTGTCTTTATTTTCTAACTTCAGTTTTAAAGAGAAAAACACTGTTCATTAAATACAAAATGAAATCTGGTACTGTCTGTTATCTGCAAGATTTTATTGGGCATGAGACAGCATAAACTGTTGAAGAAAAGTTACATGCAAACAACAGTGAAAAACACTGTTTAAACAGATGATTTTATATAATTTAGTTTTTGTTGAAAATAAAATTGCTTCCATATGTAAAAAAAAAAATTTTAACTTTGTTGCTCATTAAACTAAATATTCTCATTTTCTTGTCTCTTTCAGGTTAAAATGGATCAATGATATAAAATTTGGATATATTTCGTTAAGTCATGAGTAAGTTATTTTTATTTAAATATTTTTCTCCACTTTTTTGAACAAACTAGTTTAAAAGGGGCACAAGTCAAATATCTGCTGTTTTGAAACTATTTTAAAGATGAAAAGCAAGCATAATCATGTGAATAGATAGCTTTAATAAGCAAAGATTAGGTGTTAAATACTCAATAAATGTAATTTATAATTAATTTATGAAATGCCTTATTACTTATGAAAAGGTTAGTCTGGTTTTCTCCAGATTAACTGCTTATAAAAAAAAAAAAAAAAATAAAAGCATTGCTTGAAAATATACAGTTTTATTCTATATATGTATTTTTTGTTTTGCACCTTTTTTAAAATATATATATATATATATATATATATATATATATATATATATATATATATATATATATATATAAATGTGTGTGTGTATTTTAAGAAAAAATATATTAATCAATTTTTAAAATTATAATTTAAAAAAAAAAAAAAAAATTATTTTTCATTTTCTTTTGTTAATTTATGTTTTCCTTCAATTTGATTTTTTTTCATCCTCAGAAATGTCCTGGGAAGATTTCTTAAACCAGTAATTATAAGAAATAACAACAAAGAATTTTTTTTTTTGAAGAAATCTTCAAAAGCTGTATCTCTTTTTTGACAAAAGAAATAATAAAAAGTAAATTCGTTATCCTTTGCCAAAACCCCCACCCACCCCATTATAGTAAACTAAATTTTTTATGTAAAGCTATTTATCATAGAATGTTCTGGTGAGCATATAGAAACTGATAATTAAAAATGGAGTTGAAAAAGTTCAATTAACTGTTTCTATTATAGCTTTTTATTGATACCTTGAATGTGATCAAATTTTTGCCTGAATTTGTCCAATATTTGGTAATGGAAATATTGGAGATAAAAGGAACCACTTTATGGAAGTAGTGAAACTATTAGGCTATGAAAACAATATTACTGTCATGGGGAGGCAATCCCTGTGCATGGCACCTTTGGAAAGCCATACGACATGTTGACCCAAGCCTTGTGAGCAAAATTGTGTAGACTGAATTATTTGGGAGCCATCAATGGTTGTGCTAGCATGATATCACAAGTCTTCATGACTGAGGATTTAAGCATGCTGGCCTTGTTCAGATTCTTAATCATGTCAGATAATGCACTTTCTCCCAAAAACTGTAACAATGGTCTGCTCAGAATAGTTGCAGTATAAACTACAGATGGGCTCTATTGGTGTTGAACAAACATGAATCTGTTTAATCAGGTGTCTGCAACAGGAATTGCCTATCTGCCTTAGCAGATAGGCATACTCAGATATTTACTTACTGTCATAAGTGTGATGCAGCCCTAATAAATAGACTAGAGTTGGGAGAATAGTTTAAGTCCTTGTTGCATTTTATCAATAGTTTCACATTGGTATCTATTGGAAAAGCAACATAATCAATTGTATTATTTCCTTTTTCTTAAATGATATTTAAAGTAATGTGTGGAAAGCATATTCAATTTGTGGGCCATTCAGGATGTGGGTGATCGTTGCTCTCCACAACTTCCTATCCTTTGTAGTTCTTAGTAAGGTTTGTCTTTTTATTATCCTTCCCACTCCTTGTTCTGCCATTTATTTATACATGTTTCTTAAGTTGTTTCCTCATTGTTCCCCATCAATATGTCCTGTATCTAAATGTCTTTTTTGTTTTCATTTTCCTCATTATTCAAATGTTCAGTCTATGGTATTCTTGGCATCCTTCTGTAAAACCACCTTTCTGTGAGATTGTCCAGCCATCATTGTTATATTGCGGTTCAGCACTCTTTTCCTTGTTTCTCATGAAATTTTCCTCTTAAGACTGCTTAGCTTTAGGAAGGCACTGTCTACTATTCCAATATGCCTTTGGATTTCGATCCTCTGTTAAAATTTAAATGACACACTATTGATAACCTACAGACAGAAAACTGCAAGAACTCCTTGAGAAGGTGGTAATGGAAAGTGAGAAGAAAGCACTAAATATCGCTTGTAAGAAGACAGCAAGAGGAATGTTCGAAAGATACAAACTATGAATTGGAGATACCAAATTTAAATCGGATTAATAGCAACTAATAATAATGTGTTTGATGTACCAAATTATAGTCATGAGGATGGGAATTATATTGTTATTGGTTAAAGCAAGGAGATAATTGACATATATAGTAGCCCACACCCAATTCTTTTCAGTTGGTTTGTTGATTGTGAGACATTGTACAAATTGGTATCTGTCAAATTTGACCAATTTTGGTATTAGACTGTATTTATTTTCAGTGCCTTTCCCTATTCCAAAATAGTTACTATGTAATCATATTTGAATTTATTAGATAAAGCTTTTTTTTTTTTTTTTTTGTTCTTTTTCATTGTCATTCAGTGATAATAGTATGATGGAAAAGTGAAGACTCTGAAAAATGAATGGAGAAACATGTATATACATTTATTTTGCTATAATTAATACTTGTAAGTTGAAAATTTGTATAATAAAATACTAACCCCCCCCCCAAAAAAGCTAAAATATTTATTGTAATCATGTGATTATTCTCTTCACTTAGAGAATTGGTGGGAGTGCATTTTATAAGCTTGTGGAACTAACACATTAATCAATATCACTTGTATGGCCACATAACTTTGAAACACTGGTTGCTTTATGATCACATCAAGCCTGGTCAATACTTAGATGGGTCACCATATAGGAATAACAGGTGCTGTAAGCTTGAACATGCAGGTGGTGTAATGGTTAATGGCTCAGAATTGTTAATCAGAGCAGAGTTCCAATTCCAGTTGGGTTCATTAAATTTACTTGTGTTCAAATACCCTTGGGAAAGGTATGAATGCATCACTTCTCCAATCAGCTTTGGGTTTAATTAGTAAAACTTGTATCACTAAACTACTATTAGTTCAAAAAAATTCTTACAATCTAAAATATTTTCTGGTTTTGAATAATCTGCCAAGAGTTGATAAACCATTGAAAAAAAAAAAAAATCAAATCACTTGTATTTCATAACTTACTCTAAGAGTGTCTCTTAGAGTAACTTATGAAATACAAGTGATTTGTATAAATTTGATGTTATAGTGATTAACTAAGCATAGCTTAGATGTGACATAAGACTAAAAGTATAGAGTACCTTATATTTCATGTTCTAATATTCTTATAAAAGGATTTATAAAAGTGATGTAAAGAGAAAATATTTTTGTGTATAATGTATTGAAAGCATACTGAAAATAGTAATAAAACCAGTTTTATTTAAATATAAGCACAAAGAAATAATGTTGATTTGAATATAACCTTCATCTTTGATGTTTAAAACATTTTATATAATTTCTATTTGAATTTCTAGAATGAGGATTTACCATTATTTGCATTATTTACAGGTAGACTATTGTTCTCATAGTTATTGTATCAAGGTTTCAGATGTTGTGCCCTCTGGTTTTCATCAGGTGTTTGTCAATCCAGGTAACCTTCAGGGAATATCTAACTGAACCTTTTTTAATTTATCAAGGTAGATTGTTCATTTCAACTGACTGTCAAGGAATATCTCATTTTGTTCTTATTTAGTATTGCTCAGTTATTACTCACCCCATTTTCACTGAGGCCAAATACTGCCTGGCTGAGGGATTGAACTCATGACCACTCTTACCAAATTCACAAACAAACGTTTTAATCAAATAATCCAAAAGACAATCTTCAATTATAACCTTTGAAAAATTTATGTGTGTGTGTGTGTATATATATATATATATATATATATATATATATATATATATATATATACACACATACAAAAATCTTTAGATATGTAGTAAAGGTATTTTCTTTAATATGTGGATGTGCAGATAACATAATGGTTAAGTTTAAATTCTGTATGAGTTTATTGCATTCACTTAAGCACTAGCGTACTTGGGAAAGGCATGAATCCATTCTACCTTCCTGCAGCTATGATAGGCTCTTCAGCCTTGGATAGTAGCCAGTGGGAAAGAAGGAAAACTGAATACTAAACTGTGGAGGAGGCCACAGGAAACTCCTTCACTGTCTTTCCCAAGAAGTCATGGCAATTCATAGATAAAGAAAATGAATCTGTATAGAACCATGATTGCCTACATTCTGATAGAAGATGGCATTGAGTGGGAAGGAAAAAATGTGAAGATCTGTTTATAAAATAAGAATACTTTTGACACACCTTAATAGCAATAGAAACTCTGCCATGGGATAGTACCCTCCCCCTAAATGTAATTCATAAGTAGATGCCAGTAGGATTTAAGCACTTAGTAATTTCTTCAGCTTGAATTGTAGATTCTAAAATACATTACCTACATGTTCCCCCTCCCACCAGCAAAAATGTATACACATTGTTATAGCAGTTGTTTATAGATGTAAAATGTTCAACATATTCATAAAATATAATAAACATGAACTAATGTATTAATTCTCTTCAATTATATATATATATATATATATATATATAACACAACTCCCTCTCAATAAGTTTAAAACACTGTTTCTTATGAAAATTTTAAATACTTCAAGTGTCTCTTAACCATAAAGTAATGGTTTCTTTTTTAAACTTTATTATACTATTTATGCTTTACTAATTTTATCTAAAAATAGCTGCCATATTTAAGTTTTTGATATAAGGACAATGCATTTACAAAATTACTCTCCATGTATTTGAAAGATGAAAATAATCTTAAACAAATAATTATGAAGTTTCAATGTTTCTACTACAGTGTTGTTGGGAGTCCATTATACAGAGATGGGCAATTTAACAGTTTCTTCTGAGTATTAAATGTGAGATGCTGAAAAGTTTACAAAGTTTGACCAAATGATTAAACAAGATTTTTTTTATATTTTGTTTAATTATTTGAAAGGTTTTCTTGGTTGGACCAAGGACTTGTGGGGTACTTTATAGTGTATATTTAACAAGTTGAACTTTTTGTTGTCATATTTATCATAACGTTTCAGACTGTTTTAGTTCCACGTCAATTATCAGTTATCTCCTGTTAATTCACCTCTCCAAGTTCTCCACTCCTTAACCAGGTATTGAACTCACAACTCTTTGGGTTCTGTCACTGGACCAACGCCTTTATCCACTGTGCCATGTGTCCTTAAGGACATCTGCGTATGAATTTCTTGGACTCATAAACTTAATGTCTTCAGCAGCTATTTTTTACCAGTGCTCATATTGCAATTTTTGCTGTTATCATTGCATTTTTTTTTTACAAGACCTCTTATTGCAATTTTTTGTTATTATTGCTTTTCTCTGGCACTCCTTATTACTGGTTCTCATATTGTATTCATTTCTATGCTTGGTCGGCTCAGGAGATTTTTGTGGCCTAGCATACAACAGCTGAAATGTGGTGATAAATATGGCGACAAAGATGAGGACAATAGTCTGAATAATGAATAATAGTGTACATAATACCTCATCTCAGAAATATAGACAGATTCTTCCAGTTCCATATAAACTTAAATTGTACTATATTATGATTTGTTATTTGTTGTTTTATCAGCACTTTACCTCAAGTTAGTCAGTTCATTGTTCTGAAAATTGTCCAATTGTATTTTTGGTAGTATTTTGTGTTTTTAAGATTTCTTTTTTTGATTAGTCCTCTTGTTTGACCTGACTGTTAGGAAATTTTTATTTTTTTAAAAATGTCACATCTTTGCGCTTTGTTCATTTTCTTTATAATACTCCAAAATAAAAATTTCAAAAACAAAATAAATTATGAAAGGATTAAGTCTCCATATTTTTCATTTTTCCTGGTATTTGTCAATTGAATTTATCTTTTGTCAAAAATAAATATCTTAAAGATTTTGACTTTAAGAGAAATGAGCATTTATTGATTTTAGAATTGAGATGTCTTGGTTGTTTTTTAAGAGTACATATTTTTTTAATACCCTTTTTAGTTTAATTGGAGAGGAAATTAATTGATTTGTTAATAATGTGGGTTTTAATCTGAAGTAACGAGTAGTAAGTTTGTTTTTTAACAACAAATGGTTTAGTTATGTGTGCATATGTGAGTGATAAAGTAAACATTTTGAACATTTTATTATTTTTTCATAATCTTACAATATAAAACTAACCTCAAATTATTCATGGAATTGAAATTTGAACTCCATCTTCTAAGTCTATAATATTTTAATCTAAAAAAAAAGTAAATAAATAAAAAATAAATTGATTTTTAAAAAGTTTTGATAAATTATCTTCAAACTTGCTAATTGTTTCTCAAACTAAAAAGAATTTTCTGAAAATGATTTTGAATATTGTATTTGTTGATGGAAGAATTTGATTTTTATAAAACTGAGCATTTTATGCAATTGTTAGGTATTTGTGGAAATTACAACTTAAATTAGTTTTTAAAATGGCTATAAATAATTAGTTATATTTTGATATATAAAAAATGAACATAATTTTAACATAAGACCTTGTTCTGTTGATCAGTCAGATGTTTATAAAATATGTAATTTTTTATAAATTCATTAGGTATTTGTATTATCAAGTATTTATCACCATTTTAAAATTCAGTTGTTTCATAACTTTTAACTTAATGCTATCACATAATGAACTTTTATAAATTTTGCAAGTATTTTTGAATTTTCAATAATGAAGAAGATACTGTTTAAAAGAACAATTGAACAAAATATTTACATTATTTAAATGAAATTAAATTAAGTTTTATTTTAGATAAAAGCGATGAAATTTAATATATATATATATATATAAATTTATATATATATATATATATATATATATATATATATATATATAATTTATTTGAAAACTATAACAAACGTTATAAAATCACTACAAAAATAGCCATTTTGTTTCAACCCTTCTGGTGTCAAATGATAGCGTTGAATGTATTATATTTGCTTTACTCTGTATTGAGCACTGTTTTAAGAATAGTAGTTTTTGGTTATTGGAATTTATTCCATATACACCAATCATATATATAATATTATGTACATGGAATGCTATCATTTTAAACAGTAAACTCTCCCCCTAGATTAAGATAAGTCTTTTAAACATACATTCTATTTATTATTCATGTTATGGATTGGCAAAGTGAAAGTCATTGCTTTTGTTTCAAAGTTTGTTTTAAATACTTATGCAGAATTGGTAGAAATTATCTGGGAAGTGTTTTAACAGAGGAAGGAAAGTGTGACACTGAAATCAAAAGATGTATCCCAAAAGCTAAGTAGGGTATTAAAAAACAGAAAAATTTGTTAGAAACAAAAAACGAGTACTGAACTATTATGTGATATCAGTTCTCCTATATGGCAGTGAATGCTGGCCAATCTCCTCGAAGTTGAAGAAGGGACTTGAAGCAGTAAAAATATTCTTCTAAAGAAGGATACTGAGGATATGATGAACCAAACATGAAAGCAATGTTTAAGTTTTAGAGATAGTGGAAACAAAAAAGAAACTTATACTTTAACCTCAGGAAGAGACATTTTTAGGGCACATAAAGAGTGCTTGGAAAATTTGATACTCACAAGACACGTTGAAGGCAAGAGGGACAGATAAGCAACACATAAGATACTTAATGAGTAAATGGATGATGGAACAAGATTTAGGAGAAATAATGAAAAGACAGTTTATTAACAGCTATAAAAGACAGAATATTGTGGAGAGCCATGATTGTCTGTGTCCTGATGGGATATGAAGAAGATAGCAATATGTTACCAAGACATTTTAACAAACTTTAACAAAGCAATATTAGTAACCTATATATTATACTAAAGTTTTTTTTTTATTTTTATTTTATTTTTTATTTATTTTTTTATTCAGCTTAGAGTAGTACAAGATTACATTGGTTAGGAAGATTGCATTGCTCCAAGGACATAATTATGTAGTTTCCTGTGAGGATCGGATTCAATGCGACTGGGTGACTATCAATCATTTAAGATTCTCTCTATATATATATATATATATATATATATATATATATATATATATATATATATATATATATATATATTTTTATGAATTTTTCAAGCGTAGCTCAGATGTGGCACAAGGCCGAAAAGTATGGGGCACCCAGTGAGGATCAAACTCACTACTCAGTCGTAACTGTTCTAGCAAGACAAGCTTGCTAACCATTACACCACCACAAGGTGCCTATGCAAAAAGGAAAACTTATCTTAGCCAATGTGTTTTGTTCTCTGAGAGACTTTAAGGGAGTTGTAGAGGACAAAATGCATTGGCTAAAATAATTTTTCCTTTTGTTTTTATTCATCTTGTCCTTTTACAGATATATTCTATCTGAATTTTTTTACATGCATATATATATATATATATATATATTTCTAAAGGAGTAATGGATTTTTTTTATTAATCTTATAATTTTTAGTGGATACTCATTTCAGTAGACTGTTTATTTATTAAAATATTTTTTTTTTTCATCTACTGGCCTGACTATTCAAGAAAACTTGTTAAAAAAAAAAAAAAAATGCACTCTCTGGCAAGATTCAAATCTGTAACCACTTGGGCATAGGGAAACTGTCATTAGATCAGATGTGCTTTAATTGACTCGGCCATGAAGAAACTTTGCTGAATAAGTTAGGTTTGGACAGTGTCTTTAAGCAAAATTCTTCTCATCACAGATTCCTCAAAATTATCATATCTGCTCAGTTTCATATCCAAACAAAGTAATTTTCTAAAGAAGTAATAGATTTTTTAATAATCTGATTACTTTACAAAATTATTTTGTTTATGTTTAGGTACGAAACTGAGCCACCAATATAATTTTGCTTACAGTGCTCAGATCATAAAATATTTCCTTTCTTTTATGTCAGTAGACAGAAAATAGTATTGACATAAAAAAAAATTATTCACTGATTGAAACTTGGATTTGAGAAAGAGATAATGATTATTGAAGATTTTTTTTTTTTTTTTTTTTTTTTTTTTTTAAATAACATTAAAAAAAAATTAAGATTAATGTTACCTATCAAGGAAATAGAAAAAGAAACAACACACTACACAAACTATATTTGATTCTGGTTGATATAGCCAAGAATTACTATCAAAACAGACGAAGCAGGCAATGTTTGGCAGTTAAGTGATACAAATAATGTTAGATTCTGTAGACTGCATCACCAGGCCTACAGCTTCTAATTATAGTTTGTATTTCCCATCATTTGTCATTACTGCTGCTGCAGCATCTACTAGTTGGGCACCCTTAGCTGGCTGGTTCCCTTGGCACACCATTTTCCCTTGAATAAATCATATAAACTTTGCTTCACCTATCTCGCTTTCTCTATTGCTAGCTAAAACTAACTCATTTTGTTTGTTGTACATTTAATAATATCATGCAATATCTAGTTTTCTTTCTCATTAGACAAATGCTGTGTGTATTTTAAACAGAATTACAAGATATAAAAGGCTTGTTTTATTAGGTATCTATTTTTAAATTATAAATTTAGCTTTTTATTTACTGCAAATTTCAAGGGGGCAAAAAATATGGTAGCCATTTTAGGTTTGTTTAGAAGGGATGAGGAGGCAAGAATTTCAGTTTCTTTTAATGAAGTCTTTTAGGCTGGAATTATGCCTTTTCTTGAGTAAAGGAACCAATGGATGCCAGAGCTGGAATTTATGGGTTCCATTTGCCATATATGTGCTACTTATTTTTGGTTTGGTTGTCAAGGAAAGATTGCTGATTTCTGGTTGTAATAATTGGTGATAACTTCTATGATTTTGAAAAGAATCATGATATTAATTGTTTAGGAGTTTAAGAATTTTTTTTCTTCTCTTTAGTGATTTTTGGCTGATCCAGTCTGTGGGCTTCAAGTATAGAATCTACATGAACTTTGCAAGATATCTTCATGCTATGAACCAGAAACTATTAATAAATAAAAGAACTGATAGCAATATATACTGATCAGATGAAACTATTCTTGTTAACACATGGGAGCTGTGTTTTTTATTTTTCATTTATTTTAGGTTGTAGAAAGTTATAATGAAATGCTCATATGAACCTTATTCTTGTTAACTTAGATAACAGACAATTCCATATATTTATATTCTGCTAATCAAAAATCTTGTTGAAACACTGGTTTCCACATGATTCCCAAAGTTAAGCAACATTAAGCTAGGTCAGTACCTAAATGGGTGACTGCTTGGGAATATCAGGTGCTGTAAGCTTAGATATGTGGGTTGTGTAATGGATAATGGCTTGGAATTGTTAACCAGAGAGCTGAGTTCCAATTCAAATTAAGTTGGTTATGCATGAATACCTTTGGGGGAAAAGTATGGATCCATCTCTTCTCCTCCCTCAGCTATGGATTAATCAGTAAAACTTTCATCACTAAATCATTATCCCCCCCCAAATCTTACAACTTGAAAACTTCTGGCTTTAAATAACCTGTAATGTTGATAAGCTGTAGAAAACGAATCAATCTAGTGATCTGACTTGTATATTATTAGCTGAATTTTGATTTTTAATTGTATGTTTGATCTCTAAGATTCATGTTTACTACTGAATGAAGTGCATTGACAAAGGAGATTATGTTTAAAGACATTTTTTGTGTAAAATAAATGCCTTTTTTTTCATCATTTGGCTGCAGACTTATTGATGTATCTTCTCTAGAAAGATTTAGATATTTGGTTGGTTGGTATAAATTGAACTGTGTATGTATATATATGTGTGTGTGTGTGTGTGTATATATATATATATATATATATATATACACACACACTCAGGGTTTTGTGGTTCAAGAATTTCCATTCTTACACTGATGTATGTAGGTAAATATTTTAAATTATTTGAAGACCAACAGTTACTTGCAATAACAGGAATTAATAGCATTTTTTCAATGATCTACATTCATTATTTACTTAAGTATTTTGTTTTTTTTTTTTTTTTTTTTTTTTGATTGGTTTTATTTTAAATTATCATCAGTCAGCATATGCAAATGTGGATCAATTAGTTCAGTAAAACTGGATTTTGATCTGAAACTTTCATTTTATGATGTTTGTTCTATGTAAGTAATAGAGAAACATTTGGGTTAAGTACATTGAAAAGAAAGTTGTAAATGAAATTCCTTTTTATCATTAGGCTATGTACTTATGCAGGCTTTCATTAATACTGTCATTATTGCCAAAATTATCTAAATCTATTGTGTGGTATTCTTCAATACCCCGTTTGGACAATAGTGTATCTTAGATTAAATTATATGTTTTTCAAATGGTGGATTTTGCAAATTAAGACAATATGGTTTGATTAGAGGCACAAGTGTTTTTTATATATATATATATATATATATATATATATGTACGAGGGTCATTCAATAAATAAGGTGAATTTTTCGGTATAAGGACTTCTAATACAGATAGAAGCTTACTTTTTTTTTATTTTTCAATGTAGTCTCCCAGCAGTCACTCGATTTTCCCATCTGATCACATGCTTCCATATTCCATCAGCGTAAAAATCTTTGCACTGATGTCTCAGCCAGTCGCTCACAACACTTTTGACTTCATCATCACTTTTAAACGTCGTGCCTCTCGTGAATGCTTTCAAAGGACCAAACAGGTGAAAGTCTGAAGGGGCAAGGTCTGGGCTGTAAGGAGGGAGCAGTTCCCAGCCCAGCTTGTTGATGGTCTGCACCATTTGGGCTGCTGTGTGAGGCCTTGCTTTGTCATGATGCAAGATGACTCCTTCTGACTGATGACCCCTGCATTTGTCCTTTGTCTTTCTTGACCTGCCTCAGCAGTTCACAGTAGTTCTTCTGTCAGACTGAATGAGGACATTGACTGATTCGATCACCTCACGAGACCTCACTTTTGTAGGCCTCCTAGGCCTGTCTTCATCCTCAACACTGCTCCGTCCTTCTTTAGACAATTTAGCCCACTTGTAGACATTTTTTTGGCTGAAACATGTGGCACCATACACAGTTGACATTCTCCTACGAATTTCAACTGGTTTGCACTCTTCAGCAACCAAAAACTTGATAACTGACCGCTGTTCAATCTTGGTCGGCCATCTTTGTTAATCTGCAAAAGAAATTAAATCCATGTGAAAAAGAAGTAAAACAAAAAAGAAAAAGTAAGCTTCTATCTGTATTAGAAGTCCTTATACCAAAAATTCACCTTATTTATTGAATGACCCTCGTGTGTGTGTGTGTGTGTGCGCGCGCGTGTAAGTGTATATATATATATATATATATATATATATATATAATTTATTATTATTATTATTATTCATACATAGTCTAATGTTAAATTGCCTCTGGATGAGTATTGTAATAATAATAAAAAAAAAAAAAGTACAGTCAGTTTTATTACTTGAAATATATATTTTATTGGTACAAAGTTAATCCCAAAAAGTATGGACTTATTACACTTATTAGGTGATTATTACACTTGGTGTGAACTAAGTGTTAACACTTAGATTTAAAAAGTAACTGTTGAAAATAAGAACATAACCAGATATTACAATAGTAGATTTCTTTTTCAAGAGAAGGAATAAATTACAAGCCAAATATGTTGGTGCATTGTTTCTATGGTTTCAATAATTCTTCTTTTTAACTTTCTTTATTGATGTTTTGTGTCTTTTTGGTATTATAAGAAATATGTGACTGTATTTGCCCTGTCCTCTTTAAATTGACTATTTGTGTGTGTATAGTTAGATACATACACCAGAGTTGCTTAAATTAACAATAGTCTTTTTGTCACTTAAAGAAAATGAAGTCTTTGTATTTGACAGAAAAAAAAAATTAATTAGAATTTTTGGGATTTGAGTTTAGTTAATTTTATGCCCTTTATTTTTTACTCTCTATTTATTTTATATTGTGGAAATATAATGATTATATGAACCTTCACTATCCAAGTCATATAAAATTTTTTATTTAGATTTAAATACATTTTTTTTTTTTTTTTCCTTTTTAGCCATAAACATGTTCCAGTATGTCTACTTTTGGCCAAAATAAATTACTTCTGTAAATAATACTGTATTTATGTTACTTTTGTAAATGCATGTGAAAATAATCTTTAACTTCTTTGTTAGTTATTCTGCTTAAGAAACTTAAGATTTTTTTTTTTAGAAATGCATCAAGAGCCACATCAACAAGTTTGTAGTCCAATAACGAAAGATGCATTTAAGTAGGTACATCAACAAGTCTAGGCCAATGACGAAAAAGGCACTTATGTAGGTACATCAAATCTGTATGCCATTGACAAAAAAGTATTTGTCGTTTTTTATTTTACATTTAATTTCAGCATAATTTCCTTTCTTGTTAGTACACTTAATTCAGTGGTGAATATTAGTTAGTTACATTTTGAGTGTGTAGCACCATTTGGTAGTGCCTGAAAACAATTGTATATCACAGGTTGACCCAAACCTTTTGAAAAAAATTAGAGAAATGTTCAAAAGCCATTGATGGTTGTATAAGCATGAAGATACAAGCCTTCAATATACTAGCCTTTTGTCATGAATTTAGGGACATAGTAATTGTGACTTATTGTGACTTCAAACCCTGCAGGCTCAGTGGAAACAGGGTAAGCAATAACTGAGCAGTAGAAAAATAAGTAAAAGATAAAACATCTCTAGAGATGGACAGTAAAATTACAACAATCTACCAATATAGATTGAATAAAGAGGTCAGTTTACAATTCTTTGAAGGTTACTCAGATACACAAGCACTTGAAAGAGAGCATATCAGCTGAAATAATAACTATAAAGATGAGGACAATAGTTCAAATGTAAATAATATTCTTACTAACCTTTATTCAACTGCTGATCATTCCAGGTGATGAGATCTCCAAGAAATTGTAACTATGGTCTGCTAAGCATAGTTGTAATATAAACAACAGTTTGGCTCTATGGTTGTTGAAAAAACACAAATGTTCCTGTACAGGCACCTGTAATGGGGATTAGCAGCCATCCTAGTAGACTACATAGTCTCTCTGATGGATGCCTACTAATAGACTGAATATTATTTGGTGTCAATTCCAAAATCAAAATTCAGCTAATAACTATGTCTGGCTATGAACATATTGATCAACTCTTGTAGACTTCTAGTTTCATTTTGAATCATACAAGTAAATGTTGTTTTTTGTTTTTTAAATAGATCAATATTTAATTAAAATATATATATATATATATACACACTTAACAAAGGGCAGCCAACTTTTTTGCTCTGTCTAGATAATCTGAGCATTGACCACTTACCAAGTAGTTAGGTGTTTACCTTTTGGGACTTTTTTCTTGTTAGGTTTTCTGGCAAGATGTCTGTTGGTCACAGCAACATAGTTTTTGTTTAGTATATATAATTTGTACCTCCTTCATCCACCTGGATCTTAATTTTAATGACACTTCAAATGGGAGTAAAATAACATTTAACAATTTTCAAGATTGGCATATGCTCATAATTGTAATTATTCAAGTATTTATTGCTGGTTTTATGAAAGAAATTCATAAAATTTCTTATATTTTATTAATAAAAATGTGTACATCAAATTTAAAAAAAATAATTATATGAATATATTTATATTAATTTTAGAAAACTGTAGTAGTTAGTAGGTGGGTTGCTGAAAAGTTCTTGACCTAATTCACATGAGAAAATCTGACCAAATATTGGATTTTAGTTTTCTTTTGAGTCTCTTCTTGGTTGGGCCAAGAGCTTTTCAGCCCTCACTTGATTAATGTGAATTGTCATGACTGAAAATAAGTGAAGCAGCAGTTTATTATTTCCTGGGCAAAAAAGTTATGGAAGGAGCTAATTGCTTGTACTTAGCTCTGTGTTCCTTCATAGCATAACAAAATTATAAATAGTGACTTACATTGGTACAGGGAGGGTAGATTTCATACTCTTTTTAATAGCATTATCATAAGTTAAATGAGCTGTTATGAATATTAATTTGTTTACATTTGAAAATTGTTACATGCACACATACCTCAGGGAGGTGTTGAAAAATTCTTGGCCAACCAGTCTCACTTCTCAAAATTAATATTTCAGTGATCAAACATCAGGTTTTTTTTTTTTTTTTTTTCTTCAAATAATTCTACCAAGTGTGTTGAAGTTCTGGGTTACTATGTGGAATAGCAAGTGCTTTTGATAGCTAGGTAATTCTTCTTTGTCAGGTGAGGCAAGGGATCAAAACCTTTTCAGCAGTCCCTCATATATGTACGCACAGTTCTTGACAAGATTAAAAGACAAAAAAAAAATCTGATGTTTGGTTATATTTTATGAAGTGGGTTGGGCTCAGAATTTTTGAAAGCCTTTCCACCATTATCACTTGAATTTGGGCTTAAGTGCGCCAACAAAAAAAGATGATCATGTAGAAAAATATGTAAAATGCTTTTTCTTTTTCCTCCATCACTATTGATGAACCTACATGTGTACATAGATGTGTGTGTGCATGCGTGCGTGCGCGCACGCTATGGAAAGCAATCTTAGCCAGTAACTTTTGCCATGCGTGCGTGCGCGCACGCTATGGAAAGCAATCTTAGCCAGTAACTTTTGCCATTCTTTCAGTAATTGTTTACCTATTGTGTTTTATTTATATATATATATATATATATATATACTGTCTTAGCCCAAAGAAAAGAATAGGGAGTGGGGATGAGGAGGAAGTATGTTGGAGTGGATACAGTCCTAACCTTAACCCTGTCTGTTCCTTTTCAGATCTATTTGTGGACTGTTAAAATTAGAACATGAAAAGAGAGAAGTACTTTTGGCCTATTATCAACAGGAGCATATAGATTTCATAATGAGTTAAACACTGAAAAATATGCATATAACATCCTCATACTCCATCATATTCTTATCAATGGATTTGTTATGGGTGTGGCATGGGGTTGAAAGCCACAAGCATAAATATTAGGCAAATTTGAATTTAAGTGCTGTAACCTATTTGACCATAATGTTGGGGTGGGACTTGAAAATTATTATTCAAATTACTATTTAAGTTGTATGTATTCCTGTGTGTAATATATATATATATATATATATATATACACATACATATACATACATTTGTCCAATAGTAGTTAGTATTTGAAATGTGCATGTAAATGTAGCATAGAAATAGTTTTTTTTTATTCATCTATCAATGAAAACAAATGTACTGAAGAGAGATAAATATAAAACTACATTTTTTTTTTGCTTTCAAAATACTTCATGCATGTTAATATCATTATTTAGTGGTAATAGCTTCTCTATAATTCTTCTCAAACTGGAAAATAACCTAATCTTCAACACTTAATTATTAGTATTCTTTATGACTCAAATTAATGGAATTTCTCTTCAACTGAAAATGCCTTCATTTTTGGTTTTTATTTTATCACTATGAATATTATTGAGTTGAATCACTAATGTATTTATTAAAACTGTTGAAGACAAAAAAATCTGAGCTGTAATCTTTTAACCCAGTCAATATCAACATAAA
Organism: Acanthosepion pharaonis; assembly: GCA_903632075.3. Taxonomy (NCBI): domain Eukaryota; kingdom Metazoa; phylum Mollusca; class Cephalopoda; order Sepiida; family Sepiidae; genus Acanthosepion; species Acanthosepion pharaonis. The sequence goes on from CAHIKZ030001079.1 coordinate 231,766, forward strand.
ACTTAATTTCTAAGTACCTAATTAGTTTGATAACTGTTTATTTAGTGCATAATTAGTGAGCCTTTTTTTTTCATTTGTAAAAAGTTGTTGATTTTATGTACTTATTAAAAATGCTTTTTCAGAACTAACCCTAATTGAGGCACAGGTACAGTCATGACTCTTATGTGATTGTTTTATTTTAATTTTTTGGTGATGAAGATTTGTTCATTTCCATTAGTTTAAGAGGGATGACCTTAATCTCCAAAGTCACTTGGGTTTTTAAAATAGGATTTAAATTTTCTTTTTAAATATTTATCAGGGTCAAAATGTGAATTTTGACTACATGATAAATTTGTGTATTTTCTGTGAGTGTGTGATTCACCCCTCCAAGTACAATTTTTTTAATCTCCAAGTGCAAATAAAATATTTATATAAAAGATGAAAGTAGTTCCAAAAAGCAATCTTTTTAAAATAAACTTTCTTTCACAAGAAAAGTGAAATATTAAGAAAAATTAACTTCAATAACAGAAATTAACATAGAAGTTTAATTTACTTAACCCTTTAGGCCCTGACTACCGCTTTACCAGTGGTAGAGAAAAATGGCATAATGCCCAGCCACTGGTTGAATGGTGGGTAAACACTCGTAACTATTTTTATATTTGCTGTTAAACATTATATATCAATTATTTGCGAATTTTGACTTGGGATTTTGACAGAAGGGTTAAAAATGTTCAGGAACGCAGGGCTCAAAGGGTTAATATTTCAGTTCTTGTCAAGAGTGTTAACTGTTGAGTTACTTGCATTTTAAAAAAAAAAAAAAAATTTTAAATATTTGTAAGGACAGGGGGGGTCATTACAAATATTTTAATTTTTTTTTTTACTCAAATATTTCTACTCAAATTGGGAGCAGAGTGACTTAGTGGCTGGGTCACTTGTAATAGTAGAGAATGATGAGTTTGGATGTAGGATTGACAATGGTGAGTGGCTTGAAAATAACTCACCTGAGAAATTTATTTTAACTTGGGAAATACTTTGTAGCTTGTTCATTATGAGTCTCTCTCTCTCTCTCTCTCTCTCTCACATGTAGGAGTGCTGAAAATGCTCAGCCCAACCGACTTCCTAAAATCTGACCAAACATCTTTTGTTTTCTATGGGAAAATAAGTGTGTGTGTGTGTGCACATGCATTCACACACACACACACACACACACTGTATTTGAATGAATAGCCGAGTTGTATGTAAGAAATCATAAATATAATTCAATGTGTTGACATTTAACAGGTTTGTCTAGCTTCAGCTTGACAAACCCATTTATTAGTGTCAGTAGGCTGTCTTTTATATATATATATATATATATATATATATATATATATATATTCAATTTTCAGCATTGGCTATATACATCATATACATTAAAGTTCAATGACTTCTCTGACTCAGTTTTGCATAAGATACACACATTGAGGGTAAGTTAAATAAATGTATTATATACAAAATAGGGATGCTGAAAAGATTAATAAGTCTTTCAGAATTAAAAAAAAAAATTGAGGACTTTTTAGTAGCCCTTGTGTGGAGTAACTGATTGTTTCACTTTATTATGCTAACTTCATGATCTTTTGTCCTCTCTTTCTCCCCCCACCATACACACGAAAAGCAATACCTAAGGTTAAAATGAAATATTTTCTTGAAGTTTTTATTTTACTTTTAATTTAATAGATTAATATTTCCAATAGATAAAATACTTGCTTAATTTCAAAACGAAATTAATTTGATTAGAAATTTTTTTAATCTCTAATAATATAAATGGCTGATTTTAGTTAGTTATACAACTCAGCACAACATAATTCTCTTTATTAAAAAAAAATCTTTCAAAAATAAAATGTACTTTTCTGAAACTTTATATGAAGAGGAGCTACTGATTTAAACTAAAGTTACTTAATTAATCTGATTTGAAACAAATATTACTTTTAGTTTAATTAAAATATCACAGAAAAGCATTTCTAGCACTGGTGGCTTTTAGGCTATAACATTTCAAATAAACTACAACTACAATTTAATTTCAAGGACTTTTTTATCTTTAGGTTAAAAAAGAGAGAAAGTAACAAAAAAAAAAATGTGATTTAAATAAAAGCACTGTATGAAGCAATTCAAAGTTAACTCCCTTGTCTGACTTCCTGTTGAGAAGTGACGATTATTAAGAAATAACTTAAACAACTTTCTAAACAATTAAAAACTGAAACAAAACAACAAAAAAAAATAATAAAGTCAAATAGAAAGTGTTTAAATGAGAATCATCAGTATTGATAAGTTAAGAAAATAGTATTTTTCTTCATTTACAATTTAATAACTATTGTATTTCGTTGTTGGATATGCAAATGAGCCAGCCCAATGGTAGTGTAGTAGTAAGTGCGAGAACTAATAGGAAGCAGTGCGGCTTAATTTTTACAGATCATACTTTTAAGGATCATTTCTTAAGTATGCATCGCACGAACGTCTGATACTTTTGTTCGGACGACACACCACGATGAGGAGTCACAGTACTGGTCTCTGAGCGTGAAGCCGACATGTCCTTTGGGTGGCTCTGACCTAAAGGATTTTGTCATTGAGGATCGTTCCTCTCCCTTCTTATTATAAGGGAGTAGGAGGAGATCAGTACCTTCTGAGTGGTGTCTTTTAAAAAAATAAATTTTATTTTTTTTGTATGATAGAATATAAGGGAGGATATTCTCAACACAGTTTTTCTAAAACGTGCTTGTTTTCATCATTGTGTCTTCATTTTTTGTGTGAATCTTCTTAACTTTGGCTTGAATAAAATTTATCTTTAAAAGCACATTATGATGAAAGAGAAAAGTCAATGAATTAAAGAAACATGGGAGAGGTATGGATATTGTTCATTTTGAAATCATTAACAATAAAATGATTTATAACTGAGTTTTTATTTGTTACAAAGGATAAAGTAATTTTTTTTTTTAATATTGTGAAATTATATGGTTAAAAAAAAGGTGGGGGTGATAAGAGCACATTTTCTTTATTAATTCTCTCAAATGTGTACTGTTAAAAAAAAACATCTACTTAAGCATGAAACATTCCACAAGAAACCATTAGGAGTTGTGGTAAGCCGGAATAAAAAAAAAAAAATCCATATAAATTTAGTAGGCTTAATTTTTACAGATCATTTTTTACAGAATTGATTTGCTAAAAAAAAAAACCTCCTTGAAATTTTCAATAGAAAGCTAAAGGATTAAATTTACTATTT
>CAHIKZ030001079.1:240000-365000 GCA_903632075.3 Acanthosepion pharaonis
GGTTTTCTTATTTGCTTAGTCTCGCTTAGTCTGGTACAAGGCTGCAAATGTGTGGTCATATGGTGAGTTGTAAACTCTCTTTAGTCTATGAAACCAATCCTCAGTCAGTAATTCTTGTTACTGAAAAGAGGTACAGGATGTTTTCTTGTTTGATTATTTATAAACTAATTAATCTTTATCTGTATCCTTTCTCATGATTGAACCAATCTTAGAGGAGACATAAGCAATCATGATACAACCAGACGCTGCCAACCAGATCTGTTTTCTGCCTCACGAAACAGTGTCAGAGTGTCCATCTTGGACCATTCTTTGATGCTGTCCATCCAGCTTTTGAACTGCTTTCCCCTACATTTCCAAGGTACCTTGAAGGACCATTTTAGGTAGAGTATTGTGGTGTATGACATGTCCAAGCCACAATACTTTTCTCCTCTTTACTGTTGCCAACAGTGGATCCTAGGGGCGTGCCAGTTGGGTTACTTGGCTCTGTACAAAGTCATTTGTCTTTTGTTCTTTCCAGGAGATTCTGAGAAGGCATCTAAAGCATTTCGCTTCAACTGTTTGGACTCTCTTGGTGGTTTCTGCTATCAGAGTCCAGGTTTCACATCCATAGAACAGTATGGACAGCATCAAGGACTTGTAGAGCTTCATCTTATTTGGAAAGCTGGTGTTTTTGCTCTTTCAAATTTTACTGAGTTGCCAATGTTTCCGTAGCCAGTCTGATCTTGATCTCTGTTGTAGAGCATTCATCTTTGGTGAGGGTAATGCCAAAGTATTTAAAGGTGTCCACTTCTTCCACTTGTTCTCTGTTCATAAACATCTGGACCCTGATATTCATTGTGCTGTTGACCAGGACTTTACTCTTCTCAATGCTCACTTCCCTAAGCTTCTGCTCCCTCTTGATCTGTTAATGAGACCCTGCAATTCAGAGTCGCTGCCACCCAACAAGTCAATATCCTCAACAAAGTGTGAGTTGTTAATGATTTTCCCTCCTATAGATCTAGTGGGCTGAAAGTCTTGAAGGGTTTCTTGTACGAAGTTCTCAAGTAGGAGATTGAACAATGTTGGGGAAAGCAAACAGCCCTGATGGACAGCAACTGTGGTTTTGAAATAGTCACCCACTTGACTGTTGAAAAGGACCACACTGTTGGATGTCTTATACAGTGCCTTGATGGTTTGGATGAGGCCCTCCTATGCCGAAATTCCTCAGGACATGCCATAGAACCATTACCTGCTAATACCCTTTATCCTCATAAACTGTCGAATAATAACATGGCATATACCAAATCAAATCATTTTCATTTTGACCACAAGGTGCATCAAGCATCAATAGCGCAAAGGCAAGAACATATCCTGGAGCAGATATAGGCAGTGATCACGACCTGGTGAAGCTGATAAGGAAATTCCAAGCTGTGCATCCACGTATTAAATTTGACCTTGAAAAATTAAAGGATCCAAAAGTGAATGACATTTTTCAGGCACAGCTTTGAGGCAGATTTGTGGCGCTTAACCTCCTGGACAGGGAAAAAAACAGTCTCACCAACAGCTTCAATGAGGCAGTCCAAAAAACAGAGGAAGTACTTGGTTGTCAGAGTAAGCAACATTAGAAGACTAAAAACACCAGCCCTGAAAGTGCTGCCAAGTACTATGACACCCACAATCAACAACCAAGTACACAAACAGATGAGGGTAGCCAAGGAAATTTGGATCAACCAGCAGTGTAAAAACATTGAAAAGAATGAAAAAAAAAAAAAAAAAGGAAACAGCAAACATATGATACATTGAAAAAGCTTACAAAGTCATGGAAGAGCAAATCCACAGTTATCGAGGATAGATCAGGTGAACTTCTAACCAAAAACACTGCAGTTCTGAACAGATGGAAACAATATTGTTGGACCTATACAACCATCTCGTACAGGCCAACATCAGTTTGATTGATGAGGACTCTGCATCAACGAGGACACCTTCACCACTTCCAGTTTTAAAGGAAGAGGTAGAAGAAGCCATATGCAGCTTACCAACAGGGTAGTTGCCAGGAACTGCTTAAACATGGAGGGAATGAGTCAGTCACTGTAATAACTTTGACCTGCCAGAAAATCTGGGAGACAAAATAGTGACCCATAGAATGGACTCAATCACTCATTATCTTCATGCCCCAAAAAGAAAACTTCCAACAGTGCCAGAACTACAAGATCATCAGCCTCATTAGTCACACCAGTAAAATCATGCTATGAGTCATTTTAAACAAACTCGAGAAAGAGGCTGAAAAACCTCTAGCAGAAAAACAAGCTGGATTTAGGGCAGGCAGAAGCACTATGGAGCAAATCTTCAATTGCCACATTCAGATGGGAAAACATCTGCAACATCTGTTCTGTAACTTATAGATTTCAAGGTGGTCTTAGATAGTGTGGCATGATGGTCTAATCTATATCAGTGGCTTTTTATTGCTAGCTTGTAATAAAAGTTGCTCAACAAAAGGTCAGTAGTTTAAAACTGAATAAACAGATATTTAAGTAAATGTTGTAAATTTTTTCATGGTACATGAAATTGAATTAAAACCTTTTCAAGAAATTGTTCCAGGATCCTGAATTCATAGCTTGGTTATACACTAGAGTCTCACTGTTAAATACTTGAAATATTTAGCATTTAAGACAAAAACAAGTCAACTTGTCACTCAGTCAATTTAGCTGCACACTTAGATCTTAATTATAAATTAACCTGGAATATAAAAAGAATTTGTTCAAACAAACTAAGCAAGATTATTATTTTCCCTTGGCTAATCTGCTTAAGGCTTTGATGGGGGTCTGCTAGCTATAATCCATTTTTTTAGATCTATGAAAATAAAATAACTTGTTAGTTGGTATTAACTGATACTCTGATTAGACTTAAAAATATCTTGGTGACATTAATAACAGAAAAGGATACTTATGATTTCAAAGACAGTTGGCATTTCTGGGATATACATTGAGGAAAGAAGGCATGAAGAATTTGATACTCGCAGGACATGCTGAAAGCAAGAGGTGGGGACTGATTGAAACATCAATTAACATACCTGATAAGTTTAACAAATAGTAGATATCTAGAGGAGAAAAAGAAAAAAAAAAAGATTACTTAGTGCTACGAAGAATAAAAGTTGTGATCACACACATCCTAAAAGCCCTTGTACAAAAGAGATATCTGTAATGCAAGAAAAACTAAAAATAACTAAAATTGGTCATAGAATTAATTGCTGTTTATACATAATAAAAAGTAGACTATATCTGTCCCATTATAAGTGTGGTATTTTGTTTGAGAGTTCTCCCAAAATGTTACATAGGTAAATAAAATCAGAATAAAAAATAAAGTCCATGAAATTGAGATAGTTTTATTAATTCACTACTTGGAATTTTTAATTTTCAGAATCGACTAAGGGTTACATTTAATGCTGTTTGCTGTCACCTTGTTTTTAAAACATGTCATTTACCAGAACACTTGCATTTTGACTTTGTGTTCTTGAATTTCCATTTATGTTGATGTATTTTAGCAGTTTTTTTTTTTATTATTATTCAACAAAGAACATGGCATTGTATAACCTTTTTATAAAAAACTATATAACCTTTCAGTAAGAAACGAACTTCATTAACTTAACTTCATATATGAAAGCAGGAAAGTGTGTGTGTATATATATATATATATATATATATATAATATATTATCAGTCATAATGCTTGTAATTCTACACAGAAAGAACAAGACACTTCATTACAACATGGAAGAATGCATAACAAGTAATAGAATTAACCATACTCTTGTCCTCTTAATAAAATTATCAACATGAATTTTTTTAATTTCATGTTGATAACAAAACTCCAACAAAAGAGTAAACCAAATTCAGTAATGTACTAATAAAATGATATGTTCAGGTGGCTGGGTAGCTTGTGTAAACACTCAGATTAGTATAACAGTCTTGTTATTGGAATAATGGATATCTTTTGTGTGTGGAATCAATGATTCATCTTTATTCTGCATAGTGCTGTAGATGGATTCTTCATGATTGTTATTGAATACATTCAGGTTGTCAGGAGTTAGCCTGTCTGAAATTCAGGCCTTGGTCTTATTTTGTAAATGACCTTCAGTAGCTAAATGTTGTTATTAGTCTCTTTGTCAAGATGAATATGATGTAAATAAAGTATTTGACCAAAGAAGTTCTGCTTCTTTGACAATTGAGTTGTACTTTGTTTCAAAACAACATGTCCAGATGAACACAATCACATTGGAATAGAGCATCCACAAAATGATTAGCATTAGATAATTGTTCATGTGGAGTAATGTTATTAAGAGTTAACAGCAGAGTGCATAATGAATGCAATACATACTATAAAGCAAGCTCCTAATGAGTAATAACCAAGCATTGTGACTTGAGTACAAGGCTTACTGCTTGTCAAAAAATCCATTGTATCATTCACACTGCCAATTGCCTTGAGGATTATAAAGGGGGTGATTCTGCTTGTAGAAACTCTGGTTATACAAAATTATTCTCTTATCCAATGACATAAAGTAACTGTCTCTCATATATATATATATATATATATATATATATATATATATATATATATATACATATATATAAGATTGTGTTCAAGCATAAAACACTATTGCCACTCTATATTGATCTCAGTGCCTACTTTTATATTTGCACACACACACACACTATCCTTGATATAGAGCACTTTTACCCATAAATATAGCATACCTTTTTTTTTTATATATATATATATGAGAAAGAGAGAGCGAAAGAGCTTTGGTTTTTATTTATTTATTTTTTTATAGAGCTCTCATGAAATAAAAATTTTGATATTCTTCAATTAGTAATAATTTTGCTCTGTCTTTTGATAGAGCTCTCCCTGGATCTATATCTTTCTGGAAATTTCATACGAATTACCATATTGTATCCTTACTATATATATATATATATATATATATATATATATATATATTTTGTAAAAAAAAAGTTGTGTATTACTGTAGGATAATCTTTTTTATAAGTCAAAGCCATTTTTTGTAAGGGGGCTATGTTAAGAAATAAAGCATAAATAGCAAACAAATAAAATGTTCAAAAATTCCAAAATACAATCATTCTCTCTCTCAATGTATGCGAGTCAATGATAGCAAATAACTGGCTGAAGCACTGTTCAAGATGTCATCTTGACACCTGAAGTTAAGCAATGTAAAGCCTGGTCAGTACTTAGATAGTTGAGTACTTAGGAATACAAGGTGCTTTAAGCTTGAATGTGTGAGTGGTGTAATGAATAATGGCTTGGAATTGGAAATTGGTGAGCTGAGTTCCAATTCCAGTATGGTTTGTTATATTCACTTATGTGCAAATACTCTTGGGAAAGGTATGAATCCACCTCGATTATAGGTTAATTAGTAAAACTTGTATAAGTAAATTGTTATCTACAAAAAATTCTTACAATCTAAAAAAATTTTCTGGCTTTAAATAACATGCTAAGCTTTAAAAAAAAAAAAAAAAAAAAAGTCAATCTTGCAGAATATTTTTATTCACTAGTATTTAATATTTTCATTGTTTTAAAGTTAGCATCTGGTTGTTAATTGTTTGTTATTGACATTAGTCTGATCAAAAATATCAAATTTTTATATGAAAATATTCTTCTATTTATGCTGAAAACATTTAAATGTCTTTTTAAAAATCTTTAGTTGTAGGAAACAAAGGGATGTGATACAAGCATTAGCATTTAATTTTCATAATGAATAAATAAAATAGCAAAAAAAAATATCTATTGAAAAAAAGGATACAATTTTTCCTGGAAAAAAGGATGTTTTTTAGTAATTACATCTTTCAGGATAGATTTACATATTACCCTGAGAAAGATAAATCTAAATTCAGAATATTATAATTAATTTTTTTTATGATTTTAAATTTTAAAACTCTAATTGCCTAGAAATTTCCTTTTAGTTTACTGCAAATACATATTATCCACATAAACTAAAAACATCAAAGCATTGCATTTGTGTTACTAAAATTGTTCTCTAATACCAATAAAGCAAGCATCCAATTCATTAACAATTCCTTTTCAATGGATAACATATATGATTCCAAATTCTCCTCAGGCTTCAAATTTGTTAACCTTGTTTTTATGATCTTTAGCTTTGAAATGTCCTCTCAGGTTAGACTTGAGTAATTGACAGTATATAGATGATTTTGTACAATCAGTTTCTGTTCATAGCTGTTTATCCTGTCCAGTCTGTCATGATATTTTATATACATCTTATGTCTTTTGTAGCAGAACTTAATAAAGTTTATCTTTTTGCTATCTCTATTAAAATATGCATATATTGAGTTCATTTGTGTTTGAACACCTGACTAAAAGATTGACATCTTTTGTCTCTCTTACTTTCAATATATTCTGTGAGTATCAAATTCTCCAATCTTTTCTTCATTATGTACCCTAGAAATTTCAATTCTCTTTTTAAATGTACTGTTTGTTTCTATTATCCCTAAAATGTTCTCATGTCTATGATTTCAAAGGTCAGACATATTCATCAGCATCCTTCTGTAGAACCACATTACTGTTGCATCTTCATTTGTGAGGAGATTGTCCAGTATTCACTGATATTGTATAACCATTCAATACTCTATTTTACTACCAAAATTTTCCTATTTGTTAATTGCAATATTAGTTTTTGTAAAACATCATGCAATTATCCCAATGTGCCTTCAAAAGTGTTGCAATTTCTGTCTTGTGTTAAAAAACACTTGAAGATATTTAGGTTTTAATACCCAGAAATTGATTTTGCTGTTTTCGATTTGTAGTCTGCATTTTGGGCTGCTCCTCTTGCTGACAAACATTAGTCCTTTACAGTGTCTGCTATCAATACTGTCTCATCTGCATATCTTATGTTAAGATTGCCTGACCATCTCATATTGGCATGTGGAATAGAACAGTCTGATTAATCAAATAAAGGGTTCAGTCATTGGGGTCACTCCAACTACCTGAAGATGGCACATGCTTGACTTGGTTATCCCCTCTGCATTTGTGATAAATATTTAACAAAGATAAGGATGAAAATTTACACAAGGATGGCATCAGCATATAAATTAGACATCCTTGCATTCTGGTAGATCCCCTGATTTCTAGTTTGTTTCCCAAACAATAACTAGAAATCTTAGAATTCAATAACACTGATACCATAAATACAGTATTTGTCCAACTTTGTGTACAAACCTTGGATAAAATGGTTGGTATTTTGACACATTGATTATATTGTAACTGTAAAATGCTGGAAAAATTTTCAGGAATGGTATACATCTATTCTTCTCCAGATGTAAACATTTGAAAAATCCTTTAGCTACAAGTGATTGTTATTATATTTTCATTTAAATAAGCAATTTATATTAGAACAGTCTGTTTTAAGTAACCTTAGATTAAAAAATAATAATAAAAAAAGTCACTACTGTTGGATTTAAATCAAAACAAATGTCCAGAGAATCTAAATCAAACTTTTGAATTAAAGCATCCACAAAATGCCTACATTAGATAATATTATAGGAGTAATGTTAGTAGAGTTAATTTTAATCATAATGAATGCAATACATACTATCTTCATGGTCCAACATAAAACAGATTTTTTAAATATATTATTCTATGTTGTCAAAAAATTGTATTGTTCATAAATTCTTAAATCTTGAGTGTTTAAAGGTATTGATTCTATATCTAGTTTTTCTGGTTATGTAAAATTCTTTTCTTTTATCCAATGACATAAGTATTTGACTCTCATATATATATATATATATATATATATACTATATTAAGGTATCTAGCAAAAATATATTGCCACTCTATATTGATCTCAGTGGAAACTTTTATATTTGCATTTAAAATTTACTATCCTTGATTTGTCAGTCAGTTGAACCCAATTTAAATTAGCATACCTTTAATTTTACCTATTTTATCAAAAGTTTAGAAATTTTGATTTCGAAAGAATTTTGGTTTTTATTTATTTATTTTTTTTATTTGGTCTCATGTTCTAAAAATTTTGTTATTCTTCAATGTTTGGTTTTGTTCTCTCTTTTCTAAAGTGTATGTCTGATCTATATCTTTCTGGAAATTTCAAACTGAATTACTTTATTCAATCTAGTATATATATTATACAATGGAATATATATATATATATAGATTAGTAAAAAAAAAAAGTTGGAAATTACTGTAGGATAATCTTTTTATACCGAAAAGACCATTTTTTGCAATAAGGGGAAATGTTGGGATATAAAAAATAAATATTCTGAAACTAATAAAATGTTCAAAATGCTAAAAAACAATTATTTTTTATTCACTTTTATTGTTTTCAATGATAGGTTATAACTTTCTGAAACTGTTCAATTGTCTTTAAATTTTAAAATTTGTAATATCAAATACTGAAATTGCCTAAAGTTGATTTTAAAATTAATTTTTTAAACTTAATATGAAAAGTGGTGTAATGAATTTTGTCATAAGTTGGAAATTAAAAGAACAAGTTCCTTTTATTTATGGTTTTTATATTAACTTTATGTCCAAAATACAATAAAAAAAAATCTCATTTGATCTTTGTCAATTATTATAACTAAATTAAAATCTAACAAATGTTATTATTTCAACAAGAAAAAAGAATTACAATCTAAAAAAATAGACATTAAACATGCTAAACCTAAAAAAAAAATTGTTTCTTGTGGAATATTTTTTTATTTAATCTACATTTAATCTTGTCTCATTGTTTTAGTTAGCATCTTGTTGTTGTTGTTGTTATTGTATTTATCTATTAAAAATATCAAATTGCTATAAAAATATTCTTAGGTGTATGCACATAGGACTGGGTTTAAAAATAGTAGTTGCAAGGAGACAAAGGGATGAACTACAACGCTAGCATTTAATTTTCATAATGAATAAATAAAATAAAAAAAAATATGTATTGAAAAAAAAGGATACAATTTTTTGTGGAAAAAAGTGTATTTCTTAGTAATTACAGTGTACATGTACTGTACATATTACTAGCAGAAGATAAATCTAAATACAGAATATTATAATTGAATTTTTTTTCTTTTTTAAATTTTAAGTAATTGGTTGATATTTTAAAATAGTTTACTGCACAATTTACATATTAACACACAATTCAAAAACACAAAGCATTGCATTTGTGTTCACTAGATGAGTGTTCAAATCTGCCAATAACTGCTTCTGCATCCAATTCATCTAACAATTCCTTTTCAATGGATAACATATATGATTCCAAATTCTCCTCAGGCAGCAAATTTCTTAACCTTGTCTTTATGATCTTTAGCTTTGAAAATGTCCTCTCACATTAGACTTGAGTAATTGACAGTATATAGATGATTTTATGGGTCCACATGCCATTGAGTAAGCTGATATCCTGTCCAGTCTGTCACTATTTTATATACATATATATGTATGTATATGTAGCCAGAACTCAATAAAGTTGATGCAATAGATAGAGTATTAAAATATGCATATATTGAGTTTGTTTGTGTTTGAACACCTGACTAAAGATTGACATGTATGGCTGATTTCTACACTATTTACATTGCTCAGACTATCATCCTCATCTTTGTTGCCATATTTATCACAACCTTTTGGCCATTGTATGCACTGGCCCTCTTCTAAGTTTATGAATTTTCCAATGATGTTCTATGTCTATGATTTCAAACCATAGACATAGAACATCATTGGGAAATTTGTAAACTTAAGGAATCAGCACATATTCTAGGCCACAAAAATCTCCTGAGCTGACCAAGCATAGAAATGAATACAATATGGGAACCAGTAATAAGGAGTGCCAGAGAAAAGCAATAATAATGAAAATTGCAATATGAGTTCTGGTAAAAAATATGCAATGATAACAGCAAAAAATTGCAATATGAGCACTGGTAAAAATGGTTGCTGAAGACATTAGGTTTATAATACCCAGAAATTCATACACAGATGTCCTCATGGCACAGTGGATAAAGGTGTTAGTTAAATCCAGTGACAGGACCCAAAGAGTGTGAGTTCAATACCTGGTTAAGGCAGTGAAGAACTTGGAGGGAGGAATTAACTGATAACTGACATCCATTAGACATGGCATGTGGAACTAGAACGGTCTATCCCAGCGAGCGAAATAAAGGGTTCAGTTCGACATTCCAACTACCTGAAGATGGCATGAGCGTACAACAGCCGAAATGTTGTGATAAATATGGCAACAAAGATAAGGATGATAGTTTGAGCAATGTAAATAGTGTACATAATACCTCATCTCAGAAATATAGACAGATACTTCTGATTTCTAGTGTGGCTAGTTAATCCCTATTGCAGGAACATTTATATTTACCCAGTGCCAACAGAGCTAATGGCTTACAGACAGTTCTGTCTGTCCAACTTTGCACACAAAACTTGGATCAATCTGTGGTATGGTTTTCAGGTTTGCAGTTATTGATATTGATGAAATAAAAATGCTGGTGAAAAATAATTCAGGCCATATGATACAGGGCCATTACAGAGAGTGTTGTAAAGCATTTGAAAAAATTTAGCTACAGAAGTTGCTATGATATATTTTCATCTAAATGCCCTTGGAAAAGACATGAATCCATTTCTTCTTCCAGCAGCTATGGATTAAAAAGTAAAGTAGACTGGATTCTCTAGCTTTGTGTGGCAACCAATTTAAAAGAAGGAAAAATGTGAAACCATGAAGAAAGCAACAAGGAAACCACTATCTTTTCCAAGAATGTATGGCAATTCACAGATAATAAAGGAATCTGAAGTGTCATGGTTGCTTACATCCTGAAGGGACATTGCTTTTAGAATGAATATTTACTAAACTTAGCCCAGTTTTGAGGCACTGAGGATTGAATTTTACTGCAATAGTGATGTGTTCTGTAAAAAGTAGCTTGCTAACAACTATTTCAGATGATCAAATAAGCTTTGACCAATGTGTGTGGTATTTAGTAATAACTAAATTTATCACAGATGTATTAGTCTGTGAAAATGGTTTACACACCATTACCCCATAGCAAAACCTACCAATTTGTTTTGGCCATGGGTTCAAATTGTTATTCGTATTTCTGCAAATTTTATATATTTTTTTTCATTTGCAATGCAGACAACTTAGATTTCATATTTGCTTTTGTTATAATCCAACCACCATTAATCATCTCTACCTCTTGGTCTATAATATAATTTTATATAATCTATAATCTGATTGATACAAGAGACCTTTGATCACACAAGTGGCAGAACTACCTAATTGTTGTCATTACATAGTTTCATGCCAGTCTATTGTAGCAGGTTTTGGGGCATTGCAGTGATTGATTAAACAGTCAAGTGTGAAATCACCTTGCCCATTTGCTATGTTCTATTTCTGTTAGGATTTAGACCTTGACGGAAGCTTTCTAATAAATACACATTTTTATTGTATAAGCTGCTGTGTGGCAGCCAAGTAAATTTTTATCCTGCAAGATCTGTCTGGCTCATTTCCATATTGACACAGTTATATTAATCTTTGGATAATATCTATAATGGCTGAAGAGTGTTAAAAGCATTGATTTTTTTTCAAAAAAATAAAAATAAAAAAAATAAAATATTAAAGGAAAGTTTAAGAAACTTGAGAGAGAGAAAAAATACACACACACACACACACACTAGTGAAGAAAAAGAAACTTTAATCTCAGACTCCAAAGACAATGTTCATATTTGTTTTCCTTCAGATGATCCAGCCTATGGGTTAAAGATAAATACATAAACAATTAGAAATGTGTTCTAAGCTGAAATCACAATAAAATTGTAATATATAGAAAATACTTCATTTTTTTTTTTTTTTTTTTTTAAAGTAACTTAAAATAACTAGTACTAGTTAGTAAAAACAAATGTTATGACAATTGGAGTGAAAGTGTCAGGAGAATAACTACAAATTTGACTCTGATTAATCATTGCTACTTTCATGACCAAAATGGTTAAGACAATGTCCATAAAGGTAGGCTTCTGTGCTATGGGATATGAAGCCAATTTTTTGAAGCTGTTATTTATTTCTGATTTTGTTTTCTCTTGTTGTTGAAGAGTATATTAACCCAGAGTGTTGTGGCAAAAAGCAGCACTAAACAAAAATGGAGTAAAACAAGTAATAAAATAGGGAAAATGTTTCATCTAAAAGTTAATAAGATCACGCAAAACTTATTGAAAATGATTCATTAAAACAATTTAAAAATAGTTTAAGTTAATTATTACTAGTTAGTAAAATCAAAAATGGTATAAACAACTGTAAAGAGAGGTGTGGGAGAATGACTATATAAATTGGTACTTTACTGACCAAAATGTTTGTGACATCCATGACAAATGTTGTACTTGTTACATACTGATTTTCTTTAATTATTAATTTTATACACACACACACACATACATACATATATATATATATATATATATATATATATATATATATATAAATTTATGACTCAATAAATATATAAACATGAATGGTATCTTTTTTTTTTTTTTTTTTCTTCAAAATTTGTAAAGCAAATGATCAAGAGAAATAGGACATTGATCATAAGTGAGTTTAAAAGACAAAAATAATGTGAAGAAATTTTTATAAGTTAATCCATTTGTTTATTATTGATTTATTCCATCATTAATGCTTTTAAATGTATTATTTAAAATAGATATTGTCTATTATATTTAATGATTTTTTTTTTGTTTTTCTCTAAGGTATGAATATACTTTTGCAAATGTGGTTGTGTGTGGATAATTGACCAAAATTTATGTGTTGTCCCAAGTTTTTGACTTGCATGCCACATCAAAAAAAAAATCTTTGTTTTAAGAAATAAAAAATTATAGAAGCCATTTATATACAACTTGAGAAACCATCCATAAATAAAAATAACTATTGAGGCCCCACATTCTTGAATTAATTCGAAAAAAAAAATCCAAACTGTTTATTCCATGGTGTCACAGGGCTTGCTACATTTGATTTAATATTAAAAAAAAAAAAAAAAAATAATGATACAATTTACTTCTTAAAACACATAAATTTTGTTTCTTGAACCCCCACCACTCATAATGACTCAAAAGCTTGAAATAAAACATAAATTTTGTGCAATTTATCTATACACAACCAGCACATTAGCAAAAGAATATTCATAAAAGCTCATTAATACTTGTAGATAAATTCTGTTAGGACCAGTAAGTGTCTTATTTCTAAACAGAATTTTAAAATAGATAAATTAGAGGGCAGATGGAGAGGGG
Source organism: Acanthosepion pharaonis (assembly GCA_903632075.3). NCBI lineage: Eukaryota > Metazoa > Mollusca > Cephalopoda > Sepiida > Sepiidae > Acanthosepion > Acanthosepion pharaonis. Next base: position 253,263 of record CAHIKZ030001079.1, read on the forward strand.
TGCTAATTTAGAAATGGGTCACTCGTGAAAGCTACTGATATAAATTGTGACTAAATATTCCTTATTTACTCTCATTTGGTGAAAATGAACTTAACAGTGATCTACTTTGTCTTCATTTGCAGTAACCATGACATACATATACTAGCTACTAATTCATTTCTTCCTCTTATAAAATATCTACTGCCAAATAAGATATGACAGGAATTGACTCAAAAGCATGTGAATAATATAATCTTGTCTATTTAAAGCAAAGAAAAAAAAATATCTTGGCTAGAGTGGAGAATTGGCTCCATCAAAATTTAAAACATGATGTGTATCCACACAAGTGTGTGTAAAAGATATAAAATATATACATCAGACTAAGGTAAATGAATGAAATGACAATATGGAAAAAATATTTTAGTGACACATTTGGTTCTGAGAAAGAACTTTTTCAGATGAATAAGATTTATTCATGGAACCTCTCTCTCTCTTTACATGTAAATAAAATGTGGGGTGAATTATATCAAATGCTGGTTTCAATTTAAAGCTGATCATCTCTGTATCTTAATGTTTTGATATAAACTGTAACAAGATTTCATACTATCAATAAAAGTTATTAGTCTGAAGAAGTTCATTCTCAGGACAATGTGTCCCTAGGATAAAGTGTATTTGTTGCAGAATAAATAAACTGGTTTTTAAATATATACTTAATTATATTCTAATATTTAATTTTAAAGGACTTGATAAGTTATGAGCTGTCATTTTGTGAATTATTTGTAAGGGTAAAGAAAAGAAATTTCAATAAGCTTAATGTTATCAAATTTTATTTTTATGTCCGTATTCAATGTGTGTGAGTTAGCTATTGGTAAAATACAACTGGTTTGTGACTTGGAAATTTAACAAGTAGGTTATGCTTTCTCTGCTTAAGCATATTGTATATCTGTTTACATAGTGACTTGTCTTGAAGTTTGTAATAGAAAATAATATCAGCAAATATTCAAAAGTATTTCTTTACTAAATCTTAATAGGGGCTATTTAAGAATATATTTGTATAAATGTATAAAAATAAAGGAATTATTGCAAATAGTTTGTATTTCTGTCCAGCCCTCAGAATTGGTATGCATACGTATTGGATTCACATTCTTCATGTAGAAATGAGCTCTCTCTTTTCTGTCTTTTCTGTTATCTACAATTATTTTTTTATAGTAATACTTACCATTTGTAACCATACAGTGTAAAACTATAAATTCTCTCATGCTTAAAAAAAAAAAAAATGAAATTTCATAGAACTACTTTACTCAAAAATAGTCTTTAAAAAATAAATTTGCATAATATATATATATATATATATATATATATATATATATATATATATATATATATAAGAAAAATATACTTTTAAGTTATGCTATATTTATGCTAAAGTGCTTGATATCAGGGATAGATCATATGTAAATATAAAAGAGGACACAATGAGCTGATGATTGTGTTTAAGGATGAAACCCTGTCACCACAATGTCCACTTCTTCTCTAGGTAGTTATTGGAAACACAAAACTGACTCATGACTGGTATTATTAGTGAAAATTAACTTGATTTTTCATGTGCTGTTTCACTTCAAGCATGGTTCTCCACCACCTCCTAACCCTTGTAGCTATGAAACTTTATTTACATGTATAATAAACTCAAAAGAATATTTTAATTGACAACAAAGAATGTAAAATAGATTATTTCTTCATTTACACATTTCATTTGTTTCAGTTTTCAGTAAGAAATTTTCTATAATCTGAAAAATTTATTGTCTAGAGCAGCTCGCTTGATATTGCCCACTGCTGAAATATTTATTCATACAATGTCTGAAGATGCCATCATTGTGTCTATGAACAATGATTATTCTCACAAACAATCTAGTCCTTTTCAATATACTTAGTTTTAACTCCAACAGAAACATTTACTAACTCAGTATTTGCTAGTCTCAATATATTTTAAAGGAAAAGTTCTGTATCTCTTAGATTTTCATTTTATGATTGATTTATTTTTTAAAGCAAATGTTTTTATAATAAAAAAATACTCCCACTCATTTTGGAATTTTGCAAGGTAGATTAAATACCTTTTTTGATATGCTTTTTGGTTTTTATTTTGCATAATTTTTTTTGTAAATATGGGATTGTTTAGTTATGTGGTTTTTTTTTTTTTTTTTTTTTTTTACATGGAACAATTAAATTTAAGAATAATGTCCAGATTTTCTTACAGCCTTCACATAAAGCAGTCTTACAATTTAAAGTGTGTGTGTGTCTTCAAGTTTTAACTTTAAAGGAAAAAAATTACAGCCTGATGATGGAGACATGGATCTTTGAAAGTACTTGCTTAACTTAAAAAAAAAATTTACACTAAAAATATCTGACAACAGTTTTATAAATGAGGATCACATCATTCAATGGATTAACAGTATTTTAATGTATACATTATGTTCTACTAACGAAGTGATTTCACCATTAATCGCATTAATATTGCTGATTGATTCTAAGTATGATTATTTCTTATATATGTGTGCGTGTGTGATGAGTAAATTGTCACCATTTTATATTTTAATTTTGTGCATGTACATGGTTTGTTTTTTGATATTTGTCAACTGCACAGTTGGGCACCATCTGTGAGAAAAAGAGTACCATAATGCAATTCACTGCTCCAGGGATTTGGAAATGGCATGCTGTAATGCTTGGCATATGTGCCAGAAGCTCCAATATGAACATTTCAGAGTGTTTGGGTGTCAATCTGAGGACTGTGTAGAGGATTCTGAAAGAGTTGGATGAGTCTAATGGTGATTACGAAGGTGTTTGGAGTAATCACTAGTGATGGCAACTTTATACTGCCTTTCATCTTCCCACAGAGCCTCAGGCTCAACATGGTATTCTACATCAAGTGCCTTGAAGGTAGTGCTGCCCTGGGTAAAGAGGGTAGCTGCTGGAAGACCCTATCTCTGGCAACAGGCCTCTGCCCCATGCCACACAAACAGGAAAACCAACTGATGTCTGTCAGACAATTTCTGTAACCACATCACCTTTACATCTGGCCAACTAACTCCCCAGACTGCAACCCCCTTGATTATTATGTATGCGGTGCAGTTGAGTGAGAGGGCAATAAAATTCCTTGTTACACCAAAGATGAACTGAAGGCAAGGATTATGGTAGCATTCACCAACTTCAACAAGGATTATATATATAATAATATAGACAAAAGGAAAACTTGCCTTTATTCTCAAATTTCATCCTCTGATTGTCATTATCAATTCAAATGTAAAGATTTTATTTGGCCTTGGTGAAGTCTATTAGAGGGTGGTATGCATTGGCAAAGTTTTCCTTTTGTCTTTATTTATATTGTCTTTTTACTGATATATTTTATTTATATCCTAAGTTTTACACACACACACACACACACACACACACACACACACACACACACATATATATATATATATATATATATATATATATATATATATATAGTGAGTGCAAAATATAGAAAACCTTGCATTTTGACATGACATGAAACTATTAAAGCAAATTAAGATGCTATTTTGATTTGAGATGTTTTAAAAATAAAATTTTCTTAAAAATGGTTTTCTTGTAACACTTTTCAGTAATAGTATAAAGATGGTATCAAATGTATTCAATTTGATTCCATTATTGATGAGTTAACTATTTTTTTCTGTATCCTTTTGAACAGTTCTATGATTAGTCATATAGTGAAATGTAGTCTCTTGATCTCCTCTCCTTAATGGATTTAAAGTCTGGTTTTCAGTGTTTATTCTAGATTAGAAACCTTAATAGTTGATATTTTTCTTAATTTTTGAAAATTTTATTTTTTTATGTGCTTTAAAAACAATGAGATTGAACTGAAAATCTGAGAAATATCTTCCCATAAATTAAAGCTTTTGGGATTTTGTGCAATTTTGTAAGAAAATTTTTCTCTCAAACTTTATATTTTGAGCATCCTATTAGGATGTTTGCTTGTATGTGATGTATATTATTAATTAAATATCAAAGTTATTCTATTAGGGCTGTTTTTTTCCTTGAAATATTTGAGAGTGGGAAGTTAATTTATTTTATAAATTAACTAATGCAAAAATGATTTTTTTTTTATTTCTTTGCTGTAACTACATGTAAATTGAATATAAATTTATAAAATGTATTATTCATGTGCCATATCCCTTCAAGATGTTGGCAGCCATGTCTCTCCACAGTTTCCTGTCCTTTGTAGTACTTAATAGATTATTATTATTATTAATAATATAATATAATAACTATTATAATAATAAGAATTTCTAATCTCTTTGAGATGAAAATAGAATCACGAAAGCATAAAAACATTTTCTTTGGTACTTTTTATTAATTTCTGTTCTCTGCAATATATATGCATGTTTATAAAACTTAGCTTTTATTTCCTTTAATACTTATACAATTGGATCCACCTGTTAATTTATCAAAAAAAAAATTTGTTTTTAATGTTTCTATAACTTTATCAAATTATTGAATAATATTAAAAATCTTTTAAAATTTACTAATATATTGGGATTGATTATTAACTCATATAAAAATTGTCCTTTCTAATGTCTCCTTTTCCTTTCTTAAATAAAACTAAAATCTATTTGCTTTTGATAAAAATATAAGAACAAACAATTTCTGTGTGTCCTAACAAATGAAATGTGTCCAAATAAATTTTTTCCATTTTGTCTTTCAATTTCCTCAATACTGTTCTTGATGTAAGAATATATATCGTTATCTTATCTCCTATATATTTATTTACTTATTACTTTAAATGTTATTTTTAGTGACTACCCATATTTCCGTAGATGTCCTTTTTTTTTTTTTTTTTTTTTTAATATAAATATTAAACTGTTTATTTAATTTACTGGCCTGTACCCTCTGACTACTCTGTTATGGACAGCTTCACAGTCAAGCAATATTCTATGAGACACAGGCAGAAGTGAGTTTAGGATTGAGATCTTTATTATTATTATTTAAATAATCTCTTCCCTTTTAAATTTATTTATTTGTGATTTATACACCCCTTTCTAATGATTAATTTTGAAATATTTAATTTAAATTTAGTCATTTTTGAATTGAACAATGTCTATAATTTGCAATGTGATAATATACTCTTACTATATAGATCTAAACAAGATACTTTCAAGAATTTGATAAAAAAAGAGCACACTATGATAAAAAAGGCCCCAGACTTTAAAAAAAAAAAAAAGTTTTATTGTCAAAATATTTGTTAATATTAAGAGGAAAAACGAAAGTATTTTTGGATTATTTTATTAAATTTTTTTAGCATGATCAAAATTTTGGTTAAAAATCTTGTTTTTCTTCTATCAGTGAGTGGGCTGAAGATTAGTATGAGAAATTTAGCATCTTTTTTTATATAAAAAACATTGTTTTGGAAATTCTTCCAAAAATCAGATATTTGTCGGATTTTAAATAAATTTTCAGGACTTTTTAAATTTTATTTTATTTTTTTTATAGAAAATCGTTTGTTTTTTTGTTTTGTTTTTTTTTTTTAACATTTGTTACCCCCACCACCACCACCACCACTTAATTTTATGAAATTTCAAGAAAATTAAAATTTCAGTCTCTTCCTATTTATATTAAAAACAGGACTCCTTGGAGAATTTAAATTATCAATTTGTTTTTCCTAAACAGAAACACTATTTACTGAAAATCTGCTCTGAATTGTGAAATAAAATATACACTGAAGCTATGATTTTATTTAATTAGAAAAGCTTTTAAAAATAAAATATTAAGGACACTATTGTCTTCAGAAAAACAGTTTTTTTTTGGGTTTTTTTTAAATTTTAATAATTTATTAAGTTTTAAATCTTAAAATTCTGTATTTTTTTTCAGCCTTTTGGATGATGTTATGAAGTAAAATCTTTACTGATCATAAATAGAAAAACTTAGTACAAATCATCAAACACTAATGTTTTTAAATGAATTCTGAATTTCTTTTGTATGTTTGTAAGTGTGCTGATTTTTGTAGATATGGTCATCCATACACAAAATTGTCAGAAAATAAGAGTGATAACTATAGTAAATTTAAAGCCAGAAAGTATTTAAAATTCAATAAAATATTACAGAAAATATTTTTAAAATTTTTAAGAGTACTTAAAAAGGTGCTGACATTCAATTATTTTTTTATGGTTAAAGCCTCCATAGAACATCAGCTAAACTCAATCTGTCATGCATGTCAACGGCTTAAATAAACAGCTACTGCTGTGTTAAAAAAATGCATTTCTGTGATATTTTAAACTTAAAATAAATATTTGTTTCAAGTCAGATTAATCATACTTTAAATCACCTAATATTCCTTAAATAAAATTTCAGAGAAGTTTATATATATATATATATATATATATATATATATATAAATTTTTTCTTTATTTTTTTAAGATTTTTTTTTTAATAAAGAGAATTATATTGACATTGCAATGAAAGACTACTAAAAAATGGGGTTCTAATCAGCTATTTTAGCAAAAAATAAAATAAAAAAAAAACTCCTTCCAGCCAATTGAAATTAGTTTTGAAATACATAGAAGTATTTTGCTTATTGGAAATATTAAATTTAATCTATTAGCTTGAAATTAAAACTATGATAAAAATTCCAAGAAAGAATTTTTATTTTTAAAAATTCATTTTAAACCTTGGGTATCGGGTTTTCTGTGGTGGTACCTATTCTAAATGGAGTGAAATCAGCTATGAAATACTTGGGAATATTAGTTATCTGCCCTTGTTTATTCCTGCATTTTGCAAATGTTCATAAACAACAATACTATTTTCTATGAATTTTTATTTATTATATTTCCAGATTTTTACCTCGATGAGTAGATGGAGCTTTATCTGAGAACATGTGTGCCTCACTAACAAGAGGTATGTAAAACCTTTTTGATGATTTTAAATACAAACATAATGTTAGGTTACCAAATATGTGTGGGTGGCCTTGATAGTATCTGCTGTTGATGCAGATATTTATCAAAACACATTAAAAATAGAATAAATACATCTTGGGAGAAGTTAGAAGAACATAAATGACACCTTTATTTTCTAGAAAACGAACATGCAAGGTATAGACATGTATTAAATATTTTCTTTCCAATCCTGAAAAAGAAAGCTCATGGCTGTTACAAAAGTTATCTCTACTCACAAGTCTGGCATATCCTGTTGCAAGAGGGTGTATTTATTCATACATCAGGAAAGCATCTTTTCTTCATGATGCCTCTCTCAAAACTGTTCTCTTTACAGGCTGAACTTCACTGACTGTTAAGTCATATGACCAGCCAAGTGCAGTGCTTAGTAATTGGGGAAGAGGATTCCTTTTTTGTCAATCAGTTGCATATTATTTGAATGTAGATGGGTTTTTTTTTTTTTTTTTTTTTTTTTAATCTTATTTATAATCTATTACTAGCAATAGGCCAAAATGGTAAAAATTACTTCCTGGATTCCAAAATGGTATCTTCATGCTTCCTTCTTTCCCAAATCTGGTTTTTAGTGATTTAATACATAATCAAAAGTTGCTTCATGTTCTGACCACTATGATAAAAATGTTTTTTTTCATATGAATTTCAGTTAGCATTTTAAAAATTCTTTTAAATAAAAAGCTTTGAGTTTCAGAAACAAATCTGTATTTATACTATTTACTGTTGGTTTAATGTCCTCATCTTTATTACTAAGACAATGTTTTGGCTGTTGCGCTCTTCAGTCTTCAGGTGGCTGTTGACTTGGGTAATTTTAAGGGAATTTCAGATTGAACCTTATATTTAATCTTTGGGAGTAGATTGTTCTTGTTCCATGTCTATGGATATCTCATTTTGTTTTTGTATTTTTAGTACTGCTCACTTATTGGTGTAATGGATAGTAAGAAATCGCAGAGTAGAATTTAAATTCTAGTTGAGTTTGTTACATTCACTTATGTCCAAATACCTTTGGGAAAGGTATGCATCTCTCTCCTTAGCTATGGGTTAAATAGTGTGACTTGTATTTAGAAAAATCATTGTCATTCTCAAAAAATTGATAATACATAAAAAAAAAAATTATTATAATCCAAAATGTTTTGGTATCTGTCCATACACTGTGCCATGTGTCCTCAAGGACACATGGCACAGTGTATGTGTGGAACTAGAACAGTCTACTGCAGTGAGTGAAATAAAGGGTTCAGTTCAACATTCCAACCACCTGAAGAAGGCCGAAATGTACAACGGCCGAAACGTAATAAATATGGTGACAAAGATGAAGACAATAGTTCGAATAATGTAAATAGTGTCCAAAATGTTTTAGCTTGAAATAACCTGCAAAGGGTTGATAAATCATAAAAAAGTAACTGTTCAATTACTGCTCACCCTGGTTCCACTAGTCTATCTGTACTACCCAGCCTAGGGATTGAACTCACAATTACTATGCTATCAAATTCACAAATCGATGCTTTAATCTGCTAGGCTATTTGTCTTGTGGGATAATAACAAAGATTAAGATATTAGTTTGAATGTAAATCATGTTAAATCATCATCCCAGAAATTAAGATAGAGATTAAATGTGTATTATATGAATACACTGTTTATACAAAACAATTATTTTAACTTTGTATATTTAATCAGTTGGAAGAAGTGAATGTATGCAAAGAAGAGTTGAGCATTGCTCTGAAATATCCACTACATTTTTATTTTGAGTATTCATAAAAATTGTTTGCCACTCATTTACAGATATGAGCATTAAGTAGCTATTAGAAACATGCTTATAGATAAGCAATATTTATGAAATAAGAAATTGTAAATGTTTCTTTATACCTTTCCAAAATCAATGTTTTTGAAGCAATTATTTTAATGTTTGTGAAGAAAAAAAACTAAAAAGAATAGAAATACTATAAAAATGGTATTGCATTAAAAAAAAAAATAAAAAAATTGAAACCAGTGTTCATACACTCAAACTGATCTCTGTATTTTATTTTAGACAAATGTTTTATTTGTATGATTTTGTTTTGTAATCAGTGCAATTTTTGTACTTGAATGCATGATAAAAAGCTTGACCAATAAAATTTGAGAATGGACATTAAAATCTTGACACCTGAATATAATTCTATATTCACAAATATTTTTGGGAAAAGACAAAAGAAAAATTCTTAGACAAGTAATGTTCAAATAACAGATTTTGTGCAACTTTTGTCTCTAGCAAAAAAAGAAAAAAAAGCAATTTCACCAGCAAATGAAATTTGATTGGCTGAACTTATTTTGTAATAATGTTAAAGTAAATAAGCTAAATTTGAAAAAAAAAATACCTTTGTTTAGAACTCCTCAGTAGTTTGCATTCTTTGAAAAACTTAACAAATCTGTATTATTTTAATGAACAGAATTAAAGTTGTATTGTGGTCTTTTGGAAGCAAAATAAATGAACTTAGTTTTTAATCATTCAGTCTAATCTTAACTTGATAATGCCATAAGTAGTTTTCTTTCAAACTGACCAGCTAATTAACTTCAACACCTGGCATTTTATTGGGTGATATGATTTTTCTAAATTTACAGCAACTTGTTTTATGAACAAGCAAAAATTTATTAATTTTAATGAAAATTCTCAGTTTTCTTAAAAGTAATTCTTATATTTGGATATGCAATCTTTTCTGATTATGCTGAAAAAATGTGATTTCTTAACTTTTGTCATTTTTCTTCCAAGAGATTCTCTTGTGAATGATATAAGAATTATAATTATTCTATTTGATGATATATACATCAAAAACCAATGTCTTTTCAGTTTTTGCATGTAAAATATATATTTGTGTATTTATTAATCAGTGGGTTTTATAAACTTAAAAATTACTATTACAAATATTATCCCATTTATGCATTCAATGTGATTGTATTTTTAATCTTAATAATAATATTTATATATATGAGGTATGTCTATATCCAGCCATTTTGAATATATCAAGAACAAGTTGTGTGGCTTTGTAACTTGGCAACCAATCAGAGGGGACTTTACTGCACATGCATACCTATACAGTTGGCAGTGAAAGACCATTGAGTGAACTTGGTTACTATGTGACTGTCCCATTCTTTTTTCTTTGTGAAGAGATTTTTTTTTTTTCTTCAAAATATCATAGTACTCAACCATGTCAGATCCCAACAGTCCAGATTATGCATTTGGCTCTCTGTGAATTCTGCAATTTCCCATTGGAACGATAGATTTTAGATCCTGGATAAGATTAAAGGGAAAATGATGGCAGTCCTGAAATGGTATTTGCAGACTTTCTTGAAAAACAAAGGAAACTTGGGTAGATCCCAAGGAGTTATTTGAAGGTGCTATTACCCAAAGTAGGCTATTTTTTTTTATTTTTTTAATATTAAATGACTATATTTTCTGGACAAACCTCATGTATATTTTAAGCTCTAAGAGCCTACCACTGGTTGTAACAATGGCTGTAATAATATTTAATAGATTGGTCTTCATTTTAGCCTCACCAGTTTTTAATGCCAAGCAAAATTCTTTTGAATGTTCACTTTTATTTCAATCTCTCCAGGCTAAATTTGGTTTTTCTTCATGGAAGGAAAAACAATTCTGCTCAAACTAAAATTTTTTTTTTTTTTTTTTTTTTTTTTTTACTTTTAAAATACAAAGAAAATTGTAAAATGAAACTTGTAGTTTTTGATGGAAATATTTTGAAATTTGGTGCAGTTTGTATCATCATTCTTTATCATAGATCTTAAAATAAAATCTTGATTCTATTTCGAATTTTAATTTTACGGCAATGGTAGGGAGAAAAAAAAATCCTTGTTTATCAATATTCTTTGCTTTTTACAGTTTTAATGTTTTATTTTTCCAAAGTTAAAAAAAAAAAATCTTTTTAGTTTCCACCTAAAAGTTTTTTTTTACTTTTTTTTCCTAAGCCATTAATCAAACAAGTGCAGCAGGATTAAAGCTTACCATAAAATATTTTCAATGTAAAATATACAAGGATGGATCAATAAGTTCACATCCTGATATAGTTATTAACTTAATTTTAATCTGAAATTTCATTGTTTGATCATTATCATTTCCCAATGAATTAAAGGCATTGAAAAGAAGGAAATTAAACATATTTTGCATAAAATATATATATATATGAACTTATTGATATACCTACATCCAAGTTACATTTGTTTGTGGGAGGTAACAAAATATTTTATTAAGATTTGAACCATTAACGTTAATAACGTTTTAAAAGTATGCATTGAGTAATTCTTGTCAGGTACTCAATGAGGATTGAGCCATTTATACAATACTAATAGTTTGCTAGATTAGCTTGCTATAAACATTACCCAATGGCAATGCAAAACTTGTTAATTTTACCACTGTCAGGAACCACGTTACAGATGTGAGGACACTCAGTAAGAATCAAATTCCCTCTACTTATAATGGTATCCTCTGATTACCTTGTTAAATCCTGTTCTATGATAAGATTGTGATAAAATGGTTACTTATCAGATGAATCACATGGCTGGGCCTCTTAGATTAAAGAATTTAAAACAAAAAGTCTTTTTATTGGTTCTGTTGGAGAAAATTTTTTTTTTTTTGTTGCTTTGGAAATTTTCTCCATTATAAAAATTTACACTCATTTAGGTAGAAGAACAATTTCTCTGCTAACCTATTTTTTTCTCTAAGTGGAAACCAATTGTGTGAAAATAAAAAAAAAAAAAACTGTATCTTTCCTATCCTGTTTTTTAAAGAAACCAAAGTGTTTATATTTTACCCAGAATTCATCTCTTATTGTTTGCTTTTTTTTCTGAGACTGAAAAAAATAAATTAAAACTAATACTTTTAAATGAAAGTTTTTCATTTTGTCACTTTGGAAATGAGCTATTAGGATAAGTTTAATGAACTGCCAGGATTGACCTCCTTGTCATAATACTTATATGGTCTACACTTATACTTATGTAAGATTTTACATGCTATTTTTATTTCAATATTCAATTTTGATTGCCTAAAAACCAACAATTTTCTAGTTAAAGAACTCGTATGGCTTTGTTATTTAAGGTTAAGATTTCTCATTTACTGCTTGGTATCAGTCACAATAATTTTAGTCTCTTTGGTAAAGTGTTTAGTATTCAACAATGGAGAGCACATCCTAGCAGGATCTTTCATTGCTGGCCGGACATCTTTTTATCACTGGCATACCAAAAAATTGACAGAAGCGTGGGTGGATAAATACTTAGGGAAACCATTCTCTTATGACATCTTTATTTGCTCAGGTGATAAAAAAAAACTGTTACTTTTAACCTTAACAGGGTCCAATATGACTAAGGAATTTAAATTTGATTTTTCTGCTTTTCTTTTTAATTTTTCATTCTTATTAAATTTACTCTTATTGGTGGACACAAATAATTATAAACACTTAAATATAGCAATTCATCTGAGACTGATTTCTTTCACAGATTCCATAAAGAATGCATTGCAAGTGAATAAGAATTGGCTGAGTCTGTTCTAGGTAGATCAGTTTGGTGAAAAGTACTTAATCTAACACACACACCTTTTAGGTCTATCACCAATATTTGTTTGCTTTCCACATATAAACATGTATCTTGATATGCATTATATCTTGCTTTTGTGATGTCTTTTTTTTTTTTTTTTTTCCAAGTTTCATTTATTCTATTAAAAAATCATTATGTAATTGATACTTTTTAGCTTTGAGTTATGGGAGAGTGATTTTTCCAATTACTCACTGATGCCCTTTCTTCTCTGTCAATCAGTAGCATACAAAGTAATAAGATATTCTGTAATGGGGAACCACAGGGAGAAATGGATTCATGCTTTTCTCCAAGTGTTCACTGAACATAAGTAGCTTAAGCTGAAACATAAACTTGGTTTGGTGATTTTGTTTTCCATATTGATAACCATTGAGCTACCTCAAAACCTCTATTGTTACATACTATGCACACACACACACACACACATTATGCACTATGAAAGTGCATACAAAGCAGGGGCATATCATCAACTGCCCCTATGCATAAATAATTACACCTGTTGATATTTATCAATATTTAGTAAACATTTATGGTTACCTAACAGTGGTTGTGAGCTCAGCTCATTTGATGAGTTAGTAGCCATGGTCAAATGCAAAAAGAAATAACAGAACTGTCCGACAAACAGAATTAACAAAGATCGCAATAAAAAAGAAAAAGATATATATACACACACACATACGCAAGTATAGGATTGGTGTATATGGAATAAATTCCAATAACCCCAAAAAATACTATTCTTAAGAGTGCTCAATACAGAGTAAATACAACACCATCCCATCACTTGATAAGACGGCAGAAGTGTTGAAACAAAATGGCTATTTTTGTAGTGATTTTATGACATATTTGTTATATATAAATTTATTCAAAATATATATATATAGTGTGTACTTGCTCACTCACTCACTCTTATTACAACCCCAGATACTACACTCTGATCATAGACAGTGAACTGGAGAGAGGCACTTTTTTTTTTTTCCTTTGGCAAAAAGCTAGTGCAGTTGTAAATAATATCCATAAAAAAAAAAAATGAGTGATTATGTTAATGTTTATTAGATATACAAAATCTTTATCTAGGATAAGTATAAAAGTATGTAAAACCTCATACAAACATATAATGTAGGTTGGGGACTTGCTGATTTACAAGATGACAGAAAAAAAAATTTACACAGTAAGAATTTTTATCAAAATAATCTGTTAATATGTTTAAACTAGCAGTAGAGCCTGGCATTGCCCGGGGATGTAACAGTAAGAGATAGATCAAGTATCGACCATCATAAAGACTGAAAAATGAAATTGACAAAGATTATTGTTTAAGGTTGACGAACACGCATGTCTTAATTAGTTTGTTTTTTTTTTTTTTTTTTTTTATGAATTGATCAAACTCAAACAAAAACATTGTTTACAATCGTTATGAGTCTACCGATTGAATAGCATTATGAATATAAAAATAAAGAAAAAAGTGTGCAAGACAATAAGAAACACTGCCTGCAAAAAAAAAAGTGAAGTTTTGTTGAAATTGGTTGAAAAATGTAGGAAATCCAATCCCATATATAAACGAACACACACACACACACACACACACACACACGCAACCTGGGTTTTATAAGTATAACTCGATATGAGTTGTCCCCCTTTCATTCATGAAAGTGATGTCTCTTAATCATATTTTCAAATTGATTTTGTGAAAAAACAATTGTGTTTTTCCAATTTTTGGTGCTGTCAGAACCACCGCAAGGTAATTTTTACGTAGTCCTGTGAAGTTTTGTTGAAATTGGTTGAAAAATGTAGGAAATCCAATCCAATATATAAACGTACAGACACACACACACACACACACACAACCTGGGTTTTATAATAAGTATGATCAGTGGTGACTATCAATCATATAGACTGAGCATTAAATAGTGAACACTTCAGATTGAAATTCAATTTCATAACCACATATGTGAGCTGCAGATGTACTGATTGTCCCCCCCCCTCCTTCCTTACAGATACAAAATTGTACATTTTAGCTAAAAATTGATATTCATTTTTTATTTAGAAAACTGAACTGCACTCAATTTGGTTATGGAAAAAAAATTATTTCTTTACTTCTGTGTCTCTTTCATGTTCAAGGAAGCAATTTTATACTGACCACATTGAACTGATTGAATTTAATAAAATGACTGATCAAGAGAAACTGGTGGCATTGGAGACTTCATGTTATAACCTAGATATCTTCAGTTTTTGTGGGTGTGATGCATTCGGCATTTAATTTTTTTTTTTTTATGGTGTTTATACCAGATACATGAACATATTCATCCTGTTAATTTACTGACATTTTGAATTGAAATTTAAAAAAAAATCTTATTCAATTTGAGTCTGCTTTGTAATTTTATTAATTACTTTCTGTAATTGTGAAAAGCATGAGAAATTGTTAAAAAAACAAAGAAAAAACTAAAACTAATGTATACAAAAATTTCTCTTTTCTCCCCCCCTTTCTCTCTCTCCCCCTTTTCTCTCTTCCCCCCCTTTTTCTCTCTCTTCCCCCCTTTCTCTCTCTTCCCCCTTTTATCTCCCCCCTTTATCTCTCTTTTTTCTCCCCATTTTCTCTTTCCCCCCCTTTTCTCTTTTCTCTCTCTCTCTCTTTTTCTCTTTCTTTTTTCTCTCCCTTTTTCTCTTTCTCTCTCCCTTCCCTCTCTTAAGTGACTTTTGCATTTTAAAATACTAATTAAAAAAGTCTCTTAAAATTTGTATGCCTAATTATTACACAAAATTGAAAAAATTAGCTAAAGAACTGCATCATTGTTGTTACTAATAAATTTGTAAACTTAAAAGATGGAAAAAAAAAAGTGTAGTGTTTCTGCATCAGGTTGTGTGAAAGATGACAAATCCAACTGCTGCCTGGGACTTTGGTTAATGAGTTGCAAATGAATGGTAGAGGGAGAATGATACAATGGAACCCTGCTGCAGTGCTCCCTATGGTAAGGGAGTGGCCCAAACGCATTTGTACATCAATGAGGTGGCAGTTTTTGCCTTTGCTTGATTTGCACATTCCTACCCTTTGATGTTCATTGCTTTCTTGCCTCTATGTTGAAGTTAGCTCAGATTTCTTCATTGTACCCTCTTCATTTTCCTGTGATAGGGCAAATTCTGTGTGTGTGTTAGAAAAGACAGCGAAAATGGAAAAAGGTGGTGTATGCTACTTCTAGAGGATGAAAATTTGCTTGAGTAATCAGGTTGTGTGTGTGTGTGTGTGTGTGTGTAAGAGAGAGAAAGTTGAAAAATATTTTGAATCTGAATGTAAGCATGCTCGTCTGTGTGAAAAGAAAACTTCAAATTATTGAAGCATTTTTTATGGAGAAAATATAATCATAAACAAAACTATTTACTTACATGGATGTAATACTCATTTACTTTTTTAAATTAGTTTGGCCTAATATTAAGAATAATTTATTCTATATTATAAAACATTTTGATTTTACATATTTCTTGGCCATGTTCCTGTTCACCATTGTTTCAGATAATAAGATATTATGTTTATATACATGTACTGATCTATACATAAATAATCTCATTAGTTTGACAAGTATGATGCTGGTTGAACATTAACATAAGAAAATGCAGAATGTCAAGTTTGTGATATTTTATAAGTTCAATTGAATATTGCCATTATTTTTTTTATTTTTTTTTTTTTTTTACAGTTAAACTAGTGATAATCATAATTCTTTTTGTGATAACAGAAGAATTGATCAAAAGCTTTTGATATATAAACCATTTAAGTGAATTTCATAATTGCAAAAAGAATATAGTCTCCTTTTAATAAAAACATTTTTAAAACAAACTTTTTTTTTATGCACATCCATGTATTGTATTTGTGAAATAATATATTTACAGTTTTAGAACTATAAAGTATTTGTATCATACATGACATACGTTTAGAGTACATTTGTACACATACATTTCGCTTATGTGCATTTTATGAGTTATTTTGTTGTATGTAGATTTTCTATTTATAGTGTGCTTAGTAAAATAGTAAATTCAGCAGAGCATCAGCGATTTGCCAGCCAGAGGAAAATTGGGATGGTTATTGAAATTTAAATTCATTTCTCATAACTCAGAAATTTCAATAAATTCAGGTTAATGGCTGACTTGAGAATTACTACCTTCTGTAATTGATGTCTTGTATATCTTGTATTCTCATCTTCTGGTTTTCTCTATCTTGTATATGTACCTAAGTCGTGAGAGATCTTTTTTTACTTTTTTTTTTTTCTTTTCTTTTCTTTTCTTTTCAACAAGGAATACTTCATTGTTATTGAATCTATTTTTTTTTTTTTTTTTTTGATTAGGGTTGTTACTATTTAGACCAGGCTTGCATGATTTAAAAAAAAAAAAATTTAAATTATGTAGGGCTACAAGAGTAAGGTTTTAGAGTAAATTACTGATTAAGAGATAAAAACGATAGAGAAATAGTAAGAAAATTTTCTTTTTCTATGGATACTCAAAAAGATTATTTAGATCTAAAAACAGTATATTAAATGTCATGTTCACATAAACTAAATTTTTTTTTGTATGCGGTCAATCACTAAATTTATCGTGAACAAAAAAAAAATTGACTATTTTGAAAAAATCTCACAGGCCACACTGAGTAGTCTCATAGGCCACATGCAGGGTGCAGGCCACACTGAGTAGTCTCATAGGCCACATGCAGGGTGCAGGCCACACTGAGTAGTCTCATAGGCCACATGCAGGGTGCAGGCCACACTGAGTAGTCTCATAAGACCTGCGCCGGGTGCAGGCCACACTGAGTAGTTTCATAGGACCTGCGGTGGGTGCAGGGCATAATTTATGTGTTTGATTTAGACTGTTTCCATTTGTACCCATGTTATATGCCCATCATAATTTTTTTTTTTTTTTTTTTTTTTTTATCTGTAGATTTTTTTTCCTATTTTGAATGGAAACTTTTTGCCTATAAATAAATTTCTTATTCTGACAGTTTGAATACAGTAAGTTTTAAATTTGTGTGCATATATATAAATACAGAATCTCTAAATTCAATGATTAATTATCAGGTTTTTCTTGACTGCTAAAAATATTTAGTTATTACAGAAATTAACTATATACACATACACACACTAGCCAGTCGCTTGTGAGTGCAGTTGCTTTGCTTCTGCACTTGTGTTGTTAGTTCACCTATGTTGTATGAAGTCTCTCTGAGAATCTCTCTATTCATTCATTTATCATTTCTAACAGGTCTTGGCAAATTATAGGCTGACAAATTGCATCCTGCAAGTGCTATAACCTTATCCTCAATTTGAATAAAATAAACTTGGTTCTTTATTGTGTTGTTTGCAAGTGATGGCTAGAAAATCTTCCTACATGCTGTCACAAAATTCAGGATTGCCAGATAATGTGAGGTTAAAAATTGGGATTTTTTTTTTTTTTTTTTTTTTTTTCCAACTTTGTTCCCAAATATCTCCTTAGCCATTGGATTTATTGAAAGATAATAAAGAATGAGTATGAATAATTTTTAATGCTTAATCAATTCCTCAAACTACATTTTTCTTAAGTAACTATACTCAGAGGTGCCAGATGTTTTATCTTCTATATGAATAAATGCGGAATTGAAGCTTAATTCTCTCATGAATTCTGGGGTTAAAAGGCCTCTAACTCTGCTTTATAGTAATTTGGTATTTACTGTCTTGCTCGTGATCCCCCATGGAAATGTCTTGCTCGCGGTCCCCCATGAAAATGTCTTAAGCTTTTCAGGATTTGCTTATACTCATTTATTATGCATGTTTAACAATTTAAAAAAAAAAAAAAAAATTGTGTATGTTACCTTGAATAATGAAATGAGTGGATTTTCATAAAATATTCTTCATAAATCATTTATTAGTAATTACTATTCCATCTGCATTAATTTAGAAATATAAAAATTCTTTATGAATTATGGTTGATTAATCATCAAAGAAGCAATTACTAATCAATTAGTTTCCTAATTACTAAACTATCATTTAGCTACTATTTATTTTCTTTAAAAATTATAATTAAATTATTGTTGTATACATTATATAATACTTCTGTCTCATAATAGGTTTTACATTTACATATATATTTTAATTTTATATTTTAATATATATTTACATGTATATTTTAAACCCTAAATGTAATAACCATTATGAGGCAGTATACAATTTATTTTTTTAAATATTTCATTAGTTTGAATTCTTTTATAAGTATGATTTACTATGTTAGTTTTATTTCTTTTTTGTTTTAGTTGCATTACCAATAAAATTATATTCTAGTAATTAAAATGAATTTACTCATGTATGAAATTATTTCCATTTATCTTTAAATCCCATTCATATTAATTAGAAATTGTATTAAATATACAACTGTTTCAGATTTCAAAATATATTCTTAAATTTGTTGACAGGAATGTATGTTTTATTTTTATGATATTCATCAGATTTTCGCATCATCTTAAGTTCATAAAAATGAAACCATTCGATTTTAATCTTTTTTATTTTATTTTTACCTCAATCATCTGTTATTTATGAAGGTGTCTGTCTTAAGATCAATATCAGAATTCTATTTTTTTAAAAAAATTTTATGCAAATAATAATTTATAGGCGGAAACATTTAAATGAACATTTAAAAAAAAAAAATATAATCATTTTACTGCACAAGAAACTTTTTTTTTTTTCTCACTGAATTTTCAAAAATCATTACTCTTAGATTTTATTTATTTATCCAGGCAGATGAACAAATGTTTTTGATAGTATCTGAAAATCTCATCAAAGCCAATGTTTCCCATGATATAGAAAGATTACATGACATTAGTTTTACTGCTTGGTTATCGTATTTTATAGTATTCTTATGTTGGCATTTAAATTGGTTAGTTAATATTTATAATTAAAGCTGACTACTTAGAAAACAAAAATTTCAACAACTTTCCTTAACTAAACATTTTTCTCTTGTACCACACACTACACGTTTATCTCCCTTATTTAGTCTCAGCTTATGTAAAATGCATTATGTGTGTGTGCACACACACACACACACATACATTATATATATATATATATATATATATGATAGTATAAGGAACAATCAGGAAATGTTTATAAATTTAACATGCTTCATCAGAAAATGAAATATGGTGGAGAAAAGAAAATTATATATTTTTTTATTTTTCATTGGTTAAGGAAACCTCACATGTATTTAGGCAGCAATCCCATTTTTATGTTTCATTGAATGCAAAGGACAATGAAAATTTTCTATTTTTTTTTTTTTTTTTAAAGTTTTTCTAGTTACCTTATAGTTCTTTTATGAGAACTAACAATGTGTAGAAACTGCCTGTGTTGATTATTGTACCAAATACTTTGACAATTCTTTAGCCATTTTCAAGGGGTTTTTTGTTTGTACATCTTTTTTGCATTTGTATAGTAGTAATAATTTCATATTGTGGTGCATTCAAAATACACCCAATACATTTTGGCTGGTTTCAAAGCAATAAAGTGAAGTGTAAGGCTGTAGTGTTTCATAAAAATGCTTCCTTTATCTTTAAACATCATTTGCAATTATCACTCCAGTAATTGGAAACTAATAAAAAAAAAAAAAAAAACATCAATGAATGTGCACCCAAATCTGAGAGACCTCTTAATATCTAAAGGTTTAAAAAAAAAACTGTTCTCTCTTTAACAAAAACAATAGCATCCTCATAAATAAATTTAAAGTAGCTGTAAATTAGTCATGCCACAATCTCAGCATAGGATGACAATAGGCAAAAAAAAAAAAAAATGGACAAAACTTGCAACTAGGACATTTTAAACACTTTCTTGTTGCCATCTTGTGTTGGACTCTAAACAAAAATCTTTATCTCAAACCACTCAGTTTTAATTTTTAATAATAATAGTAATGATACTGATATTTTACAGTAGATGTGTGTGTGTGTGTGTGTGTGTGTGTGTGTGTATATATATATATATATATATATATATATATATATATATATATATATATATATATTGTCTATGGTGTCAGTAAATATCCTAGACATCTCAACTTTGTATATATAACCAAGGAGACTTTTTTTCAATCATCTTTTGTGTTGTGATTGGAAAATACGGTTCTTATGTCCTAAACTATAATACCAGTATCAGAATTCAGTATCTTTCCAAATCTAATAACTTTCCTATGTAAGGAATTCTGTAGAATTAAGGATAATGATCAGTATTTAAGAAACAAGAAAAATGTGGTTATTTGAATTAATCTCGACTATTCTAGTTAATAGCAATATTACTTTGTGATTTTATCACTGACTGAAAGAGAGGCAAATTCTGTAAGATTTATCCAATGTCTTTATATATGTAGATGGATTTCAATCTCACTTTTTAATGTAACTGATACAGTAGTGGAAATAAGTATAAGACACTCCATGAAATTGCTAATAATTTTCTTATTACTGCACAAATTCCTCTGAAAATTTGTGTGTGGTACCTAGATCCAATGGTATTAGTATACATATTCGATTTTATAACAATTTTCCACTAAAAAAAGTTGTTAAGAAAAATAGGTTTTTGAGGGTGGAAATATGCATGACAGTTTTGAAAATTTGTATTTAACAGCAAAATTGTACAAAATTCAATATTTACATTTATTCCTTTAAATTGTAATACTTCAACACACCTGTTTTGCATTGAATCAATAAGTTTTCTGAGAGTTTCAGATGAAATTTCATTCCAATACTGTTTAATGCAAGATTTTAAAGTTTGTCTATCTTCAAATTGACATTTATTTTTGTATACTCTTCTTGACAAAATTCCCCACAAATTTTTTAAATGGGTTTAAATCTGTAGACTTAGTGGGCCAGTCCAAAACTTCAAAATTTTTTGTTTTAAACAAGTCTTTCATGAGCTTAGAAGTGTGTATGGCTGTGTTGTTCTGTTGTAAAATAGCATTATTGATGTCTAGATGATTCATAAATGGGACAAAACTTTTTTCCAACTCATTGATATATAGAGCAGAGTTTTGTTTCCATTCCATCACTACTAAACCAGCCTTTCCAGATGCAGAAAAAGCTCCCCAAACTATAACAAATCTTTCTCCAAATGATCTTTTTGAAAACAGCTGCTTCTCCTTTCTTAAAATTATGCCAATAACACTGGTTGCCATTGGGCACATTCAAGTTAAACTTTTTCTCATCAGAAACCACCATGGTTTCCTATTTCTCCTTTGTTCATGTTACTTTTTTTCTTTACCCAATCTACGCCCATCTTCCTGTTTTGGTACACAAGATTTGGTGATTCATGGAGAAGTTGGTGAACTCTTCTTGGACTGATGCGTAAATTCTGAGATTTTTGCAGATCTTTTGAGCTTGATTGTCTTTTAGAAGCTTCTCAAAAAAGTTGGTGTCTGGCTACATTTGTAATTTTAGGTGGACAACCTGGACATTTTCTGGTGCCATATGATTCAAGGTCCTTTAGATATTTTCTCACAATTCGAGAGTTCTCTTGCAATGAAACTTATAGATTTTCCTTCCAGTTTATAGGCAGAAATTTGCCCATATTCATTTTCATTAAGAAGGGAGTTGCTAGGCATTTTGCAGTAACTGTATTCAATTATGAAATGTTTAAATAGGACTCACACGGTTTAAAATCATGATAAGTCTTTTTTATAATCTGCACATGCACTTAATCTTCCTTTGGCATTCTGAAGTAAACCAGAAATGCAAATTTTCAAAACTGTCTTATAATTATTTCCACCCTTGAAAATGAAGTTTTGTTAATAACTTTTTTTTGGTGGAAAGTTGTTATAAAAATTGAATATGTATACTAATACCCAGCAGATCTAGGTACCACACACAAATTTTCAGAGGAATTTGTGCAGTAATAAGAAAATTATTAACAATTTCGTAGAGTGTCTTATACTTATTTCCACCACTGTAGTAGTGGTAGAAACTTTCTTCCATATTGTTGAAATAGTCCAATAGAAAGGAAAGGGCTAATACAAATGATTCTAGAGTATAGTCACAGACTACATTAGGAACTCTTCTGGATTTTTCCTTTGATTTGACTGCTGGAGCCTTTCTCATCAGTGGGTAGAACTGCAAGACAGAAGAGATTTTAAATCAATATTTTCCCTTACTTAGATGAGCTACTTTCCTGGGTTTATGAGCATCATCTGCTAATGTATACATATGAGGGTAAGTCAAATATTACCTGCACTTTTGCCATAACATATCTTTGTTTGTTACACTGCCTTCTGCTCATGTGTGCTTATAGTTGGTACTATTATGGTCATGTGATTGAGGTTTGATTGCACCAGTTTTCTTGTTGCTATTACAGTGTAAACATGGCTGCTCTGCTAGCAGTGTTCACCAAAGAGAAACAAAAAGCAGTGATTTGATTTCTCTGGTCAGAAGGTGTGTCAGGCTGAAATTCATCAGCTTTTAATACAATATGATGACAGTTCATTACTGCATAGAAGTGTGTATGAATGGATTGAGAAGTTTAAAAGTGACAGACAGGTTTGATGCATGAAGAAGCTGGATGCCCGTTGACCTCCACCACTGATGAGAAGATTCAGCAAGCTTTTGAGAGATGGTAATGGCAAACTAGCAAGTTATCATCGATGAAATTGCATGTTCTGCAGCTTCAGATCACTGCTCTTTTTTTCCTGTAATAGCAGCAAGAAAACTGGTGCAATCAAACACAATCTTCAATCACATGACCACAATAGTACCAACTATAAGCATGCATGAGCATATGGTGAATCTGCAGATAATTTTTGACTTGCTTTCATGCATATAAATGCACACCCACACCCAAACACTATTTTTTTTTTAAATGCACACCCACACCCAAACACTATTTTTTTTTTTTTTTTTTTTTTTTTTTATGTATGTGGATAAAATATCAAAACTGTTAAACAAAAAATGAACTTGATTTTTGACAAATATTGTTTCAGTTATAAAACCTACTTTTCCACAAGTTTTCTTCTTGGAAACTACAAACCAAGTTCAACAAATTCAAGTGACAGTCATATATCTGACAAATTTAAAATCTTTACTGGAAAATGTAGACAAGAACTGGGTGTACAGCATACCATGCAGTTGTGGCAGAGAGTACAAAGATAAGAACAGCCAACTTTTAAAAATAATACTTGAAAATTGTAAAGCTGTAATCTATCTGTGTGACTGATCTTGAGTAAAGAAAGTGGGACACACCAACTTCAATAGAAGTTAATCAAGATAATAGTACTGTATTGGAGAATGAGATGGAATGAAACACCACACATACTGTGCTGAAATTACTCAATCAGTAGATCAAGCATAGACATCAATAGCACATGGAAACCAATAATAAACAACAAAAAAAACCCCAATGAATTTGAGGTTCCAAAAATATTAACTAGTGAAATTTATGTTCACTGGAAGGTAATAGGTTCAGTATTTAGATCATAGAAAGACAGTCCCAGGAGCTAGAAAGAAGTTTGATTGACACCAAAAAAGGGCAATGCAAAAAAAAACAAAAAAAACACAAGGAAATTATTCCTGATAAAACAAAATAAATAGTTAATGAGAAATATGGACTATTGCAAATTGTAATTAATCAGCTTTTTTTTTTTTTTTTTTTTTTTTTTTTTTTTTTTTTTTGTTTCAAAAGTAGAAAAATGAAGTGAGAAGAAATTTCACCAAAACCAAGGATTGTGTCAGGAGATTTTAAGAAAAATAATGCTGAAGTATTCTAGTATCCTTGCATAGAGAAATATGACTAAACATTAAAGAAATACTTCAGGATTAGTTTCTGAACTCTGTATTGAAAATTGTAATTGGGAGAGTTTTAAACTTTAAAGAACTGAACAAAGTAAGTTTGGTAGTAGACATTTGAGAAATATTTGATTGGAAAATTGATAGTATGACTCTAGATACATTAAAAAAAAAAATGTTCATTTCACTGTTAACTGACAATTAAGAGTAAATATTGCATATTTTCATAATTGGATCACTTTAGGTTTTAATCCACCTTTTTTAAAATAATTGACTTTTATCTAAAACTAGACCACATGAAGAGGAAGATTTTGTAGCACCACTTTTCCAACTTAACTCCATGGCCATCAAGCAGGTTTTGTTTTAAATATATATTGTTTATTTTAGGTATATGCAAAAGTTTCTAGTGTTCTCTCTTCCCTGCTTGTTTTTTTTTTTTTTTTTTCTTTTTTCTTTTAACTAGAGACTAAATACACAGAAAAAAATATTTTCATTTTTTTATTTTAATATAAACATGTTGAAAACTTTTGTTTGCTCTCTTACACAGACAGGCTGCTCTGAAATTAATATCTCCTATTTTTTTTTATCAAGTTGGTAAATTATATCAGAAATGATTGATTGTTGCTGGTATGGCAGTTGTACCTTTGCACCAGTAACCCATCATTTTTTTTTTTTTAATCTTATTAGGTATTGTAGTTTGGCTACAATGGTGTTTGACATGAAGCAGAGATACCTCATTGAATTCCTCTATGCAAAAACAATTGTACCTCTTAACATTCATTAATGATTACTGACTGTTTATGGAGATCAAATAATGGATGTGAGCACAGGTAATGTTTCAGCAACAGTGATGCTGATATGTGATAAATTACAGTCACTTCTAAGCAGCCATGCATAGCTGTTAATCTCTGAAAAGAGCCTTTGTTCATTGCATCAAAAATGATGACTATATAGAAAAATAGTGTGTGTGTATCTGTCCCCCCCACTGAAAACTTGCTTTATTCAGTAGTGTTAATGTGTTTCCTGTATTGGTTGTAGTTTCTGTGGAAATAAATGTGAGGAATTACTTTTTGAACAGAGTATCTCTTCTACTTTGATATTCTTTAAGAGATGTGGATTCTAACTACTCACCCTCATTAAATTTTCTAATGTTTCCTTAGCAGTAATTAACTATTCCACCTTTGCTATCTCTTGGACAGAATGAATAGACTATTGTTGCCTGTGTTTAACCATTGTTGCTGGTTGTCCATAGAAAATCTCTCCAACAGAAGTGACTGTTTTTATTTATTTTATTTAATTATTTTTTTTTCATTTAGTATGGTTATTTCCACAAACATATATTGATTTCCATGACAACTATTCATTCAGGTTTTATA
The DNA here is from genome assembly GCA_903632075.3 of Acanthosepion pharaonis. Lineage (NCBI taxonomy): Eukaryota > Metazoa > Mollusca > Cephalopoda > Sepiida > Sepiidae > Acanthosepion > Acanthosepion pharaonis. The sequence continues at coordinate 278,915 of CAHIKZ030001079.1, forward strand.
AACCTGTTGCCACAAATGAAGTTCTACCTGAATTAATGAGTCTACCTTGCTAACAGAATTGCAATAAATTAATTTCAATAGGACAATAGCAACACACTTTCATACATAATTTGAACATGACCCCTTTACACATATGCATACACTTACTTAATTCTGTTTTTCCAGTATATGCATGTATATATACTGTTAGTATTTATGTGCAATCTTTTTTAAACACAAAACATACCATGAAAGGGAGGGGTGGGTGGTAGGTGATTTGTGTATGTATGTGTGTGTGTGTGTATATATATATACACACACACACACACTCACACACACATTTTTTAATATTTACACACACATCCACTCTCTCTCACTCTCAGCATACACATACGAATTATATATTTATGCATGTTTACTTTTGTCTTAATATATCTGTCAAGATTTTATGAATTCTATAGCTTTGATTTTTTTTTTTTTTTTTTTTTTTTTTTTTTAAGACTATCCTTTTGACCAAAGTGGAAACTTAAGTGACCTAGAATTAAACAGGCAGTTGAGGGTCACAGAAACTGAGCATAAAGAGTGACTGGCACCTTATCTGTAGTTTGATACTTTATTTTATTTATTTATTTATTTATTTTTTTAACAATCTGCTGCCATTTCTTTATTTTTTTCCCCCCTCTTGATTTCATTACTTAGCCCATCCTTCAGAAATTGCTCTATCCTTATTCATTATGTGTTGACTTCTATCTCTCTTTAGATCTGTATGTGTAACTAAAAGTTTTATATTTGAGCAGCAATTCTTCTCTAATACATGTTTCATTTAAAAATAACTGGCAAGATACTTCTGTTAATTTTTTTTTTTTTTTTTGTATTTAATTTCTTTTTGGGACTTAGTGACATATCTTGTTCACATAGAAAAATAAAAAACTTAACAGAAGTAATTTATATACTTGTCCGATATTATCCTTGGTTGGCAATCAGTCTACCACAGAAAGAAATGGCAACCTAACTGCGAGAAAAATCTGCCTCGTCAGTCATGTATCGAACGATATATGATTGCCCAAGCATGTATCACATATAGCACTTAAGTGACTGAACATCATTGGTATTTTTACATTATTTTAATTTTTGTTAAATGCATTATCAGTCTAGCTTATAGGCTCTGTTCTGGATATAAACAGTTAATTTGTCTACCTGTTTATGCATTTATTGTGCCCCCCCCCTCCCATCTGTGATGCATTTGTGAGCCTTGCTGCTTATATAATCCAGTGCTGTATTAAAGTGTCTATAAAACTATCTGAATAATAAACTTAAAACAATGGCATTAGAAACAAGTAAGCATTGAACAAGATTATTCAAATAGCAAATCAGCTAAACCTGTGTTTTTGGAGTAATGGGTTAACATTGAATATTTTGATATTATTCACAGCAGACTGCATTATTACCGGAGGAGAGAGAGAGAGATTTTTTCCATTTGAAAAATACTCACTGTTTTTGGGAGTTTATTTATTGTGTGTACAAATATTTTTATTAAATAATTGTGTAGCTCCTGCTTTAACTGGCCTGAATTCCAATGAAGCTAATTATTGATTCTTTTTTTTTTTCCTGTTGGCTATTTAACAATAAACATTTTAATTAACACTCATCCAGAACCCATACTGCTTTCCAGAATAGTTATATTTCCACCCACTCTGATAATTTGGCAAGGAATATTTTTGGTATTTAGGAGAAAAAAACAATTAAAAACATGTATGTAATTTTTTTTATTCTAATTTAATCATATATGGTGTGTAGAATGGTTTTTATAGGCCATCACATACAACAGTGTTTTTTAGTTTTCTTTTTATTATTCTTTGTTGCAATGCATGGGTCATTTAACATTTGTTGCATGGGTCAGAAATAATTAGCATCTAGCAAGACTTGAACTGTATGAAGTACATTGGATAAGGAAGAATGTAAGTACATGAATAAATATGAATGATATTTGCTGGTTGTCTTCTTTAGCCTAATTGACAAAGTTGTCCATTTTAGACAAGGTTCTTAAGGCAAAGGAAAGTGAGTTCAAATTTCATTGTAAGCTTATTCTTGATTTCCAGGTAGGCTGCTTAAGTCATATAGAATATTAAAAAAATACCCAAATATTGTAATAAAATGCAGGAAAAATAAATGAAAGAAAACTAATAAAATATTAATGATAGTACTTAATCTAAGAAATATGAACAACTCAAAACTTATATTACTTTTATTATTAATTTAATATTAATTTATAATTACTTATCAAAAAATACATATGCCTAAATTTTGTGTATACATCCCTTAAAAACATTAAAAAATTTATAAGTTAAGAGTGAGATTTCTGTGCTCTGATATTGATTAGGTTATTTCATTTGATCACTTGGTTAGTGAAGCATCAATTCTCATCTTGAAGTTGTCCATTGTATTTATTTTTTTACATATATCATGTATATGTTGAATGTGACTGTCATTATTAGATTTTTATAATCTATATAATATGTACATTTGTATATTTTTTTTAAGTATAACTTTTTATTTTAAACAAATATAAAAAAAAAATAACAAGTGAATCCTGACCTGAAGGCAACCAGGTAAGGGATGTATTCACTATGACGGTGTTCTGCTAGAGCAATCTGGTAAAAGCAACTAGTGAATACTAAGTTGGGCAGGGCGCACAGATACTCCATTGATCCTAAATAGAAGTGTTGTTCCATATATAAACAATCCCATTATGTTCTTTCTTTATTTTGTCCTTTTTCTCTCTCTCGCACATACACTCAATCATACAATCACTCACTCAATCACATACTCAGATACACTCACTCATACTCTCTCTCTCTCTCTCACACACTTATTTCCCCTCCTTTCTATTTACCCATACTTTGTCATCATTAATGTTAGCATATTTGAGTGAGGAAATTAATATTATTAGTTTATCTTACTGTATGTCTCTGTTTGAGATGGCTAAGTATTTATTTATTATGTGTATGTGAGAGAGAGAGAGCCCTGAAGCTAAATGGGTATTGGATGTTATTATACAAGAAACTAAACTTATAATAAAAGCTGAAAACTCTCCCAATTTGAGGTCTGGAAATTATAAGACTATTGTTAGATCATGTCTGCTTTTGCATTTACTGATTTTTGCCATCTTCTCAATTCTTGCTAATAACTGTAGTGCAATTTTTTAAAAGTATTTCCTCTAAGCAGTTCAATTCTGTAGAAGACTTAATTTGAAACCACTTATACAAAGAGATGTTGAAAGTTTTTGGCCTGACCCAAATCCTAAAATCTGACCATATGACTTATTCAAACCAGGAACTTTTCAGCACTCTCTTGAATATCATCCTAGCACATACAATGACTTATACATATGTTCATACAGTCTATGTGCACACTTTTTTTATGTATATATGTGATATATATATTCTCTATTACATGTTTATAGACATTCTTCTGGCTCATCCATATTTAATTCAAAAGAAAGAAAAAATTTGTTAATCAAGGTTGATTACTTAAAGCATGTTCTTGTTAGTTATTTTCATTTGGTACAAATTGCTATGTAAAAAGTTAAAAAAAAAGTTGGTTTGCTCAGATAAGAACACATGAACAGGTATTGATGAACAACAAACACAAGATTAACATTTGTAAATAAATTTTATATAACAAAATACAAAATGTGGGAAAAGTATGGAGTTCCAGATGTATAATTAATAAGAGTACTTAACTGATATTGGATGTTAGTTCAAATGTTTTGTATTTCAGAAATTTGGAGTTCAAATGTTTGTAATGACAGACAAAGTTGCTGTAGAATGTTCACAAAAGTTATTTGTTTCTTCTGCCACAATGTAAAATATAAGATTCCGGAATAATATTTGTGTTTCGTTTCCCATTGTTTACTTGGACTGCATCCGAGATGAAAGTACAATGATTTCTTAGTATTTGATCTTCCTTTATCCTTTACCCATTAAATAGTAAAATACATCAAGAACCCCAGGATTAAATTTCCTTGTTACTTACACAAGTAATGGAATAGGTTTCTGTGTGTATTTCTGATGTCGTATGATGAGATTTGTTTTTTCACAGACTAATTTCATTGGAGGTCATTACAAAAACTAAAGTGACAATACCAAAATCCCAATTGGTGATGTATGTCTCATGAGTGTAGTTGACCGATTCTTACTCACTTTCTTAGAAGGTCATTCCGTTTGTTGTCAAGTGACCCCAAATTCCTTTCTTGCCCCTTTTTTTAGATGAAACAAGACTCGGTCCAGATAGGGAGTAAAACAAAATAAAAAAAGAGAAAGAGAGGAAGAAGAAACACAAAGACAGTGTGTCTCTTATTGAATTTATATGTCTGATTTAACAGTTAACATTGAGGGCCATATCACATTATATACCAACATATATGATATATAAACAAATAAGAGTACTGAACTGTTATGTAACCAGTCTTATATGGCAGTGAATTCTGAACAATATGAAGAGACTTGAGGAAACAAATGTTCCACAGAAAGATGCTGAGAATCTCATGGATGAACATGTGAGAAATGAGGAAGTTTTAGAAACAAAAAGGACACATACTTAGAATCTGAAAAAGACTGTTGAAATTAGGATTAGGAGAGATAACAAAAAGACAAGCCAAAAAAGGACATGAAGTTGTGGAGAGCCTTGGTTGTTCATGTCCTGTAGGGACGCAGCACATAGAAAAAAATTTATGCTAATCATTTCACCCCAGGCAAGGCAATAAAGTCACTAAGATACAAGGGGTTACTGAGTATGAGAAAATAAAAGAAAACATTAAGGAGAGAGAACAATAAAAGAACAAGAATTAAGACAAAAAATAAAGACAAAAATAATGATTGACATTGCATTTACATCTTTGAAGATCAAAGTTGGCTGGGAAGCAAGAAGACAAGAGTTCCACAAGCGAGAAGTGTGAGAGAGGAAACTGTTAGCATAAAACTTATAGTTACGTCTATCCATCTCAACTGTTAAATGATGAGACCTTGCTGGCAAATTAGTATTGCGCTTAAATTCATAAAGTCCAGATATCATAGAGGATATAAATTTTTATATACCAGAACATGTACATCACTGGAGTCCAATGAAATCCTCTAGGAATAAATGCATCACATGAAAAACTTTGTAAATTTTATTAATTTTCCTTTATATAATTATTTTGGAGAGGGAAGAAGTGTTTCTTGATTAATTTAAAAACTTTTCAGCATTCTATACAGTCTGACAATTGCATTTTGACATAAAATTTTTACTCTATCGTATTCAATGTATGTGATTATTATTCACTATTGAGTTAAGGAAGAACATTGTTGAAAATGTGTGTAAAATATACATAATTAAGTCACAATCTTATTGATATACCTGTGTAGTTGTGTACCAAGTAAAATTGTGGACAAATTTATAATATTAAGAATAACATATTCATTAAAACGGTCAGTATATTAAAATAATTGTACACATGTTTAATTAAGAAAATCGGAAGAAAAACATTAATACAATTGCCATGAGTCTTGTGGATAGCCTCAAAAGAAACTGCATGCCTGGATCAGGTGTTTCTCATTGATGTTAGCCATCATATCTATGATGGTTGCCTTGTTCTACCTCTCAATGGTGTCCGAGACTAGGGAAAAAGGATTCAAATCAGAAAAGATTGAGTGGTATGATCCTGAAAATTCTGTGCTATGTAGAAGATAGGGAGAAGTCCTACTAGAACATATCTGACTACCTCTCAATCCAAGACCATGTCTAATACCTTTATGTAGGTAGTGGAATAGGACCTATAGCCCTATGGGAAGTAGTGGAGGCTTCATGACTTATTACGCATGTCCAGGACCATCATCGATGACGTGAATTTGGTGTTCATCACCATGGGTACCTCTTTGGTGTTTGTGCAGAACCACACCTGTTATTTATTTTGTACACTTGTCATCAGTGCATATTACCATGAGCATGACATGCTTTTTCATTTCCTGTTTCAGATTGGAAGCTGTCATGTTAATGCTCTTGATATCATGTGAAAAAAGAAGTAAATGTTATATTTGGAGCATGCTGAGTAACATTGTTACCCTGTATTTCATTTATGATTTACTAATAGTGTAAAATTATGTACTAGGGGACACACACAAAAGTGTGCTGATAAATCCTTGGCTGATTAAAAAGGCTTTTTAATAATGAAAATAAAAGGCCTGATCTTTGGCCATATTTTTGAGAATTTTTCAACACAGCCCCTGTATGTTGTGTGTCTGTATGTTGTGTGTCTGTACATGCACATACATATAATATTTACAATGTTGCTCATTTCCAAACTTGTTTTAATTTGTACTTTAAAATAAGGGTGGGGGAATTAAGAGTTCTTAAGTAGCACTTGTAACTTTTTAACCAACATCATTTTTGTTTCACTTTTGTCATTTAATTCTCTATCAAATGCTTAACACTCCTTTTATTAAGTTCAACATTTTCATCATGTTTCTGCTGCTAAAATCTTTTTGTACTGTTTTATCAACTGAATATCAATTTCTTCTTTTTTAAAAACAAAATTAAGTGTATCTTCAAGATGTGGACATATTCACCCAAACACATCATTTTACCAAGAGTATCTTAACTTTTTGAAAAAGGGTAAATTGTATATAACATGTTGAATTTTCATAGAATTGGCTTAAAAAGTTTGTTTCTGTTTGGAACTTTTATTCTTTAAGATTCAAAATTTAAATCTTTTATTCACACTTAAGAAATTTAGTCTCAGAGTTCAATCTTCTGTAGATGGCAGATTCTGTTGTGGTGATTGAATAAAAAAAATCTTTTCATTTTCTAGTTCTACAGATCTAACTGTTGCAGTGAATTTGATGCTCACTGGGCATTTCACATCTATGGGCATGTGCTTAGTAAAACATCTGTTCATCAGTGGATTAACAAATTCAGATTATATGTACCAAAGTTTTCTTTAAATTCTTGCAATAATAAACATTAGAATGATTAATTTTGAGTTTCTCTAAATGACCATTTAGATTGTTAAAATAGTTTTGGTAAGCATTTTACAGAAATTAAATTATTCTCAATGTTTGTTTTTATTGGAAAATTATACATCTTCAAAAAAGTATTTTAGAAGATGTAGTTGAATATATTATTTTTATTCTTAAAAATACATTTATCTTCAAAATGTATTTTAAATAAGATTGAATATTGAAATTAAGAAAATTTTGTTTTCTTTTGATTAAAAGATAAAATAGCAATTGAATATTGCTGCCACATCTGGTGTGGTGCTTCTGCTATATATCTAGAGATTCTTGATAGAATTTGTATCTCTGCTTCACTTTTCCGCAACGTAACTACTTTGTGCCTTTTCTATAAATATTTTTCTGGTAATTGTTCTGATAAGCTTTCCTCTTTGGTACTTTGACTTCACAAATTTAAGTGCAGTACTACGTTGGCAACTAAGTCTCATCATTTTACTGTTAAAATTGCTAGATATAACTGGAAGTTCTATGCTAATAGTTTCTTCTCTCATGCTTCTTGATTGTGGAACTTTCTCCCAGGTTCTGGCTTTCCTAGCAACCACGATCTTCAAAAACTGAAATGCAATATCAATTGTCTTTTGTCTCTTTGAGTCCTGTTCTTTATTGTCCTTTCTTTGCTTAATATTTTCTTGTTTTTTTTTTTTTTCACTCTCAGTAATCTCTTGTGTCTTAGTGGCTTTGTCATCTTGCTTGGCGTGAAATGATCTAAAATGATAAAAAAATACTAATATATATCCTACAAATAGGAATTTGAAATTAGAAAATGAAGGAGCTTTTGATGTTTGATTCAAAGAGGAAACTTTTCTAAGAAATTTTATGAGATTCCATCTTATTTATCATTCTTTTGAGCAAGATAACTTTATATCAGTTTCTTAAAAATGAAGAATTTTTCATGAAATTTGCCAAATATAAAACCTATTCAGATTTCTTGAATTAACATTTTTTTTTTTTTTTTTTTTTTTAAATTATCTTAAAATCTTTCCCAAACTAATTCTTCGGGAGGCCAGACCCAGTCATAAATCCTGTAAAACTCTGCCTTAATGTTATAGCATTAAAGGAATATAAATTATATTTTATTTTTTATATTTTTATTTTCAGTTTTGCCATTTTTATCATTTGGTTAAAATAGTTATGATATATGGTTTTGAGAGATTTCTGGCATCTCTAGTTGATTGGTGTTAACAGTTGTATATTGTGGGCACATTCAGGTACTCCCAAACTGTAAGCATGTGAAAATTGTGGCTGCATTTGGGTATTTCTGGCATTAAAGGATTAAGCATTTATATAATTACTTATTGTTTAAATATATTTTGTCATTTGTAAGAAAAAAAACATTTAAGTAATAAAATAAATAAAATTCCATCACTTCTTTAGAAATTGCTTTGTTTATGTTGGGATATGAAACTGAGCAGATAAGTCTTTCAAGAATCAAGGAAAAATTCATGTTTAAAAGTAAATGGTTAGTATTTTTACTGTGGACTAATATTGAGGAAAGAGACCATCAAAACTGCAAATGGTTCCATCCTCATTGGATAACCTACATTTACAGTCTTGTTGTAGACTAAGCTCAGTTCAGTAAATATATATATTCAAATGGCATCTTCTATTTAATTAAAAGCCCAAAGTGTTTGAGGGTCCATTGATGAATCTTCTCATATAATCTTCTGTCTTCATGAATTCTGTTTTTTTATTGTCCTTTCTCCTCACTAAAGTCTTCTCATTCTCTTTCACGCTTAATAACCCTTGGTCTCTTGATGGCTGTTGTGTCTTCATTCCATTGAATGAAGATATCACAATCATGAAATATAATGTCTCTTGAAGTCAACATAGTCTTACTGAATTCTGTAGTGAGGATATAAGTGTCACTCCTGGTTAGCTCTACTGACGATTCTCAGTGTCATTATATATGCTATTTGGACAAGTATTCAGGAGAGGTGTGTTCATCTCCACAACACCCCCCTTTTTAGATGGACTTTCTTTAGTTGATACTTTTTTCAACGCGAGTCCATTTCCAATGTTTCAGTCAAGTTATGTATTCACTTACCATGGGATTATATTATAATACTAGTCTTAGGAATAGGTACTTCAAAGGTGTTGCAAAGTATGTCCACTGGTGAATTAAATTGTACTGGTTGCTTATACTGTGCCTATCAAGACCTCAATTGATTTATATGTCTTCTATGTCAAAATGATCAACCTTCGACAATGTACATCATACTACCAATGTGTTGAATAATTTTTCTTTCCTGCCAGTTTTCCTTTCTGGACTTGAAGCTTTTAAAGACTTTATTGCTGATTTTTAAATGATCTGGCAGTTTTAAATTGAATTTTTCTTTTTATTCCCTGGCAGTAATTTTTTGAAAATGGATCTAACTTTGCTAGCAAAAGTGAGCTCTGAGGGGACATTTTAAATGTGATGTCTGCATTTGGCTTAATTTGATATATGCTCAAAAATTTCTTGTACTGTTGTTTCATCAGCTTCCAAGCTTTTAGCTTTTCTTAATACCCTTTTGAAGGTGTCAACAAACTGTTCAGCTTGACCATTTGACCGTAGATGATAAATCGGCATTATCAAATGTTCAACCATGTAGATTTTGCAGAAATTTTAAAATCCACTAGAAGTAAATTGAGTTCCACTGTCAGGTAATCCAAATCTTTGCAAAAAGTTTGTGTAAGAATTTAATCATTATTGTAATAGTAGTTCATTTACACTTTAATTTTGTAAAACTGTCAACCACAATTAAATAGTATGAACCATTTAATGGTCCAGCAAAATTCATATATAGTCTTGCCCATGCTTTATCAGTTAGCAGCCATGCCTGATTTATGTGATAATTTTGCTGTTAAATTACATTTTCTAACTGTATTTTGAATATCTTTGTCCAACTAATGTAGCTTCTCATCAAGGACTTCATCCTCACTATTGAACATCATTTGTTTCTGTTTGGAACTTTGAATAAACGTATCCATTTTAGAATTAATTTTGAGATTGTCAATTGGGACTGGCAAGGCTTTTAATTTCACTTTTGGATTGCAGCAACGCAATCACCGTATCTTCAAAATCTTCTTTACATTTCAATATCAATCTAGACAAGCCATTTGTGTGTCCCAATTTTTTTGATGATAGAAATTCCATCTTGAAATCATAGTTCAATGAAATCATAGCCCAACACTGTAGTCTGTTTGCAGTATGGGTGGGGATTCCTTTCTTAGCACCGAATAGACGTAATAATGGATGATGATCAGTTTGCAGTATGAATTTTCTTCCTAATATCCTCCTGTGAAATTTCTTTACAGCAAAAATTATAGCAAGTGCTTCCTTTTCAATTTGACTGTAGCATTTTTCCATATTTGTGAAACTTCTTGAAGTGTGGGCGATTGCTTTCACCATACCATACCATTTTCAAACTTATGGCCTATTACCACTCCTTGCCATATTCACTTGCATCTGATGCTACTATTTGTCGCCGCAGGTCATAATGTGTCAGCAATAACTCTGAAGTTAGTAGATTTTTAATTCCTTCAAAAGCTTTTTGACATTCTGCCGACTAGTTCCATTTCATACCCTTCTTAAGTAAATTATTCAGAGGTACTTGAAATCTGTACATTTCTGTCACATAAATATTATAATTTGCTAATCTGAGAAATGATTGTAGGTTCACCAAATTTGACGGGGGAGGCATGTCTTTAATGCCACTTGCTCTTGTGAGATCTGGTCTTCTTTTTTTTTTGTCAATTATCTGACCCAAATGTTTAATATTATCCATAAAGAATTGACATTTGTGTTCACTGAGTTTGAAATCATAATCATGTAGTCTCTGAAATACTTGCTGAATCAGTTTTATGTGCTGTATTTTCATAGTGCTCTTAATAAGTATGTTATATAGATAAGTGATGACACCATCTAGTTCAGCCAACATCATATCCATTATTTGCTGAAAAATACCTGGGACTATTTTTTATGCCAAAGGTTAATCTTCTAAACTTGTAGAGTCTTTTATGTGTATTAATAGTCAAATATTTCTGGCATTCCTCATCCACTTCAATTTGAAGATATGCCTCAGACAGTTCAATTTTTGAAAAAAAAAATTACCACCATTTAATATATCCTCTGGATTTGGTAGAGGATATACATGTGGGAGAAGTTAGTCATTCAAACCCGTCAAAAAATCTGTGCATAAACGAATCTTATTATTGTTTTTAATATAAATCACCAGCATGGCCTATTCAGAATAATTATTTTTTCAATAACTCTGCAGTTTTCTAATCTATCAAGTTTGGTGTTAATAGACTCCAATGCAGCAAAAGGTATTTTTCTCTTAGGCTTAAAAACTGGTATCACGTTTTCTTTTAATTTAAAAAATCCCTTTGACTTTGTACATTTTCCCAAATCCTCTGAGAAAATATTTGTGAATTTATTTTTTCAAGCTACTTGTATTTCTGATGTCTCATTTTTTTCGATTTTTGTTGTATTATGCCTTAAATTTACAATTTTTTGGCACTCTTTTGAAACGGTCTGTATCATTAACTTTGAAACCTGTTCAAGTTTTGTAAGGATTCAAGAGTGTATTTCTGTATTGTTGCTTGATGTTAGACCTTTAATGAAAATTAGACATTTAAATCTGTTTGGGGATAGTTTGTCCAGTTTAAATTTCTCACACTCACAGTTGATTATAACAGTATATTTGAAAAAAAAAAAAATCTTCATCTTCATACTTAGTATGGTTCATAGACTGCCAATGTATATGTAAAAGTGAATTCTTTTCCCAAAAATTTTTTGATAATATCTACACTGTTAAATGATACATTTTCAAGAGTATTCAACAAAATGAAATTCAGATATTTTTCATGTTCAGCAGGTCACTATTTTCATAATAGAAGTCTTACCTTCTTTTCATCCAACCATCCTTAACATTCTTCTCTGAAAATGGCCTTGTACCTTCTGAAGTACAATAGGAATATGTTTTCTTCTGGAATGTAATTAAATTCACTAAATGATTCAGTGACTGAGTCCACTGAAAATGAAATTGACACATCGCCTGTTCCTTGCTTTTCCAGGATTGCCTTCAACTGTTCTCGATATTCAATCTACTCCCACTGCATTTGTTGTAATGTCTTCTGGAATTCTTGCTGTTACTGAATAATTATCTTCAATTCTTCTATAGTGTATTATTTTTGTACAAGTAACCATTAACTAGAAAGCTTTTTTTTTTTTTTGTGAATTTAAATCCTTGTCACCACTGTTATGTCTTTATTCCATTGAATGAAGATAATACAATCATGAAACATGATGCCACTTGAAGTCAATGTCATCTTAACTGAATTCTGTATTAAGGATATAAGGCTAGCTCTGCTGATGATTGTCAGCATCAGTACATATGCTGTTTGAATGAGTTCAAGTCATATTCTGGAGAGGTGTGTTCATCTCCACAACAGTGGCATTATTGCCTTGCTTGAGTGAAATGATTTAAAAAAAGGAAAAAAGAAAAACTTATTTTTACCAATGCATTTCTTCCCCCTGGCAAACTTTATCAAGTTAAATGTGGAGATTTTATTTTTATTCACCAGTACTTCAAATTAGGATCATTAATATGATCTTGATTTGAAGTTGTTATCTAAATCACACTAATGTGATATAGATAACGAGCAAGAACATTTAATTTTTCTCTAACAGAAAACACTAAGATCTTTTTTAAACTGCTGAACTGAGCAAATTTGATGAATGGAATAGCATGCTCATCAGTAATTGAGAACAATCTTAATTTTCACCAAATTTCTAGAAAAAGTAAGCCTGTGCCATCATTGACATAATCCAACAAATCTTAGAAAAAGGGCTAGTTCTGGGATTATGGTATTTAGCAGGTTTATCTTACAAGCCATTAACAATGTGCTCAATCCTCATAGAGAGTTCAAAGAATATAAATGTGTATGAGAGAGTCCAATTAATATACAAAAACAGATATTCCTGTTAGTACAGTACTATGGTTTTACAAGCTACTGAGAATCAGTTTGTTCAAGTTCTTTAGAAATATAGCCAGAACTATCACTACTATTCTTGAGGTACCAACCATAAAAAGTTTACCCAAAATTCAAGATGTTATGATTTTAGATAGTGATTAAACTTAATGGTCATAGGAGTAGGAAGATTGTGTTTAATCAACATTTCAAATCCTGGTCTTAGACACCAACCACCCCTAGCATCAGGGATGTGTATACAATGATCAAACCCACCAAGCTGTCAGTGAGGTGAGATTTTCAGCTCATTTTGTACACATGAATTAAAAATGATTAATTTAAAAAAGGGGGGGGTGAAATTATTAAGGATGAATATGTTTTCATTATTTTAAGCTATTGTTCCCTTGACAATGTTTCAGCCAAATACCCTCTGGTCATCATCAGGTGTCCAGTGTTTAGCTTATATGGGATAACTTGATTGTTATTTTCTCCCTGTAATGCCAGTTATTGTTCATTCTTGCTGAATTAGTGTTTCACTACCTGATCCAGAGATTGAACTCACAACCACTGACACTAACACACATTTAAACAACAACTATATCCACTATACCATCAACATAAATGACACAATAATAAATGAATATCTATATCAGCCAAACAGTGGATGCCTGATGATGACGTGGGGGCACTTGGTTGAAATATTTTTTGATAATAAAATCTATAATAAATAAAGATAAGAAAAATAGTTAAAGTATATTGACAATTACTTAAAATGAAATACAAAATTATTAAAATGTACTGTATTTTCACTATATAATTATTCTTACAATTCAAAATAGGGTCAGCTTTAAATAAAACACAAAGGATTGATAAATAATCAACCCTTCCTCAAAATATCTCTGGATAAGATAAAGAATGGGAGAATTAAGATACTCTTGATAATATGATGAATTGGGACGAATATGCTAACTTCTTTAAGATTCATTTATACAGTTAATTTGACATTTATATTCACCTTAAATTGTTCAAGGAATATTTAGGAAAAAAACTTAATAAATATTCAAATGATGTTTCATCCATACATAGAGAACATTTTTTTCTTTTTTTTTTTTAAATATTTTAACACAAGTTTGATCTATGTATAACTTGGGGGTTATTAGGGAACAGGTGTATGAAACAGACATTTGTCTGATACAAGTACCCTGACTGCTAGTAACTCTGACATTTTTGGGTCATTCTTAAAAATTTCTAAAGTAAACTTCTTTTTAAGTTTTATGAAAATCCCACCAAAATTGAACCCTGCCATCAACCACCACACAAGAGGAATAAATTGTTTATGTATCTAGAAAAAAAATCATAAACAATCTACATTGGCATATATATTTACACACAAATGGTATAACTGCTACTTTTTAAACCTGTTTTTCTTACATAATCTAGCCTTACTCATGCCTACCCACTTCACTATTAAAAGCACCACCAGCTGAAATCTGTGAGATATTACTTCATTCCAGAAATATTTATCAACTAATTCTCCCAAATGACAGAGGACATTTGATACATTTCAACTCATAAATGACTGGAGGTCAGTTTGTGACATCACGTTAAACACTTTTTTTTATTTAACAAGTAGAAAAACAGAAGCAATGTTTTTGAATCCTGAAAAATCAAAATTCCTCACCTTGTCTCTGTGTATCTGTGATTTTTTAAAAATATATATATATATATTACTCAAACTTTTTTTTTTTTTGTGGATGCCTGGGGGGTAACTGTCGTTAAATCTAATGTGCATTAGACCTCTTGGCCATGCAATGCGTTGATGATCAAGCAAAGTTGAATAGTGCCTTATAAACAAAAATCTCCCCCTGACTCTCAAAATATACATATCTCCTCAGTTTTGTATCTTAATGTAAACAAAACAATTTCTTAAGTGATGGATTTTTTTCTATTTATTAATCAGAGATTTTATTACTTAAACAGTTTTTTAATTTTTTTATTTTATTTTACTGAATACCTGTATCTGAGTATTGGATCTAATGAGATATATAATTTTTGTAAGAATCTGTTGAATCTTTTTAAAAAGTATATCCAGAATATGAATCTAGGAGAATAATCATTTGAAAGTTGAAGAAAAATTATTTTTAGTATTGCAAAATACTGGGAAATACTGATTAGTATAAACTTCACTTCTGTTGATACCTTTAGTCTCACCCTAACAAATACACTATTTAATGTTTTTCACTGAAATATCAGATTATTTTGGGGTAGTGTTTCTTTTAAATCTTACCCCTATTCTAATCAACCAAATTATTTCAGAATTTGTCTTCATTTAGAGACTAGACCCTAAATTATATATCTCTGAAAGAAGTGTTCTTGCACTCCCAAGATTGTATTTTGCTATCAGCAGTTTTGCTTTTAGCTGGAGGAATTGCCAGTTTTAGCAGACGCACATCCAATTAAGATAATTTATTTTGTAAATCTTTTGACCTGTTGATGTGAGGGTTAGTTCAAATGCTATCATTTTTTCTGCTAATTCTTGATGACAAAATAGCTTTTCTTTCCCCTTAAGAAAAAGTACATGGTTTGACCTACATTTGCAGTGTATCTTTATCAGTATTATTTTCAATAACCACCATTGCAACTCTCTAAACTCTAGATATTATACCCAATATTATCTTTTCTTTTTGAGTTAGGAACTGTTAATAATCTTCCTGTTTTGTAGAAGAGGAATGAAAAATATCTCTCTAGATTATTCTTTTTTTTATATCTGTATTTCTTCCTTTTTAACTTTCATTATTTCAAATATGCTTTATTTCAAACCCTGTAACTCTCTTCAGGTCTTTGAGGGCACTTTTGTACCAAATACAAGTGATTTTTGAATTTTTATATGACTTTATTAAACGTGCCAATTTAGATAACAAGTACCGAGAAATATTGAAAAATAATAAGCATGCTAAACCAAATAAGCATTGGGTGGTGGTAAGGATTGGAGGAAATAATTTAATCAGGCTTGCACTCAAGGGTAGTAATTTAATTCTTTTTTCAGTTTAAAATCTCTCAACAGTTTTTATTGTATAGAAGCTTTTTACAAATAGATGAAAGAAATACAAATTAAAAATTAATACTTTAAGAAATTTGGATACAATTTTATATTTATTTTATTTTAAAAAAAAAACAAAACTCTGTAAACAAACAAAATGATGTTTTATGGTATGAGGTACAGAGGAGCAAAGAAAAATATCTATGTGTTAAATATGAAAGCCTCCTACAGGCTGATAATTGCAGCGTATTTAATAAAGTACAGTCTTGGTAAGACAGGTCCACAAGGATAAAGATGAAAGTTCAAACTTTCATGGATGTTTGTTTATTTTTTATCCTTCTATTTTCTATTAAAAATCAGTTTGAGGATTTTGATAAAAATCAGCAGAAATAGGATGAAAGTAAAAAATAATGAATTAATGCTTGATCCAAGAAATTCAAGTACTATTATGAGTTTTTTTCTGTGCAATTGTCAAAGGTTTTCCTAAATCCTTGACTTTATTCACACAAGACTGTTGTTTTGAAGCAAAACTGCAAATTTTTTTTTTTTTTTTACCTGCCATAGTTTGTTATTGAGTTTGTTTAGCTATGTTGAATTCATTTCTTGAAATCAGGTCTTAATGACATCAAAACTGCTTGACTGTCAGTTTCACCAAAAAAGAAAATAAATTGATAGTTTTATATACTTAAAATACTTTGAAAATTTGGAAACTATTGCAGTGAAGATTTCATTAATTTTTTTTTATAACCTTTTTCAAATATCAAATACATTCGAGGGTAATGTAAGGAACATTATTGATTCTTTCTCCTATAAAAATATAAAATGTAAAGTCTGACAGGTTATCTTACAAATTTATTTTTCTTCCACAAGGTATAGTATAATAATCCCATTCTGCCAGCAAAGCTTGCATTAATTTCTGACCAGAGAATCCTTTTATTCCTGATTTTTTTTTTTTTTTTTTTTTTTTTTTTTTATCTTTTTCTCTCTTCTAATGTGCAGTTTTTGTGCACTATACAGAGCAAGCGTTCAAACAAATTTTAGATAATTAAATAAGTCTTGCTAATTTTTATCAGTCACTTTTTATGTAAATATTTAGTTTTTTGATACAGAAAAGAGAACATCAGGAATTAGGGATAACTTCAGTGGCCATCCATAAGAAAAATGGAATTTGAATTTAACTGCAATTGATATTAAAAATAAAACTGCATATTGTTCCACTTCCTCCCCCACCAACCTCTACCAACAGAATTTGTTGTTTGACAATATAAGAGAAAAGTACTGAAAAATATTCAGCCAGTTCTAAAAAATTGACCAAATAGTCAAACCTTAAAATTCTTCATTCATTTTTAAATTCTTTCTTGGTCTGGAAGAGAACTTTGAAGCATCTCCATGTATATCTGAACAATAATCATTCAAATGAATGAAAACTTTGATTTCTATCCGTGATATCATCGATTACATACAAACAGCTCATCTGTGTTTGTATGGTGCGTAATATATTCATGAACACGAGAACAACGGAGTCGTGTCCTATTTACACAAAAACTTAAGTCGGTTACTTGCTGACTCGGCTTTTGACTATGACCTTGTAAAGTAAATCAATTTTTTTATTTTTTTATTCCCCCCCCCCCAAAAAAAAACAACAAAAAACGAGAAGACCGCAAAGAAGCCATTGATAAAGTTTGTTTGGAGGGGCTTCCCCATTGCACATATAACAATCTTTGTGTTAGTAAATTTGTATTTTTTTAAACATTTTGTTTTGATTTTTCTTTCTATCCGTCACTTTTATTTTCTTTTTTGTATTAAAATACAATCTGTTACTTATTATAATGAATGTCTGTTTCCATTGTCTATGTGCGTGTGTCTGTGTAGAGCGCCTTTCACCTTGGTTGCAGGGTGAACAGCAGATAATACCTTATAACAACAATATTTTACTCTCTTTCTTTTCTATTGGCTAATAATGGTGACCTTAACAAGTAGCAACAAGAGTTGGGAGGTGAGGGTTAGCATTTGAAATGGGGGGAAGAATGTTGTGCTGGAGTCTGTTGGTGTGTTGACATGTAATGATAAACCTAATGCCTTTTTATGTAGGTCACCCTGTTGGGACAGTCCATTGGCAGTCAGCACTCCACTGGACTTTAAGTAAGGACAAGGAGAAGGTGGCGGTTTGTCTTTAAGAAGATAGGTCAGCCTCAGTCAGTGTTTAACAGTATGTTCGACTTGACTGGATTTTCGTAGTAAACCTGGAGACTATATCGGTGTTATCTCAAAAATCAACTTCCTGTTTGGAAATAATGACAAGAAGCAGAGAAGAGGAAAGAAAAAAGTTTTATTCGCAATACAATCATCTATTTACTTTTATCCACAGGCGATTTTACTAAGTAAAAATGAAAAAAAGAAAAGCATAACCGCTTATCTCGTAATTAAAACAAATATATTTTCCGCCAAACCTTTCTCTTCAGTGATTTTATAACCCCTTCTTTTCAACCCATACCAAATGGATATTTGCTACATAAAAAAAAATTACATACCATAGATGATTATTATAGCCTTCCTCAACGAAGCAGAGATTTAAACTTTGTTTCCTTGGATTTTCTCTTCTACCTGTCTTCCTCTTTCCCCCTCTCTACTTTGTAGAATGGGAACGACATTCCTTCAGTGGTATATCCACTTTGGTTGTTCAGGTTAGTAACTACACAATAAACTTTTTCTTTCTCTGCCCACTCGGCTGTAATACGGGTGCCACACGGTGCATGAATTTTTTAATTTATTTTATGCATGTTTCGACAGTTCACTTAAAATCGCGCTCGGCTAGTTGAATGATGATTAATTGATATTTCTGGTTAACAAAAAAGAAAGTAAAAAAAACCTTTCATTTTTTTATTTATTTTCTTACTTAATATTTCTTGTCTGTAACAATACTTGGTCTTCAAGGTGTTTAATAATTGTATGGTATCCAATACCTGTTGAATGAGTGAAACTTTAAAGATCGATAAATGATGTAAGTAAAAAACGAAAGAGAATGTTGAAAAATTGCCAGGTGTCTCTTGCATTAATAATTTTATAGCGTACTACGTTTGAGTTTTGTTTTATTTTATTTTTTTTTATCAAGAAGACTCATTAGGTTCCTTTAATTTTAACATTTTATTTTTGTCTTTTTTTTTGTTTTGTAAAAGTGTTTTTTCCTGATTATATTTTTAAGTCAGATGACAGGGACACTGTTTTTATATTTTTATATATAATATATATTCTATATTAATTTATATATATAAATATGGTGCTTCCGAAAGATTTGTCACCTACATAATATGATTTTCTCTTTAAGAGGGCTGAAACGAAATCCTACAATTCGGGAGAGAAGTGAGGGGTGACAATACTTTCGGACCACCTCATAAATTTTAAAATTATTTGGATTTTTTAAAAAAATATTTAAAAAATGTATCTTTACCTATATTTTTTAGATAAATAGAAATGTATGACATGCATTTTGGAAAATCTGTCAAGCATTTGGTTTTTGGGTATCCGTTTATTTTCTCAGAGTGGCTTAACTTCTTAAGTTAATAATCTTGTCATTCAGTGAAGATCGAACTCACTAATCATTCAACCAGACTGATTCGCTGAACGCTTGCCTCGTGCCAAGACCTCCTTTTTTTGGAGTGACTGTTGCTTGAAATATTGGCTTAAAATTTTCACCACCTCATGTCTCTTTATTTTTGCCATTAGTTCAAAAACTAACCAACTCAAATTTTTGCTGTAGCTTGAAAGAAAGAAAATATATAAAAAAAAGCATCTTTTGTCGGTTCACCGCAATTGTTTCTTATTTATCATAAAAAATGTTCGTAAAAGTAAACTAGTTGAGTATTTTGCAAGCTGTCAGTGTCAGCAGAACTGAGAAGTATGATAAATTATAAACATATTCTGACACTTTTTCTTTTTAATAATTTTATTTGCCCTCCTTCCCCACCCCAATCTCTACTTTGTCCTATGATGATGATGCCAACCAACACCACCTCCTCAGCTGATGTTCTCTTTTAAAAATGAACTGGAAGCACTGGCTATCAGATTGTGACAAAGGTCACCAGGTCTTTTCTCTTCCCTCATCCCTCATTTTCACTCTCCCTCCAAATAGGAATACGTCTTCCTTTCCATTCATGTTGCCCTTACTCACCATTTTATAAAAATACAATTTCTATTTTTAGGATCAGTTGTTGGCAAATTTGTTTTAAAAACACAAATTTGTATTAGTAACTTCAATTAATTAGTGCTTGTTTTGGTGATTTTGTATTTTTTTAAAAAAATTGTAGTGTGGTAGGATTTTTAACTTTTTTTTTTTTTTTTTTTTTTTCTTTTCCCAGCATTTTAGCCCATGTGTGGTTAAAAATGGTTACCTAAAAGTTTAATTCTTCATGTAATCTTAGTGTTTTGTTGTTTTTTTTTTTTTTTTTTTTTTTTACTGCATTTCCTGTCATAAGATGCAGCAAAAGATGAAAAAAATTTCAAATTGTCCTGTTTTATGCCTCAATGTCTAGGTTTTGGTAAGCCTTAAACACCTGTTATGTGCAGGAGTGGGGTGGTTACTGCTTTTTCCACTCTCTTTTGTCTTCTAATTGTTTCTCTCTAAAGTCTTGTTTTGATCTATAGGTTCTCTGATCATCATCATCATATGACATGTTTGTACTTGGTAGGTTGTTATCTTGTTAATATAAAATCTCTTTGCAAAACAGAAGGGCAACTGACAAATATCAAAATAGATGTATGTCTATTTCTAAGAAACCTTTATATTTTTGACAAGTGACAAGCATTTAATGTCACATTAACTGTTTGTCTGGAGCACATTACTCAGGGTTAGCAAAGAAAATAGTTCATGAAACTATTTGCTTCTTATTGTGTTTTAGATAAGAAACTATTAATGTAACAAATAAAAAGGAAGTAAAAAGTAGTCAGATTAATGAGATAGTAATGATGATTGGCTTTGTGCCGTATTAAGATAATCTTCTAATAAGGTTTTACCTCTTTTCAAAATCAATGTTCAAGATCTGGGGCCTGAGCATTGACACTGGTAAAAAATATGCAACTACTACACCATGCAAACTACAAGGTTAAGTTTAGTTTGGCAAAAGGCCATGGTAGTGGAGCACTCAGTAAAGATTGAATTCACTAGTAAACTACTTCACAAAATGAGCTTACTTGCTGCTATGCTATGGTAGTTCATTATCCTAACACCTGAAAAGTGCTGACATGGTCAAATTATTTTCTTCAATCTTGCAGCACTCATGGCATGGTGCTTATTTGGTATGGTACACTTATTTTAAAAATAACCCCCTCCCTACACTCACAGCACAGGTTTCTTCCAAGAACCTAAGATTCCTCACTTAGAAGTTGAACAATTTCCACTGGAATGACTGTTCCAGATGGCATTTGTATTTGGTACAAAAGAATAACTTAAGAGAATGCTTATAGATATAAGATTTACAACAAGAATTTGCAATTTCACCCCCCCCCCTTATAAAATTCTTGCAGTTGTTTCAGGTGCATACACCATGAAGCTTAGTATCCCAAATTATAAAAATTAAAAAGAAATAAAATTCTTGAATTTTATAAACATTTTTTATTTCACGAAAACTGTTATTGGTCACCAACATTTAAAAGTGTAATCTGTATATTTAATTGTTATCCCAAGTGTTCTACAAGACAGGGTTTTACAAGTACATGACTGACCTTCTGCCTTGAATATCTTTTGCTAAGTTTTAAGATGAGTTTTTCTTTCAGGTAAATGTGTATTGAACATTACTAACCTGCTATACTTGATAGAACCTCAAAATACTTGCTTTTCACTTCACTGCTCTGAGTCATACCATCAAGTGCTTGTCCTTAGATAACAACTCCACTTTTAAACATGTGCTGGTCTTCATGCAACTATTTCTCCTTTTTCTCTTCTGTCTACCAAAGCTGTTAAGACTCGCTTGGCAAGTTAATGGGCATAAAGGGTAATGAAAAGTTCTCATTCTAACTAAGAAGGCCTTTCCAAAATTTTATGTTTGGCTATATTTTGAAAAGTAGGTTGGGCTGAGAACTTTTCAATACCCATGCATATATATTTATTATGACTTGTTAAACAAACCTGTAACCAAACTCTTGGCTTTTCCACAAAAAAAAAAAAAAAAAAAATTAATTTTTAAATTATTACTTCTTTTTTTTTTTTTTTTTTTTTTTTTTGTAATGCAAAAATAAACAATGTCAACCATATTAAAACATTTGCAGAACTGTTTTATTTCCTTTGTGGTTTGGCATTTCTAAGAATTCACAACTAATTTTGTTTTAAGAGTTTCTCATGGACTTTTCAAATACCAACTTTTGTTTTTTGAGTTTTTTATTTTCGCAAATAAGTTAATATTTTCCAACAGTAGGTCTCAGCTTTTATAGTTGAAAGCTTTTGGCAATTCCTCAGTAAGGTCCCCAATGTTGTATCAGTAGACTGGATCAATGACAGATAATTTTCTTCAGGTTTCTTTGTACTCCCTTTATTTTAGAAAGGATTTAGTAGGCATCATTTCTGGTTTGGACAGAAAATCCTTATAAAATAGCTAAAAATGAAACTTTTTGATATTTGAAGATTGAACCATAGAGCTTATAATTAATTACTAGTCTGATGATATGGCAAGTTAACATTTATTTGAACCTAGAAAGGCAGTTTGTTGTTGTTTAGTATATGGAAGATTTTTTATAAGCTTTTTTTGTTATTGTGCAAAAAGCTTTTAAATGGTAATCTGAGAAAACCTATGCTAATATCAGGTGGTACTGGAAAGTTCCCAAATTGTACGTACAATGTTGGTATTGTTTAAATGAAATGCATGTTCAGCTAATTTCCATTAGTATCCGGACTACTAAGTTATTCTATCAACAGGCTTAATACAGTGCTACTATAGTATGTGGTCTACCACAGTATCAAAAACTATAGCATGCAGTCTACCTCATTTACTACTATAGTATATGGTCTACTTGTCTTGTAAAAATGCGACTGCTGTTTCCTTGGTCAACATGACATGTCTATAAAAATCTTTCAGAACAATTTAATCTGAAAGAGGTTATCCAGCTAATGTTAAGTTTCAAACCCAGGGGGATTCTGATGTAGGAGCTCCATTTCCTTCTTTTTACGTGGACAGGACACAGGTGAGGTGATGGTAGAATTCATTGTGGTAGACCACAGGTAGACAGCACAAGTGGTGAGGTGAGTTCACGGTATAATTCATAACACAGTAGACCGCATACTATAGCAGTAAATGAGGTAGACTGCATACTATGTTAGCACCCTTTATATTATCTACTTTTGTTCAAGAAGATAACAATATTTTGAAGCTCTGCAATCTTTACAATGACTGACAAATTTGAGCAGTTTAATGTGCCTGTATTACATTTTGTATGAAGCTTGGCAAGTTTGCTATCAAGACCCTTGAAATGATGCATTTGCAATTTTATATATATATATATATATATATATATATATATATATATATATATATATATATATAACACAACACAGGTTACAAACCTGTGTTTCAAGTTGTTGATGACAAGGTGATATTTATAAGAGTTATTAGAATCATTTTGATGAACATTAAAGATAACCAAGCAAAATTCCAAATGCCAGTAAATATTGCAAAAAATTTGCTAATTTATCTGAGAATCATCATTGAACAGTGCATCATTTCTCTCATGTGAAATATATTATTTACTAGAGTAATTGTTAATATTTTCTTTTTATCATGTCTAGGAACTTGCTGATGCCACCATTTTATGTTCGTGTGTGTGTAATGAGAAAATAAATTTTTGTGATTTGTATTCATTCTAATGAACAGAACAATTTTGTGTTGGTCAAGTTTCCTTGCCTTTAACAAATATATATAGCCTTGCTCTGTTAGTAATGATTATATTACTTCATGACCACTGACAATCCCTTCTTCTCATTCAGTGAACAATAAAGTGAATACTGAATCTTGTCTGAACAAAATTTTAAATTAATGAATTTTGTACTTTTATTTTTTACCAATTTAGCTTCAAAATGATAATATTACAATGATGATTCATTCACTAACAACCTTTACAATGAGTAGGGTGTCATAATTTTTGCTGTGAAGGGTTGGGGGTGGGCAAATGTACCTTTTCTGTTATGCCTCTGATGTTAATATTTTACAGAATTTTTTTTTTTTTTTTTTTTTTTTTTTTTTTTTAACAAAAAAAAAAAAAAATTCTGGGTGCCAAATGAACATTTCCCTCAACCTGTTTGTGATTTTTTTTCCAAATCCCCAATCTGAGAACTTAGTAGAACCCCTTACCTATTAATTTTTACTTTTTTTTTAATGGGCAATTATTTATATTCTATCAATGACAAGTTTCTATGGAAATATCTTTGATTTTATTAGTTGCATTTTATTTAAAGACATTTATTTTTAATCCATAAACAGTTTTTCCAGCCACCCCTATTTACGACCACCCATTTATTAGATTTTTTTCATCCTCTCCCATTTATTACAAACCCACCTTTTGATTTGGCACCCAAAAGTACTAAATGATAAACATTTTCAATTCATCATTTAGATTTGTTAATATCTATATCCATGCTGAATGGATTAAAATTTTTCTACTTCTTCTGCCTTTTATATTTGTTGTCATTATGAAGTCATGAAAAAGTTTTAATAATTATGTCATAATTTTCATCATGGATTGCATAAACATTTGGTTTCTATACATATTCAATAGTTGAATAAATTTACATAACAATATTAGCAAGTTGGGATATTTGTAAGATTTTTCTGACATTTGCTCTTATAAGTTAATATTTTACTTGCATAAAATACATTAATTTTATTTAAGTATTTACAGGATTGTAAGCTTCAAATCTTATTTTAAAAATACTTGTTTGGCTTTTTTCACATAAATTATAATTAATGTTAAAAGATGTTCTCTCATGTTTTTATATCTCTTGTCAACTTATATATTACATCTGTTCTCATCCTTAGTAAATTTCATGCCACCATTTTAGTCTGGGTTTTCTCTGGATTTTTTTGAACTGCATTTCTTACTGGAGTGTCTTAAGAAAAATGATTTGGACTAATGTTTTTGTATTAATTGTTGCAACATTTAGCTATTGTATCCTCTAACTTTCAGGTGTCTGTTGATTTGGGTATCTTTCAGGGAATTTTGAACTGACACTTTATTTAATTTAGAAACATTGTTTTTGTTCTACTGTTCATGGAATGTCTTGTTCTTATTAGTACTGAAGTTATTGCTTATCGTGTTTCCACTAAATCTAAGTTGGCACTACCCAACCCAGGTGGAGTATTGAACTCACAATTACTGTCACTAAATTTATGAACCAATTCTGCCATTGTTCTGTGGGGCAATCCTAAACTTAAAACTTGAAGCCTTAAACCTAAAACTTAAAATTCAATTACAATTTTGGTTTAAAGTTCATGTTAGAAGTCTTCATTACTGTTTGTAGAAGTCTTGACAATTTTGGTTTACCAAGAAGTCTTCATTACAATTTTGGTTTTAGTTCATGAAGTAGAAGTCTTCATTACAATTTTGGTTTTAGTTCATGAAGTAGAAGTCTTCATTACAATTTTGGTTTTAGTTCATGAAGTAGAAGTCTTCATTACAATTTTGGTTTTAGTTCATAGTAGAAGTCTTCATTACAATTTTGGTTTTAGTTCATGAAGTAGAAGTCTTCATTACAATTTGGTTTTAGTTCATGAAGTAGAAGTCTTCATTACAATTTTGGTTTTAGTTCATGAAGTAGAAGTCTTCATTACAATTTTGGTTTTAGTTCATGAAGTAGAAGTCTTCATTACAATTTTGGTTTTAGTTCATGAAGTAGAAGTCTTCATTACAATTTTGGTTTTAGTTTGAAGTAGAAGTCTTCATTACAATTTTGGTTTTAGTTCATGAAGTAGAAGTCTTCATTACAATTTTGGTTTTAGTTCATGAAGTAGAAGTCTTCATTACAATTTTGGTTTTTAGTTCAATTTTGAAGTAGAAGTCTTCATTACAATTTTGGTTTTAGTTCATGAAGTAGAAGTCTTCATTACAATTTTGGTTTTAGTTCATGAAGTAGAAGTCTTCATTACAATTTTGGTTTTAGTTCATGAAGTAGAAGTCTTCATTACAATTTTGGTTTTAGTTCATGAAGTCTTCATTTACAATTTTGGTTTTAGTTCATGAAGTAGAAGTCTTCATTACAATTTTGGTTTTAGTTCATGAAGTAGAAGTCTTCATTACAATTTTGGTTTTAGTTCATGAAGTAGAAGTAAACTTTGAACGAAATTTGCTTTCCAACCAACTTGATAAAATATATTTATAAATGATCAGCTTTTGAAATATGTGATGGAAGTTTAAATTTTGTTAGAAGAAGCTGCTTTTTCTTTTTCTTTTTTTTCTTGCATCACAGAAGTTATTAAAATTACACTTGTGATAGATATCAGGGATTAAAATAAGACTAGTCAAAAATTAATAATGAGAAACTATTTGTTTGTCTTTAACGACTCAGATTAAATTGTTTCTTCTGGACTTTTTTCCCCACTCCAATGAAAATTCTATCTTATTGACTTAAAAAAAAAAAAAAGTGTTCTTTGACAAGTGTTACTTTGACATATTGAGTCCAAACTTGTCTTGCAAAGAAAAAAAACAACTCTTTTAATTAATAAAGGCTGAATTCAATGGTTACATCAAAATTTTCTCTTGAATTAACAAAAATCACAATGGCTGCTATCTTGATATTGTAAACAAATAGAAATCTATTAAAAATAAAAATAATTATTCCATCAAGACAATTTTATGGAAAATAGTTACTGTAATCTTTACTTATTTCTACTACACTCCCAAAAATGCTTTTTTAAAAATTTTATTTTATTTATTATTATTATTAAATTTAAAAAAAAAAAAATGTATTTTTATAATCTTAATGACTTTCCTCAGTCAGACCTGATGGACAGTGTCACAAATTCATAATGACAGCTCTAGACTGAAT
This sequence comes from Acanthosepion pharaonis, assembly GCA_903632075.3. Taxonomy (NCBI): domain Eukaryota; kingdom Metazoa; phylum Mollusca; class Cephalopoda; order Sepiida; family Sepiidae; genus Acanthosepion; species Acanthosepion pharaonis. The sequence continues at coordinate 305,961 of CAHIKZ030001079.1, forward strand.
TGCTTCCATTTGTAAATAATGTGGCCCATAATAAAATTCAATATTTTTGTAAACTAATATTTTTTTCTTTTATTATTAAATTGAACAATCATTACTTGTAAAAAAAGTTAATACTGGAAAACATTTTGTCACATGAAATTGGTTTTTAAAGGATGTGAGCAAAATGATCTTTAAAGAAATAAAATTTTCACTGAAAAATTTAGAAAGTAAACCATTTTATTTTCAAAATAAGAAAAATAATCTTATAGCTTATATATAAGTGAATTATTAGAGTAATCAGAAAGAGAATTTTGCATAGAAGATATGTGCAAAATATTTCAGCTGAAAAGTATAAATGATTATGTGTCTCCATACCTGTATTAATACTAATACCCCATCAACGGCTGTGAATTATTTTAAAAAATATTTTAAGTATAGTTCTTGAGTATATTTTCCCAATATCTTTGTACATTTACTTAGTAAAAGACATTAAGTTTTTAAAAAGAATATCCTAGGCTTGTACACCTTTTGAAAGAATAAATACTTTTAAAATTATTGCATTATTAAAGTGACATTACAGGAAATTACAAAAAAATCTCTAAAAAACAAAACTCAAAAGAATTTTTATTATAATATATCAGATTTTTGTCCATTCTTTCAACTTTTGTTTATTTTTTCAATTAATCAGAAAAAAATGACCATTAAAATTAAGTTTTATACATATTTCATTTTTTTTTTTTTTTTTTTAATACTTGGGTGTCCAATTTATCTTAAATTGGAGATACTGACTAATCAACCTTATAGTTTCATGAGAATTTAATAGACACATATCATTTTGGCTTACTTGATTTCAAAGGGAAAAAAATTGTTTTTCTGATCACTTCTGAATTTGTAGTTTTTGTTTGGCATTCCAAACTATCCAGAAATCTTTACATTATGCTGAGCATATATTCACAAATTAGTTAAATTTCTTCTATTGATGATTGGGGGGTTAAAATAAGTGTCAACCCATAGAGATAATTTTGCATAAACAAAGAGTTTTCTTTTATAGTTGAAAAATGGAATTCCAAATAATTAACTCTGAAAATTGTTTTATGGAATCAAACCAGGTCATGAGCAAATACTGTCATTTATCCAATGACAAAAAATTAACTTATTATGGCTAATAAATTGTAAAGTGATATCTCTTGTTCTCCCATAACAGTGTAGATATAAAAATCAATACAGAAGAGTGTTGATGTCCACACTTTTTATATTGTCTACTTCTGTTTTGTCCTTGATGTTGCCCCCCTGCCAATATTGCAAATTTTACACACGCGCACAATTAAATTTAGATTTGAGAATTCTGCTAAAATTAATCTTGTAAATTTGACATTGAGGCTATTTGATATCTTATTAAACAATAGTATTACATATAAGAGCTGTTATTATAAAGCATTTTGGTTTATTTCCTAAATACAATTTCCATTTATCTATTTGTACAGGCATTTAAATTTAATAGCATACAAAGAAAAAAAAAATTGACGTGTAGGTCACAATATTTTTCTTTGATTCCTTTACAAATAATTCTATTTGTAAGTTATATATTTATCATTTTGACATAGGATTATATATTTTATTGAAAACTGAATTTTATATTTCCTTTTAGAATATTTTTAAATTGTATTCTAATATTGAGATCATAAAGTACACTGCAAGGATTTTTGATGTTCTTATTTAAGCATTGTTTATTGTATTAGTTTTTCTATAGTGTTTGAATTTCTGGGTTCATCCTCACAAACTGATAAGTTTTCACTGATTACATAAACATATCTAAATCTTATTTTTCTAAAAGGATTGGAGAAAGTGCTAATTAATAAAATGGAATATTATAGAAACAGAAAATACATACATATCTATACAAATGTCTAAAATATATTTATAAGCTTATACAATTTGGAAGAAGTCAGCATATTATGAAACCAGTACTTAAAAGTGAAAAAAAAAAAAAATGAACATGTCTTCTGGGCATTTGCAAAAAGTAATAAATGTTAAAAACATTTCTAGTTAAGTATATAAAACAATTTGGAAAACTCTTGATGTATTTCCCTGATCAAACAGGATCATCAGAAAAATGGATTTTATTTCAGATTTAGTTGTAATTAAATCCATTTTTCTGATGTTGCTTGATCCTTGAAATGTCAGTTTTCCAAATAGTCTTATATTTATTATTGTTAGATTCTCATCCAAATTAAAAGCAAAACATTTCTGTAAATTTTGTGTTTTTTATCATAGAATTGCCCATAGAACTATAGATTACAATTTTCTTGTTTTTTTTTTTTTAAAAAAAAAAAACAGTATATAATCCGACGTTTTTATTACTTTAAATCTTATTTTTTATGGATACTCATATTTGAGTCAAATATCCTGTTTGTTTTGTTTTTGTTTTTTTTTAAACAGATCATTTTATCTACTAGCCTGTATATTGAGAAAACTTAAAAATATGCTCTGCGACAGGATTGTAACTTTTATCTCTTTGCAAGAGGAACCACCATCTGACTTTACTTTAGACCACTTGCCTACCAAGTGCCTTACAGACCAGTTTTAAATAGAATCTTGCTTGGTTTTGTGGAACAGGCTCCTGCATAGATGCTTCCTCAAATGCTACAATCTTAACCTCTTTATGTCTAGTGTCAGTTATTATGTATCCTTCATATTCTTATCTTCTTATTTCCAATTATGTTTTTATAACAAATTTCATTCAGTGACCTTATACCTTAAATGTCTCTTGAGCCTTGTATTAGGTAAACTTCAGTTTAAAAAAAATATATATACAAATCCTTTTGGAAAAGATCTTAACTTTAAGCTTTTTGGTAAGATGTAGGTCAGAATAAGCATTTTATATGTGACTGGATACCTAAAATAGATTAAATAGTAAATCATAAGTAAAAGCAAAAAATGAGATTTTTTTTTTCCCTCCATTAGATCCCACTAAAAATATGGAAGCCTAAAGTTTTTTTTCTTCTCACTGAAAGACACAAAATACTGTATCTGATATAGGCTGTTGAATATATCGATTTCCACTGATTCTGAAAATTTTGGTCTGGTGAAGACTAATGAAGAAGGCTTCCTCCCCCACTAATGATTTGCTTTATATTACTAATTTTATCATTTTGCATACACTATTTCTTTGGAAAAAGCAACAAAAATCTGAACATGTGACCTATCTGGAACATAACTAAAAAGATATATAAAACTGATTGTTTAAGAAAAAGGTTGAAATTGGTTCCCCCAAATCAAAATGCTATCAAAATTGTCTCCCAATCTAACACTATGAGTTGAATTTATTTTGTAGCAGACTAGAAACTCAAATTAGTCGGGTTTTTTTTTTTTTTTTTTTTTTTAAACGTATGGCTGTTAGTCACTAGCAAAAGTTAACAGTGATATGAGAATAAATGCAAAGTATGCTGATCTACTGGGATTTGACTATGCAGACCAATAAGTTTTTCTCTTATAGAATTAATAATTCTACAGAGCATCAACATTCAAATGGAAATCTAAAGAATTGAAATAATTTAAATTGATTAAAATCCAAGTAGTGTGTGTGGGGGTGGTTACTGAGGAAACTTACTGTCACTTGATCATTAGTGAAATCCACTAGGTATTATGGCTAAAATTCAACAAGTAGATGATACCTTCACTTGACAGTGTGGATTGTATTAGGAATGTGTAGTGCTGAATGAATGAATGTCGACATTTAGGAAGTAAACTTAGTCATTTTTCTTTGTATTTCCCTTACCTTGGACAAACATTTTTGTGAATGACCCAATCTCTTTCAAATTTGGAGTTTTATTGTTTTAAAAATATTTTTATGAACTGCATTCCTCTGTGTCCTCCAAATAGTTTCTTTATATATGTGGGCCAAGCCCATGAGTGATTATCTGTATTTTCTCTCTCCTACTTCCCTTAAAGCATATTTGCCTATTTGCCAAATGATACAGGTGTGTCCAGAAAATAAAGGAAAAGAGCTGAATGGAATTTTATTTATTTATTTATTTAATAGCTGTTTTAATTGCATGGGTGGCTAAGTGCCAAGGTACTCTCCTAATTTTACCCTGAACTGTGTACTGGCACACCTTCATTACCCTTGCTATTAATAACCTCCACCTCACTCCTCAACACTTGTTTTGCATGTTTTACCAATAAAAGCTAGAGTGTAAAAACTTTAAATGGTTGTGCCAAAATCTTTCTCATAATCATGAGTGAATATAATGAGCCTTACTAATGTTTCTGCCATCAACATTATCTTCCTTTGCCGACCTGACTATGGTTACTATCACCACAGACCAATAAAGTGTCTCTTCTATCAACTGTTGGCAACTTTTGGATATCTGTGTTACTTGCATTAAAGTTTGTATTTAATTTAATATTTTGTGTCTATTATAGAAAATATCCAGTCTAATAATATTGTCTTAGTTTTTATACCTCCTATGGGAGAAAGGTTTGTTTAACTCCCTTGATATACACCCAAGCATCAAAATTATAACAATGTTTCTACACACTTTAACACCTATACCAAACACCTTCTGTGACTGAAAGCTAACCCCAGTATTAACCCTTCCAACAAAGACATAATATTAAATGGCATGTCGACTGTATGTTTATATATATATATATATATATATATATGTTATATATATATATATATATATATATATACGTTTCATTAAATAATATAGACAAGTGTTGTCTATTTTATGTAAATTTTTTTCGTAACATCTGATAAATTTAATAACAGTTGAAACCCAACCTAAACAAAATCAATTATGGCATCTCTACAAATATTCTTAAATGTCTATAATTGGTAACAGAAGCCATTGGTTTATACCAACGGCTTTCCATACTTCATTCTCCAATTCACTCTCGTGTGTCATGTGTGACGTCATGAGATGCGGTGCGATTTTCGCTTCTAGCATCTTTTATGTGCGTGTTTATTGTTGCTTAGAAGTCATCTATGTAAACATTGACAGACTATCATCACTGTCTTGTATGTATATTGTTTAATATGTTGTAATTGACATCTTTGATAATGGCTTATGTAAGCCGAAAGCTTAGATTATATTAAAAATATGGATCAATATTGTGAATTTCTTTCTTCGTTCAACGATAATGTTATTAAACTTATCAGATGTTACGAAAAAAATTTACATAAAATAGACAACACTTGTCTATATTATTTAATGAAATGTGTATAAATTAAAATATGCTGCCTAAATACACTATATATATATATAAAATCAAGTATGTTTTGAATTACCTATTCAATGTATAGATATTTTTCCTTCTTCATAGTTAGGAACATTCTTTGCTTTATTGCTTGGGTAAATAAAAAGATTCCCATTTTGGCCACAGTACCTTAGAGTGAAGAACGAAACAAGAAGTCACTACACTATCTTTTCCAATAATAATCATAGCAATGTGTAGATTACAGGTGTTAAAGGAAGCTGTGGAGAGCCATGATCTGTCCTGAAAAGATGTAACTTTTTTTATTTTTCTATTAAAGAAATTGTGTATCTTGATATGAAGTTGGTTTAAAATTCTTAGAAAGCATCTTTTCAACTTGGTAAAGGCTGCTATATCCATCTTAGGGTTAAATATATAATGAATTTTGTTGATATGAAAAACCTGTAAGTACATTGTATATAGCAGGAGGTTAAGTAACAAAATAAGGGTCCATATGGAACATATTGGCAAGTTGTATCTTGCTAAATTCATGCAGTAGAAAAAATGTGGTTGATTACTTTTTAAGGGATTGAGTGGAACAAGTATTGTTCTTAGTTTAGACAGACAAGTTGTGTGTGGGTATGATATTGTACAGAATCGCTTTCATTTTATCTTTGTTGCTTTTTATTACATTGTTTAGTAATCAATATAGATTAGAAAAATAAAGAAACGGCTTTCAATGTGATTTTAATTACATTCCATATCCTTGGAAGCTCATCTAACTTGAACAGCACTTTTCCAATTTGGTCACAGATTTATATGCAGGCACAATTCATATTTAGTTAGCCACATTCTCTCTTAAATGATTTTCTCTATGCCATATTATTTATTTATACTATGTAGTAATAGTAGTAGTCTAAGTTGTCTAAATTTCTTCGATGAAGTTTCTCTAGAAATTTTTGACTAGTTTCTATCCCCATGTGTCAGCTAAAAGTATTGGTTGAGTGATCTAAAAGTGACTTGACCCAAAGAGTTGTGAGTTCAATACCTGGCCACAGAAGAGGGAACAAAAAATTGGAGAATTGAGTTACCAAAGAGAATTAACTGAAACTGAGATATCCAAAGGCATATCACAGGTAATTAGAACAATCAGCCCCTGTGGGCTAAATAAATGGTTTGGTTTGAAATTCCAACAAATATCACCTAAAGAAGGCTAGAATTTACAACGGCTGAAACATCTTGAATATGGCAATAAAGATGAGGACAACAGTTTGAACAATGTAAATTGTGTAAATAGTTTCTATTTTATTGGAGAATTTGAACATTAAAATTAAATGTAGTACAGTTTCTTTTGCTATTATCATTTGTGAATCTGTGTTCTGGTTCACAATCATGGTAAAAAGGTTTTAGAATAATCACTTTATCAAAATTCCCTATAATTTTTGTGTGTGTATATATACTCATGTATCCTCATCCTCTGGCATCAATGTCTGTTTAAATTATTGGGCATTGTTTAGAAATGACAAAAATAAACATTTCTTGTTTGAAAGTTATGGTCTCCTCAATTTACTATAAAGATCTAGACTACAGGAATTGTCAAATATTTTGAAAGGTCATTTGTTGGTTAATCCAAAGGTAGAATGAGACCTCATAAAATAACAAAATTAGGTATCTCACAGAAAAAATAAGGTTTAAAATGAATTTTTAAAAATGAAAAATCTTGAAACTTTTATTTTAGTTTTAATTTCAAGCTAATAGATTAAATTTAGTATTTCCAATAAGCAAAATATTTTAAAATGACTAGAAGAAATTTTTTTGTTAAAATAACTAATTAGTTCCCCCTTTTTTTCCTTAGTTATCTTTCATTGCAATTTAATTCTCTTTATTAAAAAAAAATCTTTCAAAAATAAAATATACTTTTCTGAAACTTTGAGGAATATTAGCTGATTTAAGGTATAATTAATCTGATTTGAAACCAATATTATTTACATTAAGTTTAAAATATCATAGAAATGCATTTTTTTAAACACAGTGGTAGCTGTTTATTTTAGCTGTTGACATGTTTGTCAATTATCTAATGTTTTGTGGGGGCTTTAGCCTTAAAAAAATAATTGAATATAATGTAATGTGAATGCTTATATATATATATGTATTAGTACATGATCTAATGTTTTATTGAATTTTAGATACTTTCTGGCTTTAAATTTACTATAGTTATTGCTCTTATTTTTTGATAATTTTGTGTATGGATGATTGTATCTACAAAAATTAGCATGTTTATATACATTCTTTTAAAAATATTGGTGTTTGATAATTTGTACTAAGCTTTTCCATTTATGATTATTAAATTCATTATTCATTGAAAAAAATTTTTTTCAATAAGACAATAGTGTTCCTAATATATCTTATTTATAAAACAAAAGCTTTTCTAATTAAAGTCCTAGTTTTATTGCATATTTTATGATTCAGAGCAGATTTTCAGTAAATGGTGTTTCTGTTTGGCAAAAACAAATTGATAATTTAAATTCTGCTTTTAACTAATATGAAGAGACTGAATTTTAATTTCTTGAAATTTCATAAAACTAAGTAGGAGTAATAGATATAAAAAAAAAATAATTTAATTCATTTTGTGAATAAATCCTGAAAATGTCATTAAAATCTGACAATTATTTGATTCTTGCAAGAATTTCCAAAACAATGTGTTTTTTACAGTAAAAAAGACTAAATTTCCTATAATCTTTGGCCCTTGCTAACACAAAAAAAACAAGATTTTTAACCAAAATTTCAAAGATGCTAGAAAGGATTAAAAAAAAATTAATAAAATAATCCCCAAATACTTTGGTCTTTCTTTCTTTTTCTGTTTTCATCATGGTATGCTCATTTTCTTTCTTTCTTTTTAGTGCATTAATGGAAGTACCTAGATAAATATTTACTATCCACCAATATTTGTGCCTGTTGAAGCAATATGAAATCAAAATAAAGAAATTTCCAGAATTATTTGAGCTACCTTCCTATATTCCAAAATATCATTGTTCATGGATAGCCCTTTAATCAATTCAGCTTAAATAGTACAAAATTTGCTGTTATATTTCCATCTTAATACTATAGTGATGAATGAAAAACTGTGATATGTAAGTCAGGTCTTATTTGAATCTACTTCTGACTTTATACTGATAGTCGGAAGGTATTTAAGCCTAGAAAATTATGATCAAAAAACAAAAACATGAAGGACATTAACTTGAATAGTGATAATCCATTAATTTGGAAATAATTTTAGCAAGCATTTCAAATAAGTCTTGTGAAATGCTTTATTTATATATATATATATATATATATATATATATATATATATATATAATATAAAAATCTCAACTGATTTTCTCATTTCTGCTTTTCTGATAACTTTCTTTGGTATTTTCCATATGCTCTACTAAAAGTACCTCAAGATGCCCTTTGTATGAGTTTTATCTTTGGCAGCCTGAGAAAATCTAGCAGATATAAGTTTTGTAGCAGCAGCAGGAGAATATCTTTACAAGCAAGTTATGAAATACCTCAACAAATAGGATATAAGTTACTTTTAATTTTTATTCTTGGTTTGAGTGCAATTTACTAAATTCATCCACAACTGCTATTATATACTAGAATTGACTATAGGGTTGATGTTTCTACTGAATAATTTATGGGCCTGCTTTGAACAAGATTGTAAATAACCAATGGACAACAGAATATTTGTATCCACTTTTTTTATATTGCTTACTGGATTTTTAATTGTTTGTCTCTTAGAAAACAATGTTTATTATTTTGTTATCCATAGTCCAATGTTGTTATGATTCTCACTTTCAAAACAACTTAAATTTAATTATGTGGTAGATATCTTCATCCAGGGATGGTTTAGGATGGACCTTAACCTAAACGTAATGAATATAAAGAGCTTACATATAATGAAGAAGTCCTGGTATATTTTTAATTGAATACAAAGGAAATTGTTTTTCCTTCTCTTCATTTTTTTTCCCCTGCCTCCTATCTTCATATTTTTTTTTACTCTTAACAATTTCAAAATAGGAATTCTTTCTCATATATGTTTTTCTTTGCTTTTTATTCCATCTCCTTTTTACCCCCAAGGATTGAGAAACTTAAAGTGCAGTTCTCTTGTCAATATTGACCCCTTAATTTTTTTTTTTTTTTTTTTTTAATTTCAGCTTCATAGACTTCACCTGCCCCTTTGCATATCAACTTGGTTGCTTCAGTGCTCCTTTGCCAAATGGAACACTCCTATCTTTAAAAAAGGCAGAAAATAGATTTGATATTCTAAAATTACATAGATCACAGGGAGCAGTTTTCTAACTGCCAACACCCCCTCTCTCACTTGCTCACTATTCTCCCCAAATTTTATTTTTTTTATTTTTTAAACAAATGTTAAGATTTTGGGACACTAAATTTTTTAACTAAAGTTAACAGGCAAAATTTGTAAATTTTACATACACCACTTTTATAGTATTGATGATCGAAATGAATCCACCATCTTATATATGTAATTATATCATTTTTTTTTTTCTCATTGTCAAACATGCAAATCCTATTCAAAATGCAGCCTTGGTTTTGGATACAAAATATATATTTTATTTTCTTTATCTCCTGGTATATATAATGCAGATAAAAAAAAAAAAAGTATTAATCAATTGTAAAAAATTTAACTTATTGTCCAAATCTGTGTTATTAAGAGGGAAGATCAAAGGATTTTTTGATGCAAAAATTTTTTTGTTTTTAATCCTTTTCAGAACTTTGACAATTTTGGTTTAAAATCTTGCTTTCCATGTTGAATAGGACTATAAATTTGTACAAGAAATTTGAGCATCTCTTTTTTTGTAGTGAAAAAACACATTGATTTGGATATTCTTGCAAAAATCTAATAATTGTTGGATTTTAATGAAACTTTCAAGAATTACACAAAAATTACCAAAATTTATTTTTGAAATTTTTTTTTTTTCTCAAAGAAAATCTTGATTTTTTTTTTTTTTTTTTTTTTTTTCTTTTGTTACCTACAACTCGTTTACTCGTTTGTCTTAAAATAAAATTTTCGATAAATAATGAATATTTACGAGAATTGCTTTTTATTTTTATTTTTTTTTATTAGAATAATTGTATTAATTTATAGTAGCCAAGTGATATAGTTATTAGTTTAAAACTATTTACTAATAACTCCAATTTAATGCCCCTCAACCCCAGTATTTTAAAAAGAATTTTCACTTTTTTTTTTTGTGTTTATAAATGTGTCAAATACAGATGTCCATACATAACATCAGAAAATAAGTGAGGTACCTATTTTCAAATCTTCAAATTTATTGGTAATTTTCTAACATTTCCTCAAGTGTCTTCATAAAGTACCTAAAATTCAATAAAATATTGCCGAAAATATTTTATCTTTTTAAGATTACTGGATAGTTAAAAAAGCAAAAAAAAAAGTATTTGCATTGTATTAGTCATGTAATTTTATTTAAATTATGTGCCCCTTATTTAAATTTACCAAACACAAGGCTGTCAACATGTGACTTCAAAAAACACTCCTCCATCTTGGAAAAATGCTCTTCTGCAATATTTTAAAATAAAAGTAATATTTGTTTCAATTCAAATTCATTACTTTAAATCAGCTAATTTTTCTTGAATAATATTTTAGAAAAATATATTTTATTTTTGAAATATTTTTTTAAAGAGAATTATGTTGTATTGACAAATCTGTCAATATGGATGAATTTATACATTTTACTGATAAGTAGAAAGAAAGATTCCAGTTGATTTGATTTGGAATCCAGCAAAATATTTTGCTTATTGAGAATATTGAATTTGATTTATTAGCTTGGAATTAAAACTAAGATCTTCAAGAAAGATTTTTCATTTTTTTTTTTTTTTTAAATGCAGTTTACTATTTTCAGTTACTGTGATGCCACCTAATGCCATTTCTGTTTAGCTGAGAATTAGGATTATAAATATTTGTCAAATTATCAGTCACATACATTTACAGGGAAACAAGTGGTTTCTTGTCCTGGAGTGAGAACAATCTTCTCAACATATAACAAATAATAGGAATAGCATAATTTTCTTTTAATATATATATATATACTCCTTATTTACTGAAGATGATTATTGTTACTTTTGGTTGGTTTTATTTCAAATTATCATCAGTCATCTTATACAAGAGTGGATTAATAAATCCAAAGCCAGGCACTAGATTCTGATTTGAAACATTCATTATATAATGTTTGATCTAAGCAATTAATAGAGTACATTGAAAAAGATTTTTGTAAAAGAAATGCTTCCCATTATTATGCTATGAAATTATTCATGTAATAGTACAAGCCTTCATTAATGTAGTTATTACCGATATGTCACATGTCCTAAATCTTATCAATCTATTGGATAATATTCTTTAGTTAATTTTCCTATAAAAAGATGGAGAAACCAGTAAGTAAAGCCTATTTTTTCCATGCTCATTTACTAGAGAATTGTTTTTGTTAATATATTATTCATAAGGAAATTGAGTAGCAATAATTCAAATGAACTTGATCTAAATATATCAGTATAAATAAATTTCACAAATAGGTTGAGTTTTGGACAGAGTAACCTCATTTTGGTTTAATTTTTGTGAAATTCTTTATCTCACAGTTCATTTAAAAAAATTTCTTCAAGATAAAAATTGCCTAAAATTATTTTACACATACAATACAGTAATTAATCAGTACCTATTTTTATACACAAGGTGGTGCAGAAAATGTCTCTCTGCAAACCAAAGACCACTTCCATAAAAATCTGATTCCTGATTATATTTTGGGGAGTGGGTTGGCCTAAGTACTTTTCAGCAACACCGTACATATAAAAACATCATAAAACCTATGTTATAATCTTATGTCTATTAGGGTTGAATTATTTAATGATGATAATTTAATTGCTTGTAATAAAAATTGGCAAAAAAGAAATTAATGAAAATTATCAGAATATTATTTAAATTCATTTTGTGTCCAAGATAACTGATGATTCTTAAGTGAGGGTTGAAATTTTTGTGATGAAATAAACAAGGATAACTGAATATAAAAACCAATTAAGGCAGCCTCACTCTACAATGTGGGGAAATGTCCATTCAAAGTTTCTGGACAAGTGTGTACATATAAACTGGTGAGAGAAAAACACCTACATATTTTCATTTTGTATGCAGATCTGTTGTAGCCTTACAAAACTTTATCTGCTCTTGACTATAATTTATGCACATGTCAAAAGATAAGAAATGTCACCTGACAGTTTGGTTAGAAGCATAAAATGTAAGTTGCCTTGCTAGTTGGTGCCAATTCATTAGAATGACTGAATGTTTTTTCTCAACCTCAATTTATCTCAGGAGGCTTATGGATGCATCACTTTGAAATACTGGTTCCTCGTACTATAACTGAAGTTAAGTACCTAGATAGATGTCTGCTTGAGAATACCAGGTGTTGAAAACTTAGAGGTGCAGGTGGTGTAATAATGGGTCGGAATTGTTAATCAGTCAAATTCTAATTCTAGTTAGGTTTGTTGTATTCACTTATGCGCAAAATACCCTTGACAAAGGTATGATTCCACCTTTTCTCTCTTCTCCAGCTATGGATTAATTAGTAAGATTTGTATTACTAAACCATTATCTCCAAAAATAAAATTGGGTACAAAAGATTTTGATTTCGGCATTAAATAACCAATAGATATATTTTCATATGCCCAAACTATTTACTAAATCCAAAGATGGCCTGCAAGGCTTCTTGAGCATTTATAAGTCTGTTTGGTTGCCATGGATTTGAAATTTAAGCATCCATTAATTAAAAAAACAAATTGTTGATTTTGAATTGTCTGTTATATGTTACCAATGCATAGAAGCTGTCATGTTGTTTAAGATGATTCAATAGCATATGTTTCTTCTACAGCCAGTTGGTATTATTAGATTTGGTTGTGGACAAATACACATGCTTGGCTTCTTTTTTTTTTTTTTTTTTTTTTTGTGGAAAGAGTTAACTTATGAAACATTTTGACCATCATGCATAAACATCACATTGATTCAAATGATTTCCATTGGTAGATTTCAGGAATAAATTTCTCATAGGAATTCCTCTTAAAGTTATTACACTATCACATATAATGGTCAACATCATAGGTATATCTTGAAACTGTTTTAGAGTTTCATGACACTCCTCTCCTTTAGAAAATAAATGATTTATTTTTTAAAGAATTGTTTTTGTGGATTATTCAGGGGAATTCAGATTTCATATAGGAGATTATCATAAAAAACTTAGTGATATTTAACCTTATAAAATTTCCTAACATTTTATTAAAAGGAAAAAAATATTTTCTTAGCAAGCAGGTCCATTAAACTGAAAATTGGTATAATACACTTTTTACCCTTTCTACCTATTTAATCTTGTCCTTTTGCTCCGTGCATTCTTCTTAAAAAGAAAAGCATTTGTACCAAAATGAAGAATTGATAGAACCAATTCATTTTTCTACTTCTGATAATTCCATGGTGATACTAATATTGGTTTCCATAGCAACAGTTTTGATAATTTTGTCTGATCAGTCTCTACTGACTTTAGATAATTGCAAATTTTGTCCACATTTTGGAACTGTTGCTTCCTCATGGCGTTTCATGTAATATTTAAAATGGGCATCTGACTGGATGGGTTGTAAAATCAATACATTTCTATTGTTTGCAAATGAAATGGTTTTATTTTATTTTTATTTTTTTGCTGTTGTATCTATTTGTATTAATATTGGATGATTCTGCTGATCTTGCTTGTTGGTTGGTGTTCAAATACAGCCTGGATAATCTTGTAGCCATTCATATAAACATGTTTGTGAACAATTTTTTTATTTTATCCTAGACTGTAGATTGCATTAGAATGACTTTAATTCCTGAAATGATAATGGCTCATTTCAATATAACAGGAAGCCATAGAAGAGATCAAGTAAGGCATTATGGTAATAGCCATAGCAATGAAAACCAGATCACTAGTCTAAGCAGTTTTGGAAAGATGAATCAGCTCAAACTTAAAGATTATGATTTGTGATGGTTCATTATTTACTGGTTATCTATACTATAATTTTATTTTACTTGATTGTATCTAGAAACATTAAGCTTTCCTACTTTGGATCAGTGTGTAAAACTGCTTGATAGAATCTAACTCTGAGTTGGAATCATTTAAACTTTCTTACTTAGAAACCATCATAAAAATATGTGGTATAGATTTTGGGTAGGGAAAGTGAGGGATGATAGTGAAAGAGGGGGGAAAAAGGTAAGAGAATGAAAGGAAAACCAGGTAAAAGGAATTATATAAATGAGGAATTGAAATAAAGCAAATGATAAATTGTAGTGTGTGTGTGTAATATATATATATATATATATAGATAGATACACCTACACCAAAGCCAAACTTTCCCTGACGATCCGTTTAGGTGAAACCTAGGTAGGTTTGTCTGGCTCACTAGGTGTATCTAGGTCTGCTCTATGGTTGTATTGAGCTCTTTTGTTGGTTAGTTGTTACTCGTATCGGGGTTTTTTCTTTGGGCTTCAGACCTGCATCTGTGCGATTTTTTTTTTTTTTTTTTGTCAGCAGAAGTTCATGTTTGTAGCTCTTTCTTTTTTTTAAAACCTTGTTTTCCCTCGAGATTGATTTGATTAGCAAATCAAAAATTCGAGGGTTTTTCGGAAACGAGTCTAGTTATATATATATATATATATATATATATATATATATATATATATATATATAATGGATTTTGTTGCATTGTCACTGGCTCCAGCCCCTCAGGTCCCAATGCCACTTCATAAATTGTATCATTAATTGTTTTATTATAGGAGAGGAACAGACTTGATAACATTGAATCTAGGAGGCAGCAGGATGAAGAACTTCAAGGGAACACATGTCTGCTTGTTGGCTTAGCAACCCTCCACATGTGGCCATAGCCTGTTTATAGGACTTGGGTGTGGAAAGTGTATCTTTGCACTGTTTTGGTCTTTATCCAAAACTTAGAGAAAGGCAATCCATTACTATCAGAATACCACACCCACAAGGTATCCTGGCCAGCCTATGTATTCTGTAACAATTCCTTATTCCTTTGTTTTTTATATTTTATTATATATATATATATATATATATATATATATATATATATATATATATAATAAATCAATCTTAGATGACATTTAAAAAAATACAGATGGACAATGAATGAAGGTATAAGGAAGTAATGAGAAGATATAGATAAAATGAGATACTCTGTCCTGTCTCCCTACCTCTCTCTCTTGAACACCTCTCTTTCTCAAAAATTAAGAAATGAATATAATAAAAACAAAAAAAAAGTAACTACCTATTGACTACTCAAACTAATGAGTTTTTTTTACTGACATGCATTAAAATAAACCTTATAGGGTTGAATTCCCTTTCAGCTAATTTATTTGATATTTAGCTGTTGTCCTTAATTGCAGGCACCATATACATATTTCATGGTTATCGGTGAGATGTGCATCTTGGGAATGAGATCACTGTAACAGCCCATCTTTTTCAGGTTTTGGGGATAATTTATTCTAAAAATTCTGGTAACAAAATATTATGATTGTTAATTGTATTTTTACATACACTACAGAAATGGAAATTACTTACATGCTAGGAGTCTGAGATGTAAATTTAGTATTTTGTTGAAATTTATGATCAATAAAATTAAATTTTTTTTTCTTTCTCAGCTGTGGTTTGCCAAATCATAATTGTTGTTTTACAGCCCCTCTTTTAGCAGTGTATTTAAACAATTTTTTTTTGTTTTTCAGATAAGCTCAATGATTATGAAGAGCTACAACGAGCTGCCAAGGAAAGAGAAGAAATTTGCAGCAAATATGATAGGGTGAGCATTATTCTCATATTTACTAATTACACCATTACAATCCTCTTTTAAATGAGGATGGCCTGTTTGTCTTGAAAATCAGCATTCATATTTGGAGGGGGGGTTATAGCATGAACCACTGACATTGCTGTAATTTTTTTCCTGCTCTATAGCTTAGTTCATAGAAAAGAAATCATGATTTCTTTTCTATTTCCTGACCACTTATTTGTATTTTATTTAAATCTTTACTGGGCTAGGTACATTTTAAGATGCTGCATATGCCAGAAATATTGACATCATGTAACCAAATATATGTAAAAGATTTACAGAAAGATCCTTGACCACTCTGATGGGGAATGTTCTGGAGTAATTGAATGCACTGTCATGGTATATATGTCACTTGACATATACCAAAGTGCAAAATCTAAAGGACAGAAAATGAAATCATAGATGTGAAATACAGAGCAAAGTATTCTTAGTCACAAAAAATAGAAATTCAAACCAAATATATATTATACTAAAATATTGTGCATCAACTACAATCACTTCCAGTCAGCTGGATAGATGTGAAATCCTAATATGACTCAACAAGTGAATATAGCATCTTTAAAAAAAAAATTCTTTCTAACAAGGAAAAAAAAAATCTCTTACTATAATAATATCATAGTAAATCTTCCTTTATACTTATCAGCTTTCAAAGCACAAACTCTGAAATTGTAGCTTGTAGAAAAACCAATATTCAAACAGTTTGAATCTACCAATTTCTGGTCTTCATTCTGCATTCTCTGAAATTTGAATCTCTCTAGAATTCCTTCAAAGGCAAGAAAATCTGAGCTAATGCCAATGAACAGCTTCATAAATATTGGATTTCAAAGAAAAAACCTTTATACTTTCTTGATTTCAAGAGATTTCTAAATAACTATTTCTCCTCCTACATATCTAGAATTTAATATGTACAAGATTTTTCTGGAAATAATCCAACTATTTAATATTAGCCAAAAAAGTATTCTATCTCTAGGGCAATTACACCTTAGTCCCCATTCAAAATATTCTCCTTCAGGCTTCATATAATTATTCCAGTTTCCGTTCTATTTTTCAAAGCCGTCTGCTAAGTACTCTTTAGGGATCACCATCAGCTGCCTTATGTTTCTTAATTTAATATTTCAGATAGTAGTTTGCTGTGTGTGTGTGTGTGCATTTTTTTATGCACCTCTTTCATCATATTTTAGAACATCATTCCTTATCTGATTTTTTTTTTTTTTTTTTAATTTTTTTTTTATTTAAGATTTTCTTTTTATAAAAATTAATTTCTTTTTTTCAAGATTTACTTTTCTTTACTATCTGTAAATTGATATGAGTTCTTTGGAAAGATAGTGAACTGACTTCCTATTATATTTACTATTGTTTTGAGTTCAGTGTTGTCCTTTCCTTAGACTGGCTACCATCCAAAGTTGGGGAGAAGTGTATTTATGCCTTTCCCAAAGCATTAGTGTGAAAGTGAACATAACAGATCAAACTGAAATTTGAACTCTTCTCACCAATTCCATTTTCTGTGCTGATAGCCGGTTGGTTATAAACATTTGTTACTTGCACATCTGCATTCACTTGAATTTTACTTTGTAAATTATCTCTATAGTTGTAGTGAGGGACTTGGTTGTATTGTATCCCTGAGGAAGGTGTTGTGGGTGCGAAAGGAGAGGTGGAAAAAAAAATATGGCATTGCATACTATATCGGCAGAGTAACCTCTTTTGAAACAGGTCCAAATAGATGACAGGTAAGGCTGTTGGAGAGTGAAGAATTTGAAGCATCTGAATAAGTGAATTTTTGGTAAACGGTTCCAGATTGTCTACTGGAAATTCAGTAACAAAAAGGATTTTATAAATTTCTGCTTGTACCACTACCACAACAAAATAAAATTTCATATTAATTATAAGTTTCTACTTAAGAGCACTTACAATTTGTTGCCCTCAATATTTATGTGAAGAAAAGTACATTAAAAATACTTTTTAATGCCTCCAATATCCTAATTGTTCCATATATTATGCTTGTTGTAAAGCTTACTGAATCCACAAATAGAAAAGAAAATGATATAAATAATCTTGATAAAACTAGGCACATAATACTACCTACAAATTCTTCAAATATGCTAAATATTTCATATATAATGCAAAGAAGAAAGCTTATTAAATCTATAGAAAAGAAAATATAATCTTGAGAAAATTAATCACATAATGACCTACAATTAGAAATGATTTATATAAACTTTGTCACTATTTCAAAACAATGATATTTAATCAATGCAAAACCAAATAACATTAAATCGAAAACCAGGAGGGGATGCCAAAAAATGTCCCAAGAAATACTTGAGTGAGTCATTTAGAAATTAAATAATAATAATAAAAAAAAAAAAAAAATTATATGAACATGAAAGAGATCTTTTTCCAAACAATACATTCAATGCATTAGTTGTTAATTGTATTAGATCTGGTTATAATTTTGATTTAAAGAAAAAAAAATAGTTTAAAGTATAAATGTATTAAAAGCACATTAATTTTGGAATCCTCTATGGTAACTTTACATCCAGGATCTTACAACATATTTCTTCCTTTCTTCACAAAACTACTGCTGGTATAATGTGTGCTAATTAAAAACAATTCTTCATTTGGTATTTCATTAATTTAATAAGATTTCTTATGATTATATGTGGACAGCTATCAAGACAGCATGACTTAACATCTCTCCAGAGGTCTTTCAAGCATTTATGGAATTAATGCCATATTGAGTTGTTGTACTCCACTGGCTTTGAGGGAGTCCTACACAACACTAGGCACTTATCCCCTGACTGACATGTTTATACACCTGCCCATGAAACTGACTATTATGTATTTGGGTTGAATTAAGAAAGAATAGAATTTACACTAAGTTGTGCTATATGAATATTGATGCATTTTATAAGAACAGAAATGATTATTTTTGTACTAGCAGATGTTTTCCTCTAGAAGGGATAATGACTTTTACTAATTGTACTTTATTACTAAGCTATTCTGAGTGAATGTTTGTGTAAAAATATTAATAATTAAATATTCTACTATTTTGTCTTCTAAAGTTGCTAAACAATTTGAATAATTTAAGTGACTTTAGTTATTTTTGCATCATGTTGTCCAGAAGGAACTTTTAGATATGGTTTCTCTTGAGAGAAAACACAGATTGGTAGTTATTTATGAGATTAGTTGATAGTAATAGTAAATTAATTTCATTAGTAAATGTCAGTGGATTCTAATGAACAGTCCCACTCTTGTTGATTTGTGTCTGGCTAAACTGTGTGTGCCATCTCCTTTCAGAACATGATCTATCATTGCTCTCCACAGCTTCTTGTATTTTGTTGTTTTTCTAAGTAATACTTGCTTTTTATGACTTTGTCTTTGTGAAACTTTTCCTTCCATCCATTTGTTCAATTTTGTCAAGTAGGTTATTCATTGCTTTCCTCTATTTCTCTTGCTTTGGATCTGTCCTGTTAGTTTTAAATTCACTAAGCCTTCTTTCCTAATTATATTTCACCAAAGTTTTAGCAGTTTCTTTCTGATTGTTACCAACATTTTTTTTTTGTTTCTGTTCTCCTTAAAACTTCCTCATTTGTTACATGCTCTCTCCATAGCATTCTCAATATTTGTCAGAACGATATCACTTTTCTTCATTTGTAACAAAATTGTCCAGCTTTCACTATTTGCTAAGCTAAGCTTAGCAAATAATACTTGCTTTGAAAATTTGCATTTGAAATACCAGCTTTTACCTGAGCTTAAGCATTGACACTTGACACCAATGGGGAACTACAGGCCTAATAAGATTTCAAAAGTTCAGGTTTTGTTTTCACACATGCACGCGTGTGTATGTAGTAATCTGTTTCACATTCCTCACTGCCATGTCTTTGTCCTTGAACCCTACAGCTGGCTTGTTCAAAACATACTCCTCACGTCCATAATCCTTCTCACCCAAAGACAAAATCTGCCAGTTTTTATGTATGCCTCGGTCAGTTATGCTTATTTTTTCATGCCCACCTACAGGCATTTTATTAGTCTTAAGACAATAGGTAATTTACATGACTGTGTATGACACAGGCAATTTTGTACCTCTTTCAGTGGGGAGATAGGCTATATGCATTACTATCTCTCTCTCGTGTATATATATATATATATACACACACACACACACAGTGTATCAAAAATACTTTTACAAACTTTGGGGGCAGGTTTCTGACACCAAAACAAGGTAAAATGTCCATATAAACATATGTCCAGAAGATGATCGTTGTACCTCAACACACCAACTGAAATGTTCAAAATGTCCTCCACTTGCTTCTACACATGCATGCACCCATCAGATCATTGACTCGCTGGCCCTTTCACAATATTGAATGGTTTTGCAGGCCCCCTAAGTTGATGAAGCATCTCTGCATTATTAATGTCTGCTGCATAAACCAATCGTTTTAGGTGGCCTCACAGATAAAAATGCAATTGATGGGGGAACATACAGGTCCTGGAACCAGTCCTCTCCTATCTATCCATCTTTCATAGATGTCAGCCAGTGCATTGTAAATTAAAATGTGCATTGCAACTAAAATGTGCTGGAGCCCCATCATGCATGAATCACATGCGTCATTGTATTAGCAGAGGTACATCCTCTAGTAGGTCTGGAAGTGTGTTCAAAATAAAGTTCATGTAATCAACTCCTGTAAGACGTGCTGGAAGAACACATGGACCTACCAGACAGTCATCTAGAATTCCAGCCCACACATTAATTGTAAACTGATGCTGGTGTCTAGACTGTAATGTACCATGGGGATTCTGATTGACCCACAAATGTTGATTGTGTAAATTTGTTATTCCATCTCTTCTAAATGTTGCCTCATCCATAAAAGATCGGCAGTTTGTGCAATAAATCATCAGCAAAAGTTCTCCATGGAGAGTGATCAGAGGGCAAAAGACCCTGCGCTCATTGCAAATGATACGGATACAGGAGTTGCTCTTGAAGTACCCGCCATGCGGTACTATGAGGTGTACAACATGCTAGAACCACTTGGCATGTGCTGATACATGGATCATCTCTGACAGCTTGTAGAATGTGTTCTTCATGGTTAGGCATATGAATGGCTCTCTGTCTTCCTTGATCCATAATTTATGGTGCCTTGAATCATGTCTCAGCAGAAAAGGTTGGATGACTAGGCTGCCTTCAGTCTGGAAATGCAATCTGATACAGCTATGCTGCCTCACGTCCATTACTGTTCACACAGGTATATGTAAAAATCACATTTGCCTACTCATGTCCTGCTATTGTTAAATGGACCACTTCTCAGTTAACTACTACACACATTCAACATTGAAGACAGACTAGCCACAAATGTACATGAATGACAAATGTAATTTAGTCTACATCGCAACACAGCACCATAATTTAATATCTCAAAAAAAAAGAAGTATTTGTGGACATAGGGACTTTTGTCCTTGTTTTGGTTTGAGGAACCCACCTCTCAAAAGTATTTTTGATAAAAGTATTTTGATATATATATATATATATATATATATATATTGGGATTTTATTTTGTATTCTCAATAAAATCCTTGATAAAGTCCATCAGCTGATAAAATGTGTCAGCTATAAGTTTTCCTTTTGTCTTTATTCATATTATCCTTTTACAGATATATTTTTAGTTATATCTGAAATTTTACGTGTGTGTGTGCATGTGCATGGCACTACACACAGTTTTCCATGCACACCTGTCTGCTAGAAATGGCTAGCCAATCCCTGTAACAGGCATCTAGCCCACCTACAGGTTATTCTGCTATGTTTAGTGGACCTTAGTCACAGTTTCTGAGAGAGAGTACATAATCTGTTATGGTCAACAGTTTACCAATATGGTCAAAGCTTTGGTCATGATGACTTGTGACTTCATGCTAGCTAGTACTACTAATCAGTTCCATCTACAAAATTTCACTTATGGCTTGGTTTAACCTGTGGTATGATTTTCAGACACTTTCCAAAAGTGTTGCACAGTGGGATAATCCAACTAATATCATGAAGCAATCACCTTAAATCAACCAAAGAAAAATTTCAACTTGGCATCTCATGGTCAGAAAGTGAACATTCTAATCCCTCAGCCACATATCCATCATATATAATAACCTTGCATGGATATCTACTTTTAAAAATAGGCTAAAATATTGGCAATTTCAGTGAATAAACATCTTTTTCAAAGAAAGTTTTTTTTTTTTTTTTTTTTTTTTAAGAGAAGTCTATTCATTTACTCTTTTTATCATTTATTTATTATGGTAATTATTTGTTTATAAATTTAGGTTAATTCATATATTTTGCTTAACTTTTATGAAAAAACCTCATTTAAGACTTATTTTATTGCAAATATTTATTACATTATATTTGCTGGGTTATATATTTGGCAAAAATGACAAGGCTTTATTTGTTTATTTGGAAAGCCAAGTTTGAATTCTAGTTGAGTTCATTACCTTCACTTATGTGCTAATACCCGAGGGAAACGTATGAATCCAACCCCCTCCTCTCCACAGTTATGAGTAAATAGGACAGACTGGATTCTATAGCCTTGAGTGGCAACTGGTGTAGGAAAAGGAAAAACTGTATATAGCCTTGGGAACGGATTGTTTGCATTGACTCGATGATCTGACTATGGTTGACTTTTTTTTCTTTTTACATTTTTGAAAGAAGTGTACATATTTTTTTTCAAAATTGTAGGAGAGGCATTTCAAATTCTGACATTTATTTTCTAATGTTTATTTTTACTGTTTTTTTATATATATATATATATATATATATATAAATTATTTTTTATTATTATTATTTAAACAGTACTTATAGTAATGATGATAATTAGCTTTGTATTTAATAATGGTCTGTTTACTTTGTCATCGAGTAACCCTACTCTTCTCTCCAAAGAGTTAATCTCCTGTTAGATCCAACATAACTAGACAGGTTAATCGGTAAGAGCTAGATAAAACCTTAATCAATTAGAGGAACAAACCTCAATGAAAAAACTTTTAGTGGGTAGCAGCTCTCTAGTTGCATAGATAGGCAAGCATCAATAGACATTTACATTGTCTTGATATGCAGTGACCGATGACAGATAAGTGACAGTCAACTACAATGGCGTAGATCAATCAATCCTAGTAAGCTGGATATTACAGATGCTAGTAGGAGTTGCTACCACTAGTACAGTATCATATAATAGCAATTGAAAAACAGCAAAAAAATAAATAAAATCATAAAAGCTTTTTTAATGGAAACAATTTAACTACTAAATATGTTGTGTGATCTAGGCAATATTTAGAAAAGTACATCAAAATTTTTTTCACTCTAATGATTGCATTGACAAGATGGTATGCAAATATTCAGTGAATTGGAACAATGTATGCAAACTCATCACTATCTTTTGTGAGGTTACTCTATACACACCCAAGGGAACATCTGTCCAATCAAATAAATCTGAATGAATGCAAATCCCCATTGTAATATTAATATTTAAATGTGAAATTTAATGATTTAACCACTGAATTTTGTGTATTAGTAAGTTTTAGCACTTGATTTAGGGTATGCATTAAAAAACAAGAAGAAATTGTTAACAGTCAGGAATAAATGCAAACATTAATGACAGTAAGAAGAAATGATATGCATGAAAATTCTAAAAACAAAATTGTGAGTAAATTTCTTGCTATTTACTGGGGGAAGAATAGGATTCATACCTTTCCCAAGGGTATTAGCACATAAGTGAATGTAATGGATTCAAGTGGAATTTGAACTTGGCTCTCTGATTCCTCAGTCTGAGCCGCTATCCATTACTCCACTGTGCCTTGTGGTAAGATTATGAAATTAAAACGGAAAATGTCAAAGGCATTTAGCAGCTGAACAGTTTTTACATTTCATCAAATGTTTCTTTTTTTTTTTTTATACACCAAAATGATTCATCATCCCTGAAAAATTTCTCCTATCTGTATTATTGTCTATTGGCAAAGCATATCAGTTTTGATCTTTGTTTAATCGGTTCCCCTTCAAACTAGATCTTTATTAATAATACACAAATCCAGTACTCTACCAATGAACTTTGATATCAAAGGAAAGATACTTGTACTTAAAAATACTGACTGAAAAATTAAAGTTTTTGCCTATTATAGTTTACTGACATTACTGTTTTGAAAGAGAAGTACCATCTGTTGGCATTATTATAAATATATTGATGGATGCAATTTAAGCTTTTTATCTGTTTATTGAAGACTTACATTTGTAAGTTTTACCAAAATTTATTTTATATTTTTATACATTCTTGTTCTCTGATTTAGCTCTATTATTTGAATTCAAAAACCTGGTAGATGTTCATTGTGATTTGTAACCATCTTAGCTAAAGCTTTTTTTTTTCCTTTTATTTTCTAGGGTAGAGAAGAAGGTGCTGAAATTGAACCTTGGGAAGACCCGCAATTTCCCGTGTACCATGTCACAGATCGATATGGTTTTATTCAGTAAGTATCATTACTAGACATGTTCTAAATTTTCTTCCATTCCAAATATTACTTTCTTTAATGGTAGATATATGTAGAAGTTACAAAGCTCATAGTCTTCAATACATATTTAATAAAAACATTTATATTCTAAAGAGGATAAACCAATGAAAAGGCAATTTGAATCACACTTTGTCAAAATCTGTTTGGGATTTTTCTTCTTTTTTTTATATAAATAACTTTGTAACCATAAAAAGGAATTTTAAAATTACCCAGAATTCATTTTTAATCAATGAAAATTGTCATTAAACCAGAAAAATATTTTGAAGATACCATATGTCTAAAGCAGTGATTCTCAAATTTTGTGTATGTTAGGGGAAGGGGGTCATGAGGACAAATTTCAAGTATTAAAGTAAGAATTTTAGTCAGAAGAGGAACTGTATAAGAATTTCTGTTATATATAAGTAAAAAAAAAAAAAAAAACTAGATTACAATTCAAAATGACTAAGGAATTTGAGGAAACCTGGAATTAATGTGAGGAAAGTGACAATATAATTAGAACCATTAGTATAAAGCTAAGTTGAATATATTTATAATATTGTTGTGTCAACAAAGATTACTTTTCCAAATAAAATATTATAATAGTCATTTTACTGATTTTTTTTTCTCTCTCAAATATTATAAAGGTTCTTGCTTTCAGTTTTAAAACATATTTTAAATAACTGTTCACAAAAATTAGCACAGGTATGTGTAAAGATTTCCAGAATGTTTTTCTTTTAATGAATAGGCTGAATACACAATTGGAATTTTTTTTTTTTTTTTTCAAAATAAATAAAACTCTAGAAAATTTTGCACACACATTTCTATTTCTACATGATGTTAGCTCATGTAACTCCAAGGTTTGGCTGATCTTGTTTTTATGTATATATGTTGCCTTTGTTTTGTTTTGACTTATCCATATAATGGCTTTACTGAAGGTGTAAAACCCAAATGAGAAATGAGATTCTGTATTTATTCTGTATTTATATATATATATATATATATATATATATATATATATATATATATATATATATGGTGCAAGTAATAGGTAAAGAGCTTTGTTTGAAAGAATCTCTCTGGAAATTTCATATATGTCAGGCCAATATGAATTTTATCTTGCTTAGCAATGAAAGAATTGGTGGGCAATCCAGAGAATAAAATATAGAATTTTCTTTCATATGCATTGCTGTGTGGTTTACCCTAACCAATTATTCCAATCAGCATTGGTACCACTCGATGTGCAGGTAATGTAACGGTTATCACCGTGGAAAGTGGAATCGGCAAACTGCATTCAAATTCGGAGCTAATTTTAGCATTTACTTTTGCACAAATGCCTTGAATGTCTCTTCTCTCCTCATCTATGGGTTAAATAACAGGGTAGACTTTGCTATCCCACCTTGATTGGCAACCAGTTTAAGAAATAATATCTCTGAATTCCAAACTGGGAATGGAAAACCACTCTATCATTCCAAAGAATACAAAGAAATTCACAGATGATAAAGAAAAATCTCTGGTGTCCTGATTGCAAACATCTTGAAGGGATATGACATTAAAAAGAAAAAATTACCAGTATTATTTGGTTTGCCCTATAGAGGAAAACAACTTCCTTTTTCTCTGACATTGGTAATAGAATGGATTGGTCAAAACATGGCTAACAATAAAAGAATGAGATCAGAAGAGAGAAAAAAAATCTAGAATAAACTATTATATAATTTTTATTATTTTTTAGTCTACTTTTCTTTTTTTATCTTAAATATTCTACCAACTTCCTTGCTGTGCACAATCCCCCCTCAAGGTCACTTTGTAATTTATTAATTCATGAACTGAAATATTGGATATGAACAATTTTCTTTTCATATTATAACAAGGTTGTACAAAATATGACCCATGGACCATATTGACCCAAGAGACTACCCAATGTGGCCTGCAAGGTGTTTTCAAACTAGTAAATTTCTTGTGTTCATCAAAATATATTTGGTGACTGATTGTGTATGAAAGATTCAGTTTTCAACCAATATTTCACCGTTTTTGTATTTAATTAATCCTTTTGTGTTGACTCTCCATTAGAAAAGAAAAGATTTCCCTCTGTCTATATATCTGTTTCTATCACACTCATACTTAATAATTTACTCTAAAAATAATTTACTCTTGCAATCTGCGGATAATTTTCTATGATCATTGTAGCCCTTCACTTTTTTAAATTGTGCAGGCCTGCTCGAGAGGGTCACTTATAGATAAGCCAGTAAATGAAACAATGCTTTCATTATGCTAGTCATTTTGGTTAAATTAGTAAATTAGATTCAATTTTCTTTAAATAGAATAGTCTTTGCATCAGTACAATGCTGTGTTGTTTGGTCTTTTCTGCTTTGTACATGACTCCTGGGCTCACATTATATTTTGGAGATTCCCACAGTTTGGCTAGCAAAGCTTTGTTTGGAACATCTGTGAAGCACAATGGTGCTGTATGCAAGCACACGGGAAGGATGGACCTTCCAAATAAGGTGGATTGAGGAAAAATAGCTGTTAAACAATGACAAGGTTTATTAATGACAAGGTTTCAGAAGCAATTGGACTCTTCTCATTGGCTTTAATAAGAACCATAACTATGGCCTTTCAGTCTGCATATCCTCTACAAACGTGTAGTGGCAAGAAGGGCAGGGTTCATTTAACTATTGGCCTGAAATCTCCTAAGTTTAGGGAAAGCAAGAATGCATTCATGTTATTTCCAGTCTATAGGTGGTTGCAAGATACTTCTCTCAACTAACTTCTAGATAAACATATAAAACCTGTTTTGTGATCTACTTTTATATTTTATGTTGGTGGGGGTGTTGTTTAGTTTAGTAGTTTTAGCTGTTTAATATTTGATTGAAGCCAAAATGTTATCATCCATGAGAAATCAACATCTTTATAAATATTTATATCCAGTAAATGGCAATTTCCTATTTTCCCAAAATGTGCCAGCACAGCCAGGCAGCAATGCTATAGTAATGCAGCAGTGAAAGTCTTAATATGGTTTAGCCTGGGGCAGGGGGGGATTTATGTTCATAAATTATATTTCTTCTCGAATACAATACTCTTCACTTTAGAATTGCAATCAATCAAATTTTAGATGTGTATTGATTCTAGAATACTTAGCATGACACATAGCTACACTTGTATTGGCACCCAATGAGGATTAAATTCATTACAATAATTGTGAGACTTTATTAATTATGGTTCTATGGTTTACTTTATTTGTATCCAGTTAAAATATATATGCTAGTTAAAATATAAGGCCATAAATGTGGCACACAAGTAAGGATTGAACTCCTTACAGGAGTAATGGTTTATAAGACTAACTTGCCAACTGTTACTTCGCAGTAAGACTAAGTACATGTAGGTAAATATTTACTAGACTTAGCTGAGCCTAGTTTTGTATAAGGTCATAATTATGAATCACCAGTGAGTATTAAACACATGTATCTATGTATTTTATGAATCTCTTTTGATACTTTGATAGATTGTTTCCCTTGGGAAAGTTTTTATCTAAAAATTTGAGACGGAAAAAAAATTACAGGTTGGCCTACTTTAAAAAGTTGGTATCGGAAAGCTGTTCAACTACATAATAAATATTGAATTGTCTCCAAAATTTAAGGATGGGAGAAAATAGCAGAAACTTTATCGTGAACTTGGTCACTTGACCAAATGAAACACTCTTCCTTTGATGACGGAAACATTTGAAAACTACTCTCAATGTATTTCTTTATACTTGTTCTTATGTCCTAATGTTTTATTCATAAACATTCATTTAGAATTATTGTCTGTGTAAAAAAGATTAAATCTAACCTTCACTGATATATTAACACACATTTTCTTTTTGGTACCATTTATAGACATCTGCTAAAAATATATCTGGAATAAAGTAATCATGTCAACCCAGTTATATCATAAATAAATTCAAGTTAAGTGTTCACTGAATTTACTATTAAAAACAGATGTTATGATTCAGGAAAGAATTTACTGTTTTCTTTTCTAACTTCTAAAGGCTAACTTGTGTACACCTTTTTATAAAATTTGGACCTGTTTAGTTTTGTTTATTTTGTTCTACAATTAATGAATACAATATAGTAACTAGCACAAATAATTTTTAAGGTCCAAATTTGAATTTAATTTTCCATTATCTTGAATCATTTTGTGAAAAGCTTAAAGGTTCCACCTCTGTCTAATTAGATATTAATTCTAGAGTTGAAGAATGTATAGTGTTAATATAACTAGAAAAAATTGAGAAACAACTGATTCATCTTCCCATTAAGTTTTTAATAAAATTATATTCTCTGTTTAAGATCCACTCATTTACAAAACAATATTTTGCAATTTTTACAGAATTATTCTTATTACTTCTGATATATATTAAATACATATATTAGTGACATTCTGTCCATCAATAATGTTTAAATTTTTGACCACGAGCAATCCTTTTTTCTGATTTTCAAAGCTTAACATACAAATTGAAAGCAGAAATTTATTGAAAGATTTCAGATGTGAAATTTCAAATTTCAGTTCTTAATCCTCAAATTTTTATTGACTTGCCAGAAATATTTAGTGTATAAAAATGACTTAAAGCTCAGTAGATTAGTTGTGGAGTAATGGTAAAGTCTGTGGACAGCAAAAAGATAAATTGAAAATTTCTTTGTATTCTGAGTTCAAAAGCAGTCAGTGCTAAATGAATTGTAATTGTTTCACTTTTAATTTTTTTTTTTTTTTTTTTTAAACCACCAGAATTTGTTGTGTGACTATATATTTAATTATTAGAATGAATGAAAATTATCACATATTGAGTAAATCTTACCCTCATAATATCAGGTTTTTTTTGTGCAGGTGGTGTAAGTATAGAAAATTTAATCAGCAGGCCAAGTCCAAATTCTAGCTGAGGCTTTTGCATTCATTTTACACCCCTACTCTTCAGAAAGTCATGAATACATCTTTCCTCCATTCCCACCAGCTATGGATAAAATAGTAGAGCAGACTAGGCTCTTCACTTTTGACAGAGCTACCAGTCTAAATGGTGGGAAGGGTGACAATTCAGAATTCAAAACTCCCTGCAAACCGGCTTGAGCCCTCTAGTATCCTGAGGAGAAATACTGGCATATGTATGTGTGTGTGTATAAAATTTAAGCAATTAATGGAATCTTTTTTTTTAATCTGGTATTATTTCTTATTAATATTTTATATTTAGTGGGTATGAATGTTTGAGTAGACTAGTTTAAAAAATACATAGATGTTGACTCAAATGTGTACCCATTATAGGTACCTCCACGAGATCGCTAAAAAAAGAGCATAGCATGATGAAAAAGACGCCAAACTTGACGAAAACAAAATTTTATCATCTAAATGTTTGTTATTATTAAGAGGAAAGGTCAAAGTATTTTTGGGGTATTTTTTCCATTTTTAATCGTTCCTAGCACGTCCGAAATTTTTTCGTTAAAAATCTAGTTTTTTTTGAGTCAGCAAAATCGACCATTTTTTTCCATTTAAAAAAAAAATGGAAATCTGACTTTGAAATTTTTAAAATATCAATTATCATTTTTTTCAAAACTTATTTTAAGAAAATCAGAAATTATAATGTTTTATTTAAAATATTTTGAACCAAACTTAACTTAGCTTTTTGTGCCAAAAAGATGTAATTTGAAAATAAAACAAAGCAGGTCATAAACTTTCGCGTCTCTTGACATGTGATGAATGATATATTTACGAATTCCATGAGGCTAATTTGTTCTACGGAAGGAGAAAAGTGAAATAATTTACATTTACGTGAACAAATTATTTACCCGTTATTTTTAACGAAAACTTTCAGCGGTCTAATTTTTTTTTTTTTGTACTTAGCTTTCACCTTTACGTTTATGATGCTTTATGGGAAATATATTGTAAAGAAATTAAAATAAAACTGTTAAGAGTGACATTAAATTTCATATTTCTTAAGAAAGGTATCTAATTAATTTATAGGTACCTTTCTTATGAAATTTTATCAGAATTGTACATAAAATACTATAATTTTATGTACATTTATTACATTCTACTGTTATTTGTATTTGCATTCATTTTATTATTAATTTTGTTTTTTCATTTATGGAAAAATGTCGTAACTGAGATTAATATAAAAATAAGATCATATAAATTTCATAAGATGATACTGATACTTATAGGTACCCTTCTCAGTTGAAATTGAAAAATCAAATTAACTTCTCCACACGTGTATCGGTATCGCAAAAAGTAAAGGCCTTAACAGCGGAGAACAATGCTTAACTCAAATAACGCAACTTAATTATATTCTGTTGGTCTTCCGTATTTTATAATTACAGCTCGATTATAAGCACAAAATTACATTTCTTAATTACTGGGTATCTTCTGATTAGTCAAAATGATACAATTTACAACGCGCTAAAAAAAGATCTCTCATAAGGACACTTATGAAAGCCGATGCGGCTTTTTAACTAATTTTATAATATTTTAACAACTTAAATGTAAAATGTATTATAATTAATGAAATAACAAATAATTGTATTAAAAATTCATTTTTCATCGAAAAAATTTTTTTGCTTTCAGAAAATATTGTCTATATTCATAAAAAACAACTAAAAGCAAATAAAAAGCATTTGAAATTAAATAATATCTTTGTTTTATTGAGTTTTGTATGTTACAATTCAGAGCTGATTTTCAGGTACTGCGTATCCAATTAAAAAAAAAAAAACATGATTTGCATTCCTCAAAGCCCTGTGCTTTTAATTATTGTAATCACTAAAACCGATGCGATCAAATTTCTAGCGTTTTCATAAAATTAGTTATGGGGGGGGGGGTAATAAATATTTTAAAAAAATATTTCTACCATAAAAAAACATTTATAATAATTTCGATCATCTGTGAATAGTTCCTGAAAGTTTCATTAACATCCGATAATTATTTCTATTTTTGCACGATTTTTCAAATTAATGTGTGTCATACCAAAAAAACGTGCTAAAAATTGTCTGTTATTTACTAGTTCCGCTGACACAAATAGAAAAAAGGTTTTTTTAATCAAAATTTAGAATGTTCTAAAAAGAAGGAAAATTTTTTAAAAATAATTAAAAAAAAAAAAACTTTGGTCTTTCCTCTTAATAATAACATAAGCATTTAGACAATAAAATTTAGTTTTCGGCAAGGTTGGCATCTTTTTCATCAAGCTATTCTCTTTTTTTTTTTAGCGATTTCTTGGAGGTACCTAATTAAATATAATGTGATAAGGAATAAAGTCAGATTTAAAAAAATCCCTTAATTGCTTAAAATTACTGTTTCTGTTTTGCATATGATAAATAAATTTTACAGATATAGAGTTCAAAAGATCCAAATGAGATGTACATTTCTTTAAACAGTATAATTGAACCTTGTTTTGTCTTAATGACCTCATATAGCTAAGTGATAAAGAACAGCTGGATTGAGGGTGATTTCTCATGTTAAATGGAAGTCAGGTTCAATTCTTGTCAAGCAGCATATTTTCTTTAATGAGACTTTTGTTCTCTACAGCGGATGTGCAGATGGTGTAATGGATATTGACTTGAAATGAAGAAATCAAAGAGCCAGACTTTGAATTCATCTGGTTTGTTACATTCATTTACATGTAAATACTGTTGGGAAAACTTATGAAACCATCTCCTCCTCCTGGTTATGGGTTAAATAGTAGGACTTGTATCTGGAATAATCTTTATCCCCCCCCCCAAAATGTTAATGCAATTATTCACTTGCAAAAAAAAAAAAAAATTATTCTTACAGTCCAAAATAAGGCTTGATAAGCTGAAAGAAACAAATTTATTGAATTTTGATCTGCAAGCAGATGTTAATTTCACTTTTATTTTCTTCTTTTTAACTTTTTATTGGGGGGGGTTGTTGAATCACATATATATATATATATATATATGTGTGTGTGTGTTGGGGAAGATTAGTATAATGGTTATAGTTGTTCAGCAAAGTCCATTCATTTCTTTTTCACTTTGTATTAATTTCTTTGGAAAAGACATGAATCTGTGTTATTCCAGCTATGGGTTAAATATAAGAGCAGCTGTGCTCTCTTGCTTTGAGTGTCAGTCAGTTAAGAAGAGGGGAAATCTCTGAATTCAAAACTGAGGAAGGCTGTTTAGAGACTTCAAGGCACACTGTGCACTATTTTTCTGCTATCAGTTCTTTTGGAAAGTATGCCTGACTCTATGCAAGCCACAGCCACTATAACAAATCATCTGTGTGAGTAATCTAGTGGTTCAGGTCTAGATTCATGGAAGAGTCCACTTACATATAATAATTCTTTTTTTTTTTTTTTTTTTTTTTTTCTTGATAAGAGGTTCTTGGTTGGGTTGAGAATTTGAGACCACTTCTTTCTCTCTCTCTCTCACTCCCTCACACTCACACACACAGGTGGGGAACCTAAATTTTTTAAATTGTTGTAATATCAACACAAATAATTTATTCAATGTGGTTTGCATTATTTCAAATTCTGTCTTCAATATGACCTCAAATAGCTGTGCAATACTTAATCACAGCACTTAGACATCTTGGCCCACTACTCCTTGATGTCATCTTTGAAGGTATTGAGTTAGGATGGGAGTTTTTGGTAGAAGTCAAAATGCCCTATATCTATAGTCTAGTGGGTTCAGGTCCAGAAGTCTGTTGGCCAGAAATTAGCAAAGTTAGCTTGCAGAACTCCTGTACCTCCTTAGTTGTGCAGGTAAGAGCACAGTTATTCAAGATATTTGGCCTTGAGTTATGAAAAATCATGATGCCTTAGGATCTTGTAGCAGGAATGAGCACCCACTATTTTTTCAAGCTTGTAAAATAATCTTCCTTGTCATGATCTTTTTGATCTGTCATAATCTTTTCCCTAGCCATGACCCTCAAGGTGTTGTTGGCATTGACACTTGATTCTGCAATGTACTGTCATTTTGACAGTTCAAAACAGTTTATTTCTGAAGATTCTCATTAGAATATTTTAACAGTGAATTTGTTATTCTTGAGCTACCTCAGTATTTGTAAGCCATCTGCTCATCATGAACTCTGTGAGAGGTTTCTTGGCATTCTGCAGTATGTTTTAAGGCCCAGATCATCATGCACAGCCATTCTGATAGTTTTAATTACTGAGCTAAAAGTGGACCCTATCTTATATATGGATGTTATTAAGTCCTTTGTAATTTTGGTTGTAAAGTCATTCATGAAGTTTTTATTTCACTTTTTGCTGACCTCCATTACTGCATGGTTTCATCTGGGTGTGCCATTGCCCATGTTCATAGTCTTCTTGGCATTGTAAATAATAGTTTAGTTTTGATTTGTGTACAAAACAAGTCTGACATTCATTGCCATTTGTCCTTTTGTGATGATATTTTTGAAAAATAGGTATGTATTAATGGCTGATAGCATAATCTTTGTTTTGCATTTTGTATCAAATCATTTGATATAGTGGTTGGTGGGAAATTTTAGTTTAAATTTTACAGGTTGGTGAAAGACAGCTCTGATTTCAAAATAATTGTGTAAGGGTCTTTCATCACTAAAGTGTCATAAGTTCCTAGTTATTACTTGTAATTAGTTTAAGAATAGACTTGTTTGTTTCCACTGAGGTGAAATGTGTCACAGCTTTTTTTAAAATATAGAAACTCCACATGTAGATAGGAAGGACATACTGCAGACATCAGGGAATACTTTTGACAGTAACCTTTTTAGTGCAATCAAAAACAGGTTTCTTGAAATGAGATATATATATATAATTTTTGCAACAAATAGACATGGTTATGGTTCTATAATAATATTTAATAATAATTGATAAAAAAAAGCTGCTTATATTGAAAGTATTTAAATGATTCTAGGAGGTTTGTGGCGGAAGATTGATTTCTCTATAATTTTTCTATTAACAAATATTCTCATTCTTTAAGCTTACAGTTTGATCATTGTAGAATTTCCGGTACTTTTTTTTTTTATCTTTTCTATTTTTTTTTTTAATAAACTGACTATAGTTTTAACAAACTACAACTCTGAAATGACTAAACTCAAACTTAAATTCACTTTATTGGAATTATTTTTTATCTTCTAATATAAAAACTTCAGTCAAATTTAAAAGTCATCTGGAGTTTTGGATGAAAAGAATTCTGATAATGCTGAATTGGTCTTTTAAAGTTTTTGTCATGAAGAAAGTGTTTGTGATTAAATGAGAATTTCAAAGTTCTAAGTCAGCTGAGTTAAAAATAAATATATATAAACTATCAATTTGGTCTGATGTTATCTTACTAAATGTGAACATTGCATTTTAAGCAATGATTTTTGTTGACTCATCTGAAGTTTTTCAGTATAAATCTTTCATCTTCATGTTTCCAAGTTCTTACCAAAGATTGACTTTTTATTCTAACAGCTAATAACAGGCAAAACCTATCACCAAGACCTTATATAAATGGAGCTCTGGTCAAGATGTTGACATACATTTTTTTTCTTAAATTCCAGATTATGTTAATCTATTAACTGGTAGAAATTTATTTGCAGTTGGGCCCATGGAACTACAGAGATACACATTCTGTGGTCTGCAGTTGAGCCCATGGAACTAGAGAGAAATTTTGTTTGTAGTTGAACCCATGATGAAAATTCTTTGCATCCAATTAATGGTTTAATAAGAGATCAGTTTCAAAGCCAATTCTTCTCATTGTTAATAATGACAGTTCTGGTTTGAATGAATAAATTTAACTTTTCTTACATTGGAAGTGTTTTTTTTATTCTAATGCAAAAATGTGACCTTACTTTCAGAAAAATGTAAGTTCTTGGTAGATGCACAATTGTCTGTTAATATTTTGTCATTCATTTTTCCAACTTGTTTAAATCCCTTCATTATCTTCCAGTGACCATGCCCTCCCCAAAACAGTCAGTGCTGCAGAAGCCAAGGTAGGTTGATTTTCTCTTTCTACTTGTCTTTTAGTTTAAATAAAACATTGTCACAATTTTTTTTAAATTTGTTTATTTGCTTTAAAATTCAAAATTTGATTTTAATATTTGTATTTTTTTACAATTTTCATGGAATAATTTTTACTATTTTCAAACATTAAAAAAAGTCTTTATTGAACACTTAAAATGTTTTAAAACCATTTTAAAGTGAATATTTATTTTACTCTGATATATTAAAACTGATGTACTCATCTTTGTTTTAGTCATTATATTGCCTAACCATCTTTAGGTCCATACTGTATAATTGAGCCAATCAATATGTTCAAACTATAGTCAAATTGAATAAATTATTTTTTTATTCCAAATAGAAGAGATGCCTGAAGGTCAGAGAGTTCAGTGGCTGAAACATGACTATGATCACCAATACGAGAATACCAATTTGAATCTGTGTATAATAATAATAATTCCTCATCTCACTCGGAAAGAGCCAAAATATTGTGACTATAACAACCAAAATGAGGACATCAGTTCAAATAAATCAATAAATAATAAATACTCATCTCATAAATTCAAAATGAATATCTTCATAGTGTTTGTGATTTTATTATTTATGTATTTTTTAATTACAAACTCTTTTTATTTTCCTTATTTAAACTAGATATTTTTTATATTTATAACTGAGATATAGTTTTACATTTTTCTTAAATATTACATCATTAGACATGAAGAAACTGTTTTTAAGCATTTTTCTGTTTTAAATATTTTTTTTCTGAATAGCAATGAAAATGTAAAAGAAATTTTTCAAATACTCAGGAGGGTAAAAAGCACTGCTTAACCTCTGTCTATAAATGAGCAGGAAATTATTTTCTGTGTAGTATTGGATACAATGGATTAATTTTGATTTTACAATTTTTCTATTCTGTTAATAGTGCATTTTTCTTTTAATCCAAATTTTACAATTTTTTTTTTCTTTTCAGGCAAAGCAGCAAGAACTTGAACGATGCCAAAAATGGATTAAGATGACAAAGAGCTGGGACAAGTATTATGGCGGGGAAAAAGTAACTTTACTTTTTATATGGATTATTATGGATTCAACCTATTTGCAAAATTAGTTTTATTTAGACATAAGATTTTTTTTCTCTTACTTTGATAGAAACATTTTGTTCATGTTATAGATAGCTTGATAATTTTTTTTTTTTTTAATATGACAATATTTCTCAATTATCTCTTCAATTAAAATCATTAAATTCTTTTTCCTTAAAATTTCCTATAATTTAAAAAAAAAAAAACTAGAAATTTAATAAACTACTTCTTTAACTGAAAGCTTGCTGTTACCAAATAAAAAAAAATGTTTTATTTATTCTGTTTTTTGTTTATTATTGGAGGATTTTGAAAATTATTCAGAAATTGACTTTGTATCTGTTTCTCAAGTGAATGACCCACCTATTACCAGTTTTCTTAGTATGTCTAGTTAAATCATTCTACTTGGCAATCTATCTTTTCATTTCTTCCACTCTTTTTGAGGCATCCTAAACTTAAAGAAATAATTGTCAATTGATTAGAGAGAGAAAAAAATGTTCGCATGTTTCTCTGTATATAACATTTAAAGATTCTGTTACAAGTGATTGATTTTACTGTTGTTTTTATATAAAATGTGTGTATATATATATATATATATATATATATATATATATATATATATATATATATATAGCAACCTTACATATTGTGGCATATTATATAGTAATTATATGAAAAATGCCAGAAACGCTTTTTTTTCTTTTTTTTTTCCTTTTTAATGAATTTAAAGAGTGAAGTAGACAAGTTTGCATTTTGAAAAGATATTTAACTTGTTAGACTCACCAGAATCTATAACTATTGGTATATTCATGTATAATTGGAAAACATTTTGTTACGAATTAGAAGTCCACACACACACACACACACATGTGTGTATGTAAGTGTTAAACATAATGTATTTAGGCAACAGTCTTTCATTTTAAATGTTTTTGAGTTTTTTGTTGGTGCAGAATAAATCTAAAGTCTCAACATTCTCTGTTCATTCTATTTAATAGTTTATATATTTACTTTTAACAATTCTAAAACTATTTTAGATTAACAAAATAGGTTCCCAAAATTCCTTATGTACCAATTGGTTAATAAAATTAGAAGATACTTATAGCTAAGATTGTAATTGGTTATAATGGTTGGTATTTGTGTATGCTTGTGTGTGCACATACATCAGTATGTTTGTAGTTTAATCATTTAAAAAAAGAAAATATTTATTTTATTCAAAAATATTTATTTCAACATAATCTCATTCCTTGTCAATGCACTTAACCCAATGCTTTTTATTAATTTCATAGATCAAACATTATTATTCCTAAATATTTAAAATCAAAATTCAGCCTATGGGTCTCATTAATTTGCTCCTTATAGATAAGGGGAGTGCTGAAAAATTCTCAGCCTTTCCCATTTCAACTCTGACCAAAAACTAAATATCATATTTTATTTTTTGAAGGACTTGCTGGTTAAGCTGAGAATTTTTTCACATCTTTCCACTCACAATTCTATTTACTGTGTTTATACATGTCTAATGCCAGGAATTTTATATTGAAATTAAAAGCCAAGAGAGTTTCATGCTACAAACTTGCAATATTCTTTGTGATTGTAATCAATATATCATGTGCAGGCAAAATTTTCCAAAGCTAAATTTACTCTTCAATATTTCAGTAATACATTTTTTAAGCAGATATGAACCTTCCAAATTCAACTGATCTTATAGATTTTAGAAAATCTATGTTCTCTATATTGTCTTATCATAATTCTTCTTGTCCCTCCCTTAACACAATTCTTATGATCTGCCAATACCTCATAAATAATGGACTATTTGGTTTTGATCGCATAGAAAGATGGAAAAGGCATGTCAGAGGCACTACTTGATTTCAGTGAGAAAATGAAAGAAAGGGAAGATAAAAGTGTTTAATGTTATCTGCCAATACCTCATAGATACACTATTCTATTTTGATGAGTGGAAGGATAAAAAGACATATCAAAATTGCTACTTGGTTTCAAGAAAGAAAAAAAAGGAAGTTAGAAGTGTTTAACATCCATTTCAGTGAAATGGAAAAAGTTTCAAATCTTCATTTGTATCCTGTTACCTGATAAAAATAATGACCAGCATTCATATTTATGATTGTTATTGTAATATTTTGTTAAAGTTTTTAAGCTCAAATATTTAATGATGAGATAGGGGAATTTGTACGGATATTTCATAGAACTCACTATGAGCTTATTCAATCATTAACTTAAGAATTAAATTCATCACAGAATTCAAATAGGAAAATGATGAAATTTTTACAGGTATTTCTAGTCAGACTAGCAATAGGTGGGTGAATCAAATTCTGTTGTTTTTTTTTTTTTTTTTTTTTGTAACAATCTTGTGAATTCTGTATTTATTCATAGATTAGGTTATATATAATTCAATCACTTATTTCCAGGAGATAAAAATATTTTATTTTCTTGCATAAATGTGAAGAACCTCCCTTGACAACCCTGAAGCAAAACCCTTCTTGTGAGCTAATTTTCTAACCTAAAATAGCCCATGGCTTTGATAACTTGCTTTGCTGAATGTTTCTAGACAGTTGGGGC
Organism: Acanthosepion pharaonis; assembly: GCA_903632075.3. Classification (NCBI taxonomy): domain Eukaryota; kingdom Metazoa; phylum Mollusca; class Cephalopoda; order Sepiida; family Sepiidae; genus Acanthosepion; species Acanthosepion pharaonis. The sequence continues at coordinate 345,150 of CAHIKZ030001079.1, forward strand.
CTAATAAATAAAAAAAAAATTTAAAAAAAAAAAAGGGAAGAGCCTGGTATCTGAAGATCTATTTTACAGGCAGTACTTTCCCAAAAGAAATAAGGTTAGGCAAATACTTGGATGCCTGTAGCAAAAGCAAACAGAACTTTTAGAACACCTGTTAAGCAAAAACAAAAAAAAAAAGTGGGTAGCCTACACTAAAAAAAGACCATGTGTCATATTTATCTCTGAGGGGGTGACAAACCTTCTGAAAAGTAAAGATAAAGGATTATCCCATGAAAATAACAATAACTACTAGCTTTGTATATTAAGTAACTGTTCCTCAAACAAATACACATTGCTAAATATTCTAGCCATGCAGAAACAATCATATACAGAATAAGACATTACGACAGAGACTGCATCAGAGAAGGACCATTGAATAACACTGTTGTTGTGTTAAGTTGAAATTGTCAAAATATTGCAAGTTTGTAGCATGCAACTCTCTTGGCTTTTAATTTCAATATAAAATTCCTGGCATTAGACATGTATAAACACAGTAAATAGAATTGTGAGTGGAAAGATGTGAAAAAATTCTCAGCTTAACCAGCAAGTCCTTCAAAAAATAAAATATGATATTTAGTTTTTGGTCAGAGTTGAAATGGGAAAGGCTGAGAATTTTTCAGCACTCCCCTTATCTATAAGGAGCAAATTAATGAGACCCATAGGCTGAATTTTGATTTTAAATATTTAGGAATAATAATGTTTGATCTATGAAATTAATAAAAAGCATTGGGTTAAGTGCATTGACAAGGAATGAGATTATGTTGAAATAAATATTTTTGAATAAAATAAATATTTTCTTTTTTTAAATGATTAAACTACAAACATACTGATGTATGTGCACACACAAGCATACACAAATACCAACCATTATAACCAATTACAATCTTAGCTATAAGTATCTTCTAATTTTATTAACCAATTGGTACATAAGGAATTTTGGGAACCTATTTTGTTAATCTAAAATAGTTTTAGAATTGTTAAAAGTAAATATATAAACTATTAAATAGAATGAACAGAGAATGTTGAGACTTTAGATTTATTCTGCACCAACAAAAAACTCAAAAACATTTAAAATGAAAGACTGTTGCCTAAATACATTATGTTTAACACTTACATACACATACATGTGTGTGTGTGTGTGTGTGTGGACTTCTAATTCGTAACAAAATGTTTTCCAATTATACATGAATATACCAATAGTTATAGATTCTGGTGAGTCTAACAAGTTAAATATCTTTTCAAAATGCAAACTTGTCTACTTCACTCTTTAAATTCATTAAAGAGGAAAAAAAAAAGAAAAAAAAGCGTTTCTGGCATTTTTCATATAATTACTATATAATATGCCACAATATGTAAGGTTGCTATATATATATATATATATATATATATATATATATACACACACACATACACACATTTTATATAAAAACAGTAAAATCAATCACTTGTAACAGAATCTTTAAACAGAATTTTTCAGCACTCCCCTTGCCTATAAGGGCAAATTAATGAGACCCATAGGCTGAATTTTGATTTTAAATATTTATGAACTTGGATTGTAATTTTCATCTTAACATATTATAAAGGAAACATTTAGATCATAAAGTTTGAAGACATTGTCTGCCTGACAATATTAAGATATAAACAAAGTTAATTTGGAAGCATGGGGTAAAAAATGTTGGATTTAAAAACGATAAATATTTTATTTATAACTTTGAGAAGAGTTAACATTCCAAATTTTGTGTGGGCAATTGAATTCTGCCTTTGAACTGTTGTTACCTAAATGTTTCAATCAATCCATTCTTCGGCCTTTGTCAAGTGCTTAAATCCATAAGAAAAGAGGATTTCTGTCTGAATTTCTGAAGAGAGGCGATATCATTATTTACTCTATTTACATGTAGAGTATTGTTCTTATCTTTTCCTGTTATTTATCAAAATGTTTTACCTGCTGTCTACTTCAGCTTTCTTCAAGCGCCTATCAATCTGGATAAACTTCTGTTATGTTCGAAATTCCCTGAAGGCTACTGGAATTGAAAGTCACCTGATGAAGGCTAGAGAAAATAATGGCAAAGATGTGCCTCATCTCTAGAAATTCCAACACTTCACATTACATTAAAAAGAGGATTATTATAGGTTATCTTGAAGTATTTGTGGAAGAGAGTATTAAGAGATTGATTTTTTGCCTCTACTCATATTAAGCCAACTGCATCAGATTTTACTCTGTAAGGAATCAGAAATAAAAGCAAAGTTACTTAAATTTTGATTGAACTGTGTATATCAGTCAAATGAAACTCTTTAAAAATTGTCATATGGGTTAGGTTCTCTAATTTTTGTTTTAAAGCATCATAATTAATTTTTTTTTTTAATTCTGGATATTATTCCACAGGACTAGTTACTATCCTTAAAATACTTTTGTGGGTGTTGTAGTCAGATATTATTTCATTTCTTTTAGTTTCCTGAATTGTAAACAGCAGTGGATGCATTTCACAATAAAGGATTTGAACTCTTTTGAATACACAAGTCTTGTTTTTATTATTAGTTTCAAACTTTGATCTGAATAGTATTCAACATTATAATGAATCTAAAATGGCTTCCCATTAAATAGTTAAAATCATACATACACTCTGGAGATTATTAGTCTAATTATCATAAATGACTTTGTAAGTGCCAGGTCTTAGCCTGATTGGTTGCCTCAAGATTAGGCCATCAGGTCTGCTGCTAAATTATTGCATTCACTTTCTGGCTAATACATTAAACTATTTTGCATTTGTTCTTTTTTTAGTCCGAGTTAAATTTCTGTTTTGATGCAACAAGCCCATATTAAAACCAACAACTAGGAAATTAGTTTACAAAAGTTTGACAAGTACTTATTAATACATATAGCAGTTAACTCCTCTTTTAAGCAATTAACTCTCTCTCTTTAAAAAAATAATGACTTTGTATTGTTTCAGAAATGTATGTATGTCTGCACTCGCCTGTGGAGTATAGTCAGAACCTTGCAACACTAGCTGTTGTTGGTTTCTATAGCAAGTAGGTTTTTATAGGGGTGGAGTTGCTAGCTTCATGCTCAACATGTTTTGAAGTCACATGTCCTAGACTGACTACCAATCAAAGTTAACTTGGTCTATACTGCTATTAACTAATAGTGGGGACCGGGCAGGAGAGACAAATTCATACCTTTCCCAGGGTTGTGTAAAAGTGAATGCAATGACCTCAGCTGGGATTTGGGCTTGACATGCCAATCTTGTTCTATGGCAATATGCATCTGTTCTGTTTATATATATATATATATATATATATATATATATATATATATATATATATATATATATTAAATATCAATATTTAAACTTTTTTTTTTCTCTTTATAAATTTCTATACTCCTAAAATTATCTTTTGTGGATTAGTCACATTTTGTATTTTTTATAAAGAAATAAGTAACACCAATGTTAGTACATTCACTAAAATGTAGAAATTGAGGAAGAAGTAGAAACAAAAGCATACCTTTCTCAAAGGCATTATTACAAAAGTGAACATAACAGCCTAGATCAGAACTTGAACTCTGCTTGCCAATTTCACTTTCTGTGCTAATAACCTTTATGCTACCTGCACATACTTATGGATTTTACATTTGAAAAAGGCTGAAGAATGTATCAGTTGAAATATGGATAACATCAATAAAACAAAGAAAGGGTGATGTCAGTTGTCCAAGCAAAGTATATAATAAAATTGTCAAGATGGAAAATATCAACTATGGAACATCAAAGAAACTAAATGCACAGTAGGACGTGTCAAAATTTAAACAAATTATATCTAAAAAGTAGTAAGATTCATTGCTTGATCATATTGTTTGTTAGTACACAAAATATTTAGTAGAAGAAATAAGTAAAACTAAGTGGAAATATAGTGGAGCAACAATAAGGATGGTAATGGTTTTAAGGAAACATTTGGCATTCATTGAGTGAACAACCAATGCTTAAAAGCTGAAACCGTACTTCTCTGTATTTGGTTCAAATGCAATTAGAGCTTAAAATATGGTTATGATTATTATTTCATCACCTCCCCAATTGATATAATTCCTTGTATCACTAATTCCTATGTATTGGGTTGACTTGGTGATGGGGTGTATGATGTTGAAAGACCCAAAACTCCCTGATGAACCAAGTCAATTAACATCACTGACGACTCCATTTAGCACCTACTTAAGAGTATATATTTGAATATATAATTATCAGCATGAATCTCAGGCTTTTTTTTTTTTTTTTAAGTACTCATTTGTGATATAATAGGTTATAAACAATTAATTTAAAATGTCTCAGTTGATAGTCATTGCATTTAATACTTTTTGTTGAATTGTCTTCACCAAAATTTGTTTTCTTTTTATTTTCTCTTTAGATGAACCGCCGAATATACAAGGGCATCCCAGAAAGTGTACGTGGTGAAGTCTGGGGACGGCTTTTAGATATTAAAAAAGTCAAGTCTGAACAAGAAAAAATTTATCAGGTTTGTTGTGATATTCTTTGCTTTTACCTGAATCTGAACTTGAAGAGAACAATTTGAATTCTTAAGGTGTGTATGGCTCGGGGTGGGGGGTGGCGGTAAAATCAAACCTGTACTTACCACTTCAAGCCAAGCATGTCACCATTTTCTTGATTAGATAGAAATTGTGGCTGTATTTCCTTCCTTTTTTTTATAGAAGTGTGTACACTGCTGGTGAATTGGAAGTCACTTGGGATTGGACAATAAATTGCCAAGAAGAGTTGTATGGTGTGTACATTGGAAGATGGAAAAAATTGTATCTGATGGAAGGGACACAAGTTGATACCCGATCAGTATCGGCTGGGTCACTGCAGTGAGGGGGTATGATGTTGAAAGACCCGAAACCCCTAATGAACCTTGGCTTGAAACATCACTGTGTACTAAAGCATCCAATAGATGTATTTTATGAAATCACATGAGTTTTTAAAGGGATCTTTCTCTTATGATATTCTGTAATTCATATTTGTAACCTTTATGTATTATTCTCAAAGTTATTTTTCTTGTTCTGCTAGATTTATTGATGACTCTTTTTAAATTCTGTTATAAAGCACAAAAATGGTAAGTCATTAAGTAACTATAAAATTATTTTATAACCTTGCCCAGAAAAGGTGTGATGCAATTTTATTTTTTTATCTACTGGTTGTGAGTTCAATCCCTAGATCAAGTAGTGAAACAGTATATTCTTCTTTAGTAGGAATGAACAAGAACTTTCACTGGGATAAAAATAACATAATCAACACATAAGATACCCCCATAACTAAAATAAAGGACACCTGAAGATGGACACCATCTCCAACAATCAAAGATAAGAACAATAGTTTGAATAAACCAACGTAGATCGAATTTGTCATGCTATGGACTTTTCAGCATTATATATTTTTGTTCAGTGTTTGCTTTTATATAAAAATAATGTCGATAAAACTTTATGATATTTAATGATTAAGATCTGTTAACATTCCAGTCTTCATCAGATCCCATTAAATATACAACTATATTAGGTTATAGGTATCTGTTTCTATTAAAAAAAAAATAGACAGAAGTATACCAATTAGTTTTGCTTTTCCTCACTCAAAAACTCTGAGGACCTGTATGTGATGTAATAGGTAAATAAGTAGTGTAGCTGTGGCAATTATGGGAGGCCAGAAAAATGGTTTACTATCTTCAAAGTAGCAACTGCTGTTATATATATATATATATATATATATATATATATATGTATGCAATAGTCACATAAGTATACCCATAATATATATGAATTTTGTACAAATGTCAGCAGCATGTGAATATTGTGGATACCCACAGATAATGCAAGAATGGAAGTGCTGGTGACAAACAAGGATGGTAATCAGCCAATGAAGGGGGAGGGCATTAGATCATATCTCAGTTCAACACTGGTGCTGCTCAACCCATTAGTCAGATTGCTGTACAATGTATACAATGTTTTCTAGTTGTTGACCAACAATAGTATACTTATTAATATGGCATTGATTACTGTACCTTACTTAGGACAGAAGACTTCACCATTGAACTATGGAGGACTGGTATGGTCACCCAGTCAGGCTAGTGACATTTCCAGCTCTAACATGTACCCTGAATCCATCATAAAACTTGTTCAGTAATATCTAAATTGTCAGCTAAATACAACTGCTTTCTCATATCAATAGTTGAAACTGACACCAAGTGAATGAAACATCTAGGTCTTAGTGAGTGCCATCCTTCTTTGAAACTTGTGGGCTGGTGCTACATAATCACAAAGACCTTTATGAAGTAACAGAAACCAAATCGATTGAAGACTTTCAACAGCAGCAGCAACAACAACTAAAATGGATATCACATGTAACCTGGTGAGAACTTGTGAGCTGGTACTACATAATCACAAAGACCTTTATGAAATAACAAACCAAATCGATTGAGGACTTTCAACAACAACTAAAATGGATATCACATGTAACCTGGTGAGAAAATAATATCATCAAGATGTTGAAATTTCACACTACTTCAAATGTTTAGGAAGGAATCCCCCATCAATACTGGAAAGAGTGATAATAGTAGACTTATTTTCCTGAAGAATTGTTTTAAGAGAAAGATCTTATAAATTTCAACTGATGGTAGCACTACCTGCTCAGTCAATAAATTTCGGATGTTTCCATATAAGGAAACTTCTAATATGATCATTACCATTGATCAGGTGGTTGAATTCATGTGGATCCAGCCTGTCAGTAGGGTGTTATGTTGGCTAGTGCTGGTTCTGTAATGATGTGGGGTTTGTATTTTCTTTGAGTTCACAAGAACCACGAGTGAAACTGCAGTCTATCTTGATAAGTGTGGTGTATAGAGATCATGTTTTGGACTACTGCACTATTTTATGCTTGTTATGTTTCCTAGTAATAATGGCTTGTTCTAGCAAAATGATGCAAACTCCTCATTGTGTACAGGTGACACTTATTCCAGGATCACTTGGCCAATTTAAACCCCATTGAGTATGCATGGGATATGGTGCAGGCATCACCAAAATCTTTGCAATCACATCCCCCAGAAATGCAACTCAATTTTTGCACAATCCTGAAACATATCCACACAACTTCAGCACGTCATTGACTCCATGGCACATCACTTTGACATAGTTACTTAAAGTGAAGGGAGGCACTGGATGTTATTCAGTGGCTGTCTTAATTTATTTGGAATTTCAGTTTATGATCATAAATTATTAGTGATTCATTTTAGGTGTAGTCTAACAGAGTTAATTAAGTGAAATTTTCCGAATAACTTAAGAAAAAAAAAAAAAAAATTTTATTCAAAAATGGCTTTTTGTTTGTATTTACATTTATTGTATATCTCCTACTGTTATATTTGCTTCACTAATTTACAATTTACTCTCCTCACTGCTGTTTATTTAGTGACAGTCCTCTTGTTATTATTTTGTCTTTTTATTTAGAGAAAATTCTTAATGACTGTTGTGGGGAAAGGAAAAGAAATAAAAACAAACTTGAGTTTTACTATAAAAATATTATTTTTGCCTGGAATAAAATACAATCTTCCTAATCTTTCTAAATAATCTACGTAAAGCAATAAAACTTTTTGAACAAAAAACAAATAAAGAGAAGTAATATAAACTTTTAAAAACTGCCATATTTAAATTTAAGATTTGTTGGTTTAGTTTAAATCCTGTTAAACCAAATTAAGATCTTTCCCCTGTTTTTCTGTTAAAGTTTTCCTATATTTAATTTTAATGCCATGTCCTTCAGACACAAGCGATAATGGTTCTCCACATCTTCCTTCTCTTTATCTACATTTTTTTTTTTTTTTTTTTTTTCTTGTTGCCTTCTCCAGATTTTTTTAATTCAAAGTAATCCTTCTAGACTGATTGCCCCTCAAAGGCTAGAGAGCTTAGTCTACTCTACTATTTAACCCATAGCTGAAGGGAGAAGAAATGCATTCATGTCTTGCTCAAGGGTAATATTACAAAAGTGAATGCAAAAGGCTAGGTTGGAACTGGAACTTGCCAATTGTATTTTTCACTCTGTTAACCATTACATTACCAACACATACCTATTATTTATATAAATATTTTACAAACATATTTTATCAATCCCAAGAATATAGAATTTGGAAATTTGTCCTTGTATTCTCTTTATCCTTTGTTTATTGTAATTGATTTCCAGTCACTATTTTTAGTGTTCCATTCTGGAGCATTTCACTTGTAGTTAAATAGTAAAAGAAACAAATCTTATCTGTGCATTCTTCCACCAGACAGAAATCCCTCAACAAGTGCATGCAATGAATCACCTAAAAAGCAATTTCTGTTTATTTTAACTCAATCTAGATTTTAACATGAAATATTATTTAGTTCTCATGACCAAGGAAAAGGAAAACAATTTTGATACACTGTGAAACCACAAACAAATCATTTTTTTTTTTTTTTTTTTTTCAGTCCATTGCCCTTTTGGGCTGAACCACATTCTTTTTCCAAGTATTCAGCAATCATTTGAAAAAGTGGTTGAAATATTTTGATATATGTAGCAAAGATGGAAATGCTAAAAAGTTGAAGTTTTTATTTAATTAATACAATATTGATTGTATTTCTTTTTTCCTTCAGAAAATGAAAATGCGGGCAAGAAAAATTTCGCCTTATATCAAGCAAATTGACCTGGACGTGAATCGAACCTACCGCAATAATATCATGTTTAGGGACAGATATGGAGTAAAGTATGTTTAAATGTTTATACCTTCTCTCTTCTGTTAATCTTTCTGGAAAAAAAACTTTAAAAAAAAAAAAAAAAGGACTCTTTGTAATGTCTTCCACTTGTTATCTTCCCTATTGTATATTTTCACAGATTTCCATTTTTGTATTTAATGTTATTAAAATTGTTTAATAAAATTATATCAAGGATTATATTGATTTTTAGAGAAGAAAAAGTATGAGGCAACCCTTTTCAACCAGGGTTCTGTGGGACTCAAGATTTTCATGAGAGGAATAAAAATGTAATAGAATTTTGACATATTTAGCCATGTAGACTTTCCTGTAGAGTAAAGGACTTTAATCTCATCATGTTGTTGCAGTTTCCATTGCAAGGAGGTTTTTTTTGGGTGGAGTTAATAACTCCACATACATACATACACACACACACACATACATATATATATATATATATATATATATATATATATATATATATATATATAAGGAACAAATAGGAAACAACCAAGTCTGGGGATGCAATCACACCCACAACATGTGAAACTTTTTTTTGGGAACCAAGCCTTGTGAGTGAAATTGGATAGACAGAACTATTTGGGAGCCATCAATGGTTGTGGTAGCACAAAACCACAAGCCATTGTGACCGAGGGTTTGAGTGTACTGGCCTTGTTCGGACTGTTGATCACGTCAAATAATGCAGTCTCTCCCAGAAACTAACTACAGACTGCCCAGCATAGTTGCAGTATAAAGCACAGGTGAATTCTGTGGATGTTAAACAAACATACCTGAGCAGGCATTAGCTAGCCGCCACAATGCCCAGTCATCATATATATATATATATATATATATATATATATATATATATATGATATGATATATATATATGATATGACAAATGCTGGTTATAATTTTATTTCAAATGCTGAAGATGTAGAGATGCTTTAGCTCTGAATTTGTTTTTAAAATTTTAACATTTGGCTTTCTATTGCTTTTGTTTTTAGTTTTATTTCTATCATTTTTAAAACGTGTCACATTGTAATATCAGAAGTTGTGTTAGGAAAGGAGGTATGATTAGGATCCTGGATGTAAATTTACTGTTGAAGATTCCAAAATTAATGAATTTTCTGTACATTTTTACACTAATAAATTACTTTCTTCTTTAATTAAAATTGAATTCTTTAAGTCATAATTATGATGAATAACTAATGCATTGAGTGTATTCTTTTGTAAAAGATCCTTTTTATATTCAGGTTTTATTTAAATTTTTAAATGTTTCGCTATTTATTTCTTGGGATATTTTTTACAAATTCTATTTTTGCAAATTCTTACTTCAGGTTTAATGTTACTTTGTTTTAATTAAATTTTATTGTTTTTTAAGTATTTATGACAAATTCTTTTCAATGTACAATGTTTAATGAAGATGAAGTTAGTGATGATACTGTTCAAGAAATTGTTCATGAGGATTCCAGAATCATTCAAATATGAATGACACTTAGACAGTAGTGATGAGCTGAACTTATGCTGAATCTAATTCACCTAATGTATAAGTTTGTATTAAGATTACTTTTTTTTTTTTTTTTTTTTTTTTTTTAAATCAATTCACCCTAAGCAAGGTGATAATGCCATTAAGACACAAGAAGCTATTGGGAGTGAAAGAGAATGAAAAGACTTTAGAAGGAATTGGAAATTCAATCCTAAAGAAACACAAGACAAACCTCTACTCTTGTTCAAAAGATCAGGCAGGAGTGTGAACTGTACAATAGGAAAACCTATCTATTCCTATTGAGGTAAAATAAATAAATAGTAAATTTCATTTTTGGCAGAAATGTTAGAAGTATAGAATTGAAGTAAACTTTAGAAAACAATGGAGGAAATCATTGTTCATCCTTAGTCAAAGATGACTGATATCACCTGAAGTTACGATTTGTGCTTGATTTGAATTGTAGTGAAGGAGTGTGCATCATCAGCCTCACACTCTTATTCCTGTTTGAATCCAGGAGCAAGACTACACAAATAGAAAAGGTTTAAAATAAGGACATCTGAAAACAGACTGGAACGTACTGGATTTGAATAATCAAGGTATCCACTTTATACTCTTGATTGCCTACTTGCGGCTGGTTTGGAATCGGTTGTCCTCTTTCTAGTTGCTAGCCAAGGTTAAAGAACCCAGTCCATCACGTTATTTTATCTACAGCTGGAGATGGATCTTACCCTTTTCTCAAGGGCATTTATGTGGACACAAACTTGTCTTAGCCAAAGTTGGAACTCTGTTTCCTTCCTCCTATACATAACTATTAGGCCACCCACACCGCCATGTGTATCTCTTCTTCTTTTTTCTTTTTTTTTTTTAATATACACACACATTAGGGAAATAGGTCCCTTATGAAATAAAATGAGAAAAGTTATAAATTGTTAAACATTCATGGCCAAATTTTGTCTTCTCACAGAAAAACTATGATGATCAATAATTGACTTGAACTTTTGTGTATAGGAAATTTGGCTGCTAATTGTATTGAATATTCTTTTGTGCAAAGATGTTTGAACTTACAATGCTGTTCTCAAGATGACAGATGTTTTGATATGAGGCAGCTGGGTAATAGGTAGCTTTTAGAAAAGACCTCATGTTAATCATTTACAACCACCAAAATTTATTCTACAAAAACTACTAATCAACTTTGCTTAATTGTTAATGTTGATTATAGGTTGTTAAAAATAATGAAAGGTATGGAAGTAGTAATCTGGTATTTATTTTATAGCAGAATATTTCTGTTTATATTGCAAATTGTCTATAGCCATAGTTTTCTTAACCTTTAACACACTGTGTTATTCACAGCATTACTCCTTCACCCCACCCCAAAAATTCTTGTCTTTCAACTGCAGTAGCTCTTGGTTGTTTATATAAAAGCATTTATCCTATCACAACAGGTAACTCCAGTTGTTTATGGAAAAAAAAAAATTACCTACCACAACAGGTAACTCCAGTTGAACTATACCGTGCTTGAATTTTGCATCTGTTTTGTCATGTCATGACAAATGTTTTTTATCAGTGAATGAAGTTGTCTACAGAATTCTAAAAGGTTAATGTCTGTTTTATTCTTTTTCTGATGTTTTTTTTTTTTTTGTTGTTGTAATCTTTATTTCATTTAAATTTATTTTTTTTTATAACCAATTTCAGACAACAAGCATTATTTAATGTACTTTCTGCTTACTCAATGTACAACACAGAAGTCGGATATTGCCAAGGCATGAGTGAGATTGCTGCTCTATTACTTATGTATCTTAATGAAGAGGTAGGTATACACTTTTATTTATTTTTTTTCATCAGTTTCTCTTCTAGAAAATAGCTTAGAAAAGCACATCTTTCAAGTCTTGTGCATACTATTGAACTCTCTGTTGCTTTTGTTTTGTACCATAGCATTTCAGGCAGTCCATTCAACAGGTGTTTAATCCATGATAAAAGAGAGGGGGATCTCTTGTAGAAAACAGTTGGTGGGTGTGGAAATAATGGCAAATATCCCAAAGAATTCTACACTTTCTTTATGTATTGTACACTGGCATAAAACTAAAAAATGGATCAGCCAAAACATTGTGGTAACAACAGAAATGAGTTCAGTAGTCCAAACAACATGGAATAATGTGTGACTATGATACTATTAGAAGTTTGAAATATTTAGTTTTCATGTTGATAATTATAATAAAATTATGCTGATTGGTCTGGCTTTGGTTTTTCAGAAGCTCCTTTTAAGAACCTATTCAGTTCTGGTTTTGTTTGTTGTTCAGAGTTTAAAGTATTGGTTGTTGTGCCGATTGTACTCTCAATGTTTTAAAAACTAACAAGCTTCCATTTCAGTGACAAAGGTATTTTTTTTTTTTTTTTTATTGCATTTTTTCCTGTCATTACATAAGCATCATTAAATTGTATATTGGAAACAACAAAAACTAGTGTGAAGAGTTTTTGTTTCTTAGTTGTGCTGTTTGCTAATGACCATTGAAGAGTAGAATAGTTGCAATTGAAAGCAACTGAAATTAAGATGAAAGAAATAATTAGTAAAAAAAAATTAATAGGCGACAATACACCATCTAATAAGAATTCAATATATTAATTTACTGTAGTTGATATTTTATTGTACTTCACCAGCTGAAAAATCCCCTCCCTATTCAAAATGGTTTATGTACAACAATGAAAATCTGTGTAATAGAATTGATTAAAATAAATTTTAATTATTATAAATAACAATGCACAATGAGAAAATTTAGATAGCATAATGAAAAAAGAACACAAATCTAATGTCCCAATTGAAATGCCTTTATCATATAAAATTTATTTAATTTCATCCCCCCCCCCAAAAAAGAGCAAAGTATTGTGCACATTGCTGTTTTAATTAAAAAAAAAAAAAATAATTTTTATTAGTGAAAATAGAAATTCATCAAGTTGTTTGCCCATCCATAATCCTTTTTTTTTTTTTTTTTTTTTTTTTATATCTGGCTTGACTAAAGATTGATTTTTGATGCATCAATCTCTAGGTAAATTAGTTCAAAACATGTTTCTATTAAATTTGATTTGAGTACCGTTATCTAAAAATAGATTTTGTGTGTTTATATATATATATATATATATATATATATATATATATATATATATATATATATATATAAAATGTCATTTTTCAGGAGTTGTATTTTAATAAATATTTACCTCTTTTACAAAATATGAAAAATGCATGGTTTCCATGAGACTTCTATAAATAATTTGAATCTTGTGAACTTAAAAAAAAAAATTCTCAAACTCACTGTTTCCCCTGGAGACAACTTTTATTTTTAGTAACTAATATGATGCCTAATTATTTGAAAAGACATTATAAATCAATTCTTCCTCATAAAATTTGTTACAAAAGAGGAAGGATTATGAAAGAAACTTTACAATAAATTTATCTGTATTTATTTTTTTTAAATATTTTCTTTAAACTGTATTTTCTAATGTAGGTAATATGGTAAAGACAGCCATATTCATTTTTCCTTTTTAACTTGATTCTTTGAGATAAAAAAATGAAAGAATTCTTGTATTTAGATTCTCATGCCAAGTATCTACTGTACTTTCTAGTAATTACTTTGTATATGAAAGTTCCCCACCACCACCAAATACTATTCATTGATCACCATATTAATGCAGCCATATCAAGACTGACAATAGGTGTAACAACTCTATACTATTATTACTGCTTAGGAAGTTAGTTATGGGAGAGTGGTTTCACAAAGTGCTCATTCACTCATTTTAACCTTCATGGTATGTCAGTGATGACATTTTTGTGAAGATATCTGCTGATAAGACATTGCAGGAAGATTTGGAATCATGCCTTTTCCTTGTAAGTATGAGATAGCACAAATTATCTGCACAAAAATAGAAATAGTAAACAGTTCTAAATTCATCTGCTTATCTTCAAATTCACACTAATGCCTTTGGGGAAAGGCATGAATCCATGTCACTACATTCTGGCCCATCAGATATCGATATTGTGAGAAAATCTATCGCAGACATGTCACAATTGTTGTAAAAGTGTTGGTGAGTGGGCAAATGAGTTTCCTCAAAAATAAAATTGCAAAATTTGTTTCTTTAATCGAGTTTTATTTTCTCTCCTAACAGTAATATTTATTACATAAAATTGTGAAAGTCTTGGCAGTGATATTAGTATAATCATCTTAAATCTTTAATTTTTGCTTTCAACTCACAATGAAGTAATTGTACATAAAGTAGTCCAGTTCTATTAGTAATTCTTAATTACTCAACACTGACAGTTCCCTTTTTCTTTCTTTTTCTTTTTTTGCATTCACATTTGTCAGTGATGCTTGCCTTAATTCTTCACCATTGGCAATTTCTTTTCTGATTTTCAATGAAAAATACAAATTGAGCACTGAAACTTGCTAAAAACAAATTTTAGGTAAAACAAAACTTGTAAAATTTGGTGTTAAATTCTTCCACCATTGCAGGAAAAAAAAAACCTTTAATTTGTTAGTACAGGAAATGACTACCACTCTACAGACTAATAGTCAAGTCAATCAGTGATAACAAAATTTGAAACCTTACCAAAGGTTTAAATACAGATAATGCTTAAAATACAGTTGTGATTCTTTCATGTTTTTTTCCTTATCAACTGCCAGAATTTGCTGTGTTTTTACAGATGTAACCATTTGAAGATTTTCACATATGTGATGAATCCTACTTGTAATATTATTGATTAGACAAAATAATATTTAAATACTGCTTACAGATTGTAAGTTCAAGTTCAAAAGTTTTGTTTATGGAAACGATCTTGGTTTTCGCTTCTGACTGCAACAATTTAATTTCTGTTTTTCTTTTGTTTTTAATTGCAGGATGCTTTCTGGGGCCTTTCTCAGTTGTTGACCGATAAAAAACATGGAATGCATGGTATACCTCTTTTTTTTTTCTTTTCTTAACTTCTATATAAGTATATGTAGGTACATTAGTAAGTTCATATCCTAATGATGAAAAGTATTTATTTTTGCCCAGATACGTTGATATCACCTTTGATCAATTAATCCAGTACAAAAGACTATTTGAGTTACTTCTCTTGTTGCTTTTAATGGTAAAATAACAATCGTATATTCTAATGTCAAATGTTTGTTATATTTATCAAATTTTCCATACAATTCTTTTCCTAATATATTTTTTTTCCTTTGTAAACCATAACAATATGCAAGGAATTTTTGTTTCATCCTCATCTGTGTTTACACAAAATTTTGATCCAATTATCCAGTGTCTTTTTTTTTTTTTTTTTTTTTTTTTTTTTTTTTTAATTATTTTTATGAAAATTATTTAATTATGATTAACATATATTAAAATATTTTTCTTGGTTTCTTCTACAGCAAAATGGTTGTGCTTATATTGCATAGCAAAATGCAGTAGCCAATATATACAATAAATTTTTTACTGAAACCACTTCATAATTATTTGGGAAAGATTGAACTGGAGTATTTTGCAAGTCTAATAAACTAAACGAAAAAAACCCCAAAAACTTTACATTTAATGAATACATATGTTTGAGTAGACATTTGCACAGACCGGTAGTTATAAATTTACACTGTATAAAAAAAAAATGTCTACTCACATGTATATCTAGTAAATATAATGTTTAAAGTAATATCAAATAATGTCAGATTATAAATAAAATCCATGAATTTCTAGGAAATTGTAAAGGAAAAAAAAAGTTGTCTTAGTGAATGAAAAAGCTTTAAAAATTACACATGTATGCAAAGCAATAAAAACAAATTATTAAAGATAAAATGTTAAAAAGATTTTGGAAGAAACAATTTTAAACAGGATGTTGCAACTGAACAAATGAATAGACACTTGTTACTTTATCATGATCATAGAAGTAGGCAAAATATAAATTCAGCTAAAAATAAAATCTGTAACACCACATTTGTATTCTAATGTTTTTTATCAAGGAAGTCAGTTTAGATGGGAAAATTTTACAGATGTACATATATAAATAATGTTATTAAAGAAGTTCAATGCTAAAATGCTTTCACTTAGCAAAGATACAAAAAACGTGGAAGTCATAAGTTACATTCACTACTGAAATTTCATGGTTTTTTTTTTTTTTTTTTTTTTTTTAAACAAATATCTGGCAAGCAGTGAAAAGGTGGTGAGATGCTCTCCAAAGTTTCTCTGACAATTTATAGAACTTAATTTGTAAGTCTTAGTACCTTCCTTCTTCTGACCTTGTGGACTGGTGCTACAGAATCACAAATAACAGAAACCACATCACTGAAAAAGACTTTCAACAGCATCAATAACTAAAATGAATATCATATGTAACTCAGAGAAAATGATGACATAATCAAGATGTTGACATTCCACACTACTTCAAATAAAAGGTTAAGGAAACTTCTCATCAATACTGGAAAGAGCAATAACAGTTACTGGACTTGAGAAATCAATTTTCCTGAAAAATTGTTTTAATAGAAAGATTTTGTATATTTCAGCTGACAGTAGCACTGGCTGCTCAATCAATGAATGCCAAGATGTTCCCTTATGACGAAATGGCTAATATTACCATTACAACTGTTAAGCGTTAAGTTCAGAGATGTTTGTTTGTGTGTTGTTTGTTTTTTTTCCCAGCTAATTCAATTTTTTATGCAGTAAGGAAGTCGTGATTGGTGGTGGAAATAACTGAGAAGTATTTGGTGATGACCATTGGCTACCCAAGATGGAATTAGAATTTTTTGATTTGGCAGCCGATAACAAACGGGACAGTCACTGAGTTGGCTTGTGGGCCCCACCAGAATAAAAGCTTGTAGATAGTATAAATTAACTTTCTTTGAGAATTGTTTGGCAGTCATTGGTGTATTGGTGATTGTCAGTGTGTTGAAAAGCCTACTATTAGTAATTTTCGACTGAATTTATTGAGTGGTGAAGTTATCATTTAAGAGAATTTGCAAGTCATCATTGTATTGCTTGTCCAATTTTACAAATCATTCATGAATATGTATCACTACCAACCAAACCATTTTCATTGACTTTTTTCACTGTATCTTTGTTTCTATTGTTGTCTTGGCAAATGAAAGTCATTGTCATACGCATATTTGGTTTACTGTTAATTTTCTTTCTCAGATCAGGATAAATTAACTCTTAAAACCACTTTTTAGCTATCCATTCAACCTTTAGTTAAAGGCAGGGGCAGTGGGAACTTTGTACATGCACAAGCATCTAATAATTGTTGCTGTGCATATCATTTATTACAAGAATTTTACAAATATATATATATATATATATATATATATATTGTAAAAATAATAATTCAAAGAATAAATCAATAAAGTTAATGTAATTAATGGCGAACTCACTTCACTAACAGATTAAGAAGGCATTAACTCACTGACCATTTGCTGAACACAATCCTTGTTTTTATTAATTGTACAATGGAGTAGATGTTCGGGCCATATTGCTTATAAGTACTTTCAGTAAAAACATTTATCATCCTAAGGCATAGATGTTATTTTTTTTTTCTCAATTTCAGGTAATTTTTGTAAAATTTGAAAATGAATGTGATACTTGTTGAAAGATGTTTTATTAAAAAAATGTGTGCTATTACTAACAGTTATGAATTTTTTTGAACATGCAGTAATGCAATGCTAGATTTTTGAATATTGTAGTAATATTTTTTACCAAAAGTACTTGCAAGCAATATGGATTGAACATCTAATCTATTGTACAATTAATAAAAACAAGGATTGTGTTGTTCAATGAGTGGTCAGTGAGTTATGCCTTCTTAATCTGTTAGTGAAGTGAGTTCGTCATTAATTACATTAACTTTATTGATTTATTCTTTGAATGACTATTTTACAATATTAATTAAGCTGCATTATTTAATTATATATATAAATGAGAGCAAGTATTGTTCACCCGATACAAGGCTGAAGAGTAGTCATTCAATATAGTAGGTTACTGAATGAGTTTGTTGTAAGGGCATAGAGAGAGAAGGTAAGGAGTGTATATTATGAGGATATGTAGGATAGATAACTATTGACTGGAGACTTGAAGAGATTAAAATTGTAGTGGTTGGGAAAGCATCCGCTTGGCTGTCTGTTCTACAAAGTGACACTTCTAGTGAAGAAGCTGTTTGAGTGAAAGTTCCTCCTTACAAAAGTTATATGAATGGAATGAGGATGAGTTGACTATATACATGGCATGGTGGGTCCTAGCTATGAAGGTCTGAACTGATGGAACTAATGCATGTAGTTTGTCTGAACTTTTGAACACAAAAGTCATTGATTGTATAATAAAAAAAAAAAAAAAAAAAAGACGTTTCTTTGCTTTCTTGAG
This sequence comes from Acanthosepion pharaonis, assembly GCA_903632075.3. Lineage (NCBI taxonomy): Eukaryota > Metazoa > Mollusca > Cephalopoda > Sepiida > Sepiidae > Acanthosepion > Acanthosepion pharaonis. The sequence continues at coordinate 363,764 of CAHIKZ030001079.1, forward strand.
AATAGACAAAATTTTAATATTTGATAAATGTAATTATACACATCTTTTTTAAAATTCCTGTTTTTAAAGTTTATATATATATATATATATATATATATATATATATATATATATAATGTGTGTTTGCATTGTGGTGTAATGGATACAGAACGAGGCGCCGAGGTCGTAACATTCACTTACATGCAAATACCCATCTCTTCCCCCTCCAGCTATGGGTTAAATAGCAGGGAACAGGTTCTATAGCCTTGGTTGGCAGCCAATCTACTACAGAAAGAATTGGCAACCTACTGTAGGAAAATCTTTTAAACACTCTGTTCCAGCATGTATTGAGCCTCATAAAATTATCATGAGAATAATATTGATGCAGTCTGCAACAATGCAGAGTAAGCATTTTTTTTTTTTTGTGTGTATATATGTATATATATATATATATATATATATATATATATGACAATTTTACATATTCTATTTTACATATTTTGCCAATGACTCTGCACCATCAAAAAAATATTGGTGAAACATGAAAATAGAGCTTTTCCAAAATTGCCTCATGGCATCTGCATAAACATTAAATACTTCATCTTCACTTATAAATGCAAGTGAATATTTTGGAAAAAGAAAGAAAAAATACAGTTGTGTACCATCAAATATTTGAATATATATATAGACAATTATTTTGATATCAAAATAATAGCTTGTAATACAATTTGTTTTGTTTTATTTCTGCTATGATCATCTAATTTTTTTTTTTTTATCTATTTTTTTCAGGACTCTTCATGCCTGGTTTTCCCAAGCTTTTGCGGTTTTTAGATCATCATGATACAATTCTTAGGAAATATTTGGGCAAAGTTCGGAAACACCTGGTAAACATTTAATGTTATTTGTTTGTTTTTTGGGGTGGGGTTCCATCAACTATATTATAGAAATTCTTATGTGATGTTTTCATTGTTTTTGCATTAAATTTTTCTTTAAAAAATGTGATTATTAATGGGATTTCCTCTTTGATACTTGATTGCTGTTGTAATGTTTATTCACTTTGGAGATATCTTTATTATAACACAAATTACTTTTCAAAATTTGATCTATCTTAATTATTGTATTATTTTTCAGATAAAAATTTCACAAAAGCCATTGATTGACAAATGACTGCTCTGTGGAGATAGTGTTGAAATAGATTTACTTAATTGTCCTCAAATAATGTCAGTTAAATGATAAATAGTCGAAAAGCATATTTAGT